>VDFB02256132.1:169344350-169591567 GCA_007258455.2 Sequoia sempervirens | reverse complement strand
AAATATCCGATATTTCTTACAAAGAATTTATTTCCAAGGGATTAGCCTCGGGATTGCTTTGGTATTTGGCTTGGACATGCCAATCCTAAGAAGTCAACACAAAAAATATGTTTGACAACTCACCTTGTTTTTCTAGACTTCGTCCATGTGGCTGACGACTTTATTTTTAGCCAAAATTGATGAAACGAAAAGGGTTTGTAGAGAAGACTCTCACCTTTGCACCAATATAAATTATTCTTTACTTTGAATTTAATAAATAATTATTATTCATTTTCTATTAGAATTATGACTAAAAGTCCCAATTGATAGGCTGATTGAAAAACATCTATAACTTTCAAACGGTATCATATTTTTGAATCCAAAACATGCATCACATTCTATGCTTCACATACTATAGATTAAAAAAAAATGAATTTCATGAATATTTGACCAAGTTAAGGTGGTCGCATACAATTTTTATATTTTTAAAAGTTGTAATAAAAATTCATAATTATTTATTTACTTGTGTGCGAACCCCAACCTTGGTACCTACAAAACAACAAAACAACAAGAATAAACAAGAGACAAGAGATTGCAAGCCAAAACAAGGATTCCCCATGAAATCCATTTACAACATTCAAACTAGGAAGAAAATATTAAAGAACACAATGAAATGATAAAAAAAAGATTGAATCCTAATTAGATGTGCAAACTCATGATCCCATGGGGGAATTGTTGCCAATTTGATGTGAAAATTGGCCCTTTCCCAATTCCTATGATGCAAGCTTGATGTGTTGAAGATGATTGATCCACTTTGTTGGTGAAGAATGAGAACTCCAAGCCAAAATCTACAAAAAACCTAGCTATGACTCAATGATAATTGATGAGGATTGCTAATAATTTGAGCATGGTAACTTTACTCAAATTATGGATGATGAAATGAGGATATGAGCTCTTTATTTATAGAATTCCAAGATGGATGAATGTCCAAATTTGAGCAATGTGGGACTAACATTCATCCAATGGTATGATGCCACTTGTCAAGCTATGAGTGGATGAAGGATGTGCAAGATTTGGGGTTTGTGCCAATAAATGCAAATATTTGAAATTCAAATTTGTTGAAATGACATGAAAGAGGGAAGGGAAAATGCAATAAATACCACTTGGCTGGAGGAAAAGGACATGTAAGATGAATTTATTGCCTTGTTGGATGCACATGTTGACTTAGAATTTTTGAATTCAAATTGAGAGAATATTACAAAAAATGTCTTGTGAAGAAAATAGAGATTTAACAAATGAATTAAATCTATTTTCATGTGCAACTTGCATTATCTAGAGGATGGGACATGATATGGGATTAAATCAATCAAGGATTAATTAATTTAATGAGAGAGGTTAGATGATGTGACTTATTTGACTCAAATTTATGGATTTATTATAATCAACTAAGAGATGCATATGATAAGAGGATAATTAAATAAGGATTTTGATTTATTTAATTAAAAGAGATGGTGTTAGATTAAATCAAATAAGGTTTTAATTTATTTAATTTAATGGATAGAATTTAGAGATTTAATCAAATAAATTGATTATTTAATTAAATAGGGATAATTAGATCAGATGAATTGATTTAATTAACAAAAGAGATGACTTGATTAGATAAAATGATTTATTTAATTAAGAGAGGAATATTGATGAATTTAATCAAATAAAGAGATTTGATTAATGATTAGATGAAGGGATGATTCAGGAAGAAACAATGTTAGTAAGTCAGAATCAGATGTACAATGTCAATTGGTACATTTTACTTGTCTACATTTTGCCCCTCTTTGAAGCAATGCACTCGTTGCGTTGGTTCAAAGAATAAAAAATCTCGATCAAAGCCAAATTTTTTGATATTTAAAAACTTTCCCCACTGCTGCTTGGTGGAAGAGAATGTGCCAATATAATGCCCCCTCGAGAGATCAGACAAAAAATTTAATTTTTTGGGTGATCTCGCAAAAAAAAAATGGCAAAGTATCAAATAGGTCTGGAGAGGCTCTGTGAGGCTAAAAACATGTCTAAATGCAAAAAATGATGAAAAACAAGCCTCAACCAGACAGAAAGTGGCTTAGGGGTCCAAAACCCTAATAGGACAGCCAAACAGGGTGGTAAAACCCTAATTTCTAGGCTTAAAAGGGGCCCGAGGGGTCACTTTCAAGTCATTTTCACACAGCTCCACCAGCAATGTTGAGATTTGAGCTCTGAGTCCCCAGTGATATGGTGCAATGACAACTTCTACACATCAATGATTGAGTTTGGACATACCAGCGCCCACATGGCATCGGGGCACCGATATGTGACCCTTACCCAAGCTTCGTCTTTTCATTTAATGCTTTAAAGGGGGAGCTCGCATGCAGCGGTGCTATATAGCGCCACTCGACATTCAAAATATGTCGCGCAGTGTTGTTTTGCACCATAGCGGTGCAGTTCAGAATTTACAAACTCCGATGCTGAGCTTAGGATCAGCGGGCTGGTTTGATAAAGTGCAACGCGGTGTCGCCCATTTCATAAAAACTACGACGCTGGAAGGGAAAGTGCATTGTGGTGGTCCCATATAGCTCTTTTTGGGCTCTAGCGTCGGAGTTTGAGAAAAATCAAACTGCGACGCCATCACAAACTATGCCGCTAGGGAAGTTTTTGGAGCGCCCGATCATAAATTTTTTCAAAATTTTAAACATGGTGACTTTCCTTGATGCAAGACTGGCCAAGGGAGCTCTACTCTCGGGAGCACATGTCACGAGATTTGACTAGCATCTTGCGAGACTTGAGCGACAGGGACCAGGACCGACTCAAAGTTGTAGGGTGTGGCACACTGTGTACGCAACGCCCATGCACACCCACCTAGGGATGTTGTCAGCACTGGCCAAGAGGTGGCACAACGAGACATCCTCATTTCAACTCCCCACTGGCGAGGCTACCGTCACTTTAGAGGATGTCTGGCGTATTCTATGATTGTCGATCCATGACTGACGGGCGATCTTCGATATGGACAAGGGGTGCGAGGCCTGCTACAGAGTCCTTGCCACATGGGAAATTATCTTCTGTGAGGGACAAATAGAGCTAGAGTGATATAGGGTCATAGCACCTCCCTACCACTGAGTGGTTGCAGCTATTATTTCGGGTCTTGTTGCCCCAGATAGACGAGGGTGATACTTCAGTCCCGACTAGGGGTATTGCTGGGAGTAGATGGTCCGAGACAGGCCAGTTCATTTCACGTGGGGGCCTGTCCTTCTAGCTTCACTTTACAGGGACCTCCATGAGTACGTCTACATGGACGTCAGAGCGCTGGGGGCTGGGGTGACTTTAATTCATGTTTGGGTGTGGGAGAACATTTTTGTGCTACGTCCATGTGTCGTTCCAGTTTTGATGGGAGCAGACAATGCCTTTGTGGCACAATACAGAGGTAGTGTGTCCTTTACACACACTGATGAGCACAGGATCCCCTACTGGAGGTGAGTCTTAGATGAGATGCTAGTTTTCACTTGGCGAACATACCTTGGTCGGCTTGGATGGGCCAATGATGTCGATCAGCTATTTTATTTCCACTAGGACTAGTACATGTAGGGGCGAGAACATACTATAATTGAGAGGTACCTTCCCGAATGCATGTAGCGTCAGTTTGGAGAGTTGCAGGATCGGCCTGATCATGACTATGTAGTCGTCTTTGTTCACAGCATGACATGGGTGTCATGGGGATAGTACATTTATGCCTTAGAAGTAGTTGACAGTTTCTGACAGTTGGTAGCTCGACCATCGGCTTATGATTAGGGTTTGGCAGATCCAAGCACCACTCAAGCCTACAGGTACTGGTTCTGACCTCCACTTCGGTTGACCATTCTAGGTGAGGACCCAGATCTGCGTAGAGTTAGAGGAAGAGGGGGAGGACAAGGATGAGGAAGAGGATAGAGGTTTGAGATTTGATAGGATCCACCAGGTGTGCCTCCAATCCCGCCAGGTCACAGAGATGTTCATATGCAGGATCAATAGTAGGAGCCACCAGTTCCACCACCACAAGCCGAGGGTGAGGATCAGCCTCACGTGTAGCCATGAGTTCAGCAGCAGGATAGGAAGATGCATGGGGCACCTTGATTGTAGAGCTAGAGGCCCAAGTTCAGGCGGTGACAATGGAGAGAGATCAAGTGAGGGTTGAGAGAGAGTAGCTCAGGGCCGAGAGGGATCAAGTCGTGAAACAAAGATAGGTTGTAGAGCTACAAGCAACCACTGAGTTAGGCCGCAGACAACAGATAGAGAGCATGACAGCCTCCTCCTCCCAGGGTACAATGCTAGTTCGATCCTACAGGGATGCTATCTAAGAGGCAGAGTATTATCAGCGATCCTATCATGAGGCCGTACCCAGAGCAGAGTGGGTCCTAGAGTATTTAGAGCGGGCCAGCCACAGACCAGCAGAGGGTCATGGTGATAGCGGTGAGGGTAGCATTCATAGGGACCGAGCCTAATTGAGATAATATGATACTTTTGTGCTTTATGGGATCATTTTTGATAGCCTAATGGGCCTTTTGTACCGATTGGCATATATGTGTTGAGATTAATGGATGCACAGCCCCTGAAGCTCCAGAATTGTCAATGAAGGACTTTAGCCATGAAAGATAATCAACCACAAAGAGAAGTGTTGCAACAATGGAATGTTGATTAAAGATTCTATTGATATGATGAAAATAATATTGATATTGGATATGTTACAAATGAACAAGATGCCTGATTATATAGGCAAGAATGAAAAACTAAGATGCATGAAATGTTTCCATGTGTCTTGATCTAACATGTGAACCCTATCTAGATGATTATTAAATGTTGAGATAAGTTCTAGAAGGACAACTCATCTTCTAGAAGGAATATTATCCCACCAAACAAGGAAGGGAATATTTCCCTATTTATTAAATGATTTATCTAATAATGCAACCTAGGACTTAATTAATTAAATGCAAGACCTAAGTTAACTTATGCTAGTGTAATAATTAATTAATTACACTAACACCCCCCATAAGTTCAACTTAGGGAGGAAAATGCAATGATTACACAAAAATGATCAATGATGGGTCCCAACTACGAGGCCATGTTAGGTACCCATGTACATGAAGATGCAGAAAATCTCCTACAACTGGAGAAAAGGGGAAAACCCAATGGGAAGAAAACCCCTCCCCAAAAGGGAGATGAAAATGCCAGAAAATGTGAGATAGGATGGGAAGGATGGAGGACTCCCAAAGACCCCCCAAGAACACCATCCGTCACATGGATACAATAAAATAGCCCCCCCATAGGGAGGAAATAGAGAGACTATATAGCCCTCCCAGAAGATAAGATCATTTGCAAGAAAGGTAAGTGTCTGAAGACAAAACAAGATCCAATGTCGACAAACAACTTGTCTCCCTTTCGGAAGAAACAAAACCAACTGTAAGTGAAGGGATGCTTCCCATTCCAGATATGAATTGAAGGAAGGATGAAAATGGATGATGATGTCTCTGAAATATGCTCAAATGTCTCCTTGCCTGAAGATGAAGATGCCACAATCAATGAAGAGAGTGACAAACTAGGATGATGCAAAAATTGAAGTTGAACAATATCCAAAGACTGAGATGGGATCAATATGATGGAGACTAAATAGCCCCCCATGAATGAAGTTTCCTCAAAACCACTGAAACAAGTCTAAAGAAATGAAGGTGTCCAAACCACAAATCTCCTGCTAGGAAGAAGAAAATCCAATGGTGGATGCTGAAGAAACCTCAAATCCTGATAGGAATAACAGGGAAGAAGTCTTGGATATGAAATCTCTGAAGAAAAACCAAGTGCCTCCAAGATGGTCTATGGATTCCCAATCAAGGTCGAGACAAAGGAATGTGAAGACTCAAGAAAACTCTCCAAGGTGTGATTAATGGATGCACAGCCCCTGAAGCTCCGGAATCTTCAATGAAGGACTTTAGCCATGAAGAATAATCAACCACAAAGAGCAATGTTGCAACAATGGAATGCTAATTAAAGATTCTATTGATATGATGAAAATGATATTGATATTGGATATGTTACAAATGAACAAGATGCCTGATTATATAGGCAAGAATGAAAACCTAAGATGCATGAGATGTTGCCATGTGTCTTGATCTAACAACATGTGACAACATGTGAACCCTATCTAGATGATTATTAAATGTTGAGATAAGTTCTAGAAGGACAACTCATCTTCTAGAAGGAATCTTATCCCACCAAACAAGGAAGGGAATATTTCCCTATTTATTAAATGATTTATCTAATAATGTAACCTAGGAATTAATTAATTAACTGCAAGACCTAAGTTAACTTATGCTAGTGTAATAATTAATTAATTACACTAACAATATGTACAGTGATCCAATTTATTCTTTGTACTATGATGGTGACATTACTGATGATATATATATATGAGTCGATGATGATTTTGATGCGATGTACCATGTTCTCTTTTATGCATGGATGGTTTATTTCTATATGCTTTGCAATGATGTCTTTATGGATGTATTTATTTCTGATGATGCATGCGTTATGATTATGACTAACAAATCTATATTATGTTAACCTATGATATGCAAATGTGATATGCAATGATGTTGCCTATATGATGATCTTCTTTTATGTTCATGTGAATGGTGATGTGATATGTGATATGGATGGTATATACATGAAATGTTATGTGAATTATGCTGATATATGAGATGATTATGGATGGATGTATGCTTTGTATGTAAAGAATTATTTATGCTTATGTGGAATGAACAATTTATGATGCTATTTATGAGATGATGTGGATGATATAATGTGATGGTCATGATATGATGCAAATGAGATGGTTTATTTATGATGCTTAGAATAACAAATATTATTATCCTAAACATATTAAATGATGGTGTAATGTATGTGATGCAATGGTATGTTAATGCAAAGTGGTACGATGATGCGTGATGTAATATAAACGTAATGTGTTGATATGATGGTATGATGTTATGCAAGTATGTATGCCTAATGAATTAAATGCTTATATATTTATTGTTTATGATTATGCAGAAATGAATATGAAATGCTTCCATAGATGCTATGTGATGATTTATATGATAGATAGTAATATGAAATGGTTATGAAATGCAAATGAATGTTATGCGATGATTGATATAATGTAATGGGTGAAATGCAATGTCCTAGATGCACCTATCTATGAAGAATGTTTATGATAACCTATTTATATGATGATTAAAATGCAATGCGTATGTTTTCTATATGGTATGTTTATGCAATATGCTAATGAGTTGTGGATGTAGGATTGATGATGATGATGGTGATGATGATCAACTATCATATTACCTTGTTAATGTGGTTAGTAAGAAAAGAAGAAGTCGTTTAAACAAGACACAAGATGATGCAAATGCAAATGATGATGATGATGATTACTTGCTGAGGAATTGGGATTTTCAAAGGGCCAATTTTCTTATGTTTGATAACGCACGTGGTACGGTGCATCAAGATATAAAGAACTAGGATGGCGTTGTTCCTAGTTCAATGGACTTTGACTCAACAAACAGATAGGAGTATTCTTTTTCACACCTGACATATAGAAACCTTGCTAGGATGCACTTCAGAAGTTTCAGACTCCTCGGACCAAAACACGGAAAGGTAAACCTATCCATGCAATAGTCAACAAGTTTCCCTAGACCTCTTCCATACATACCTAACAAAGCAAGTATTTGTCAAGGTTATATTACAAGAACATCCAACAAGCATAGCAGACAAAAGTTAATGATCATTGCCCCATTCCTATTTCTCTAAATCCTCTATTTTTGGGATATCATCGAGAGGTCCTTGGAATGAGCGCAAATAAGATAAGTCAGAAGATAAAGACCAAGTAAACAAACAAATTGATGCTCTTCAATACCACTAATAGAAAAAGGATGTGTTTTCTAAGGATGATAACCAAAACTTATTGCCAAAAGATAATGTCCATTGTAGGAAGGATTCATCCTAGGACATGTTAGTGGATGGCAACACGTCATTTCGTTTATCCAAAGTGTTCCTTCTAATAAATAATGTCCATTTTAGCAAGGATTCATCCTAGGACATGATGTTATCAGATGATTGATATGGGACTGATTGGATGATGGACTATCGATGCGAAGAGTTGACCAATTTGTTTATGTACTAACTTAGACTTGAGATTTGGCGTTTTTGGTTTTCACTTTTAACCTGCTAGACTTGTTTCTAACTATTTCACCAAAGGTTGATGATGATGATCAATTTATTATGGATGGTGTTTATTGGAGGTGTAAGCAAGATGAGGTGGATTGATTTTTTCAAATATTTGGATATTTTTGATGTTTTTGCAATGTTTTGAAGCTATTTTTGGTGTTTTTTGATATTTTACAATGTTTTGATTTTCAAATTTTTAATGTTTTTGGGATTTTTTGAGATTTTGACCAAGAGACTAACCTACCAACCTATTCTAGGGGTCTCGGGAGCTGATCAATAGATTAGCCTTGCCTACGTTATACACGCAGAGACCACGTAGTTCGACTGATGACTTGACCGATTTATAGATGGAGATATACATGATGATATGTTAATTTATTATGATAGACTCCTAAAGGACCGACCTAATTGTCTCGGGGGACGATCAAAGATCAACCTTGCCTACGTTCAAGCTCATAGACGATGTAGTTTGACATGATGACTCTATTTTTGATTTTTTGAGTGACTTTTTGACCTGTTTTTGGATTTTGATGATTTTGAATGTTTTTGGATTTTCTGATTTTCTGATATTTTTGGATTTTCTGATTTTAGGACTTTAAGAATATACACAAATCTGATCTAATGAGAACATGCCCCTAGCGTGATGCAATAGACTACTCTGATAAAGGAAAGACAAAATGACCTTGAGGATGGGCCGAGTAGTACTAGGAGGGATAATGATACGAAAATAGGACCAAGTTATGGTGCGGATGTGAGTGGATGAGTGATGGATGGAGACCTAAATGCGATGGATGATGGAAGCGTGATGGATGGATGATGCAGAACAAGCCAGTAAAGATCATGGTGGATGGAAGGTGCTTATTTATGCAAGGCGTCTATTTGCCAGGTTTTCAGCAAGGTACTTACCCAAAGTGCCACGAAAGTGGTTTTCACTAGAGGATGATTTTTTTTCTTTACTGTTTTCAATCCTTTTTCTGATTTTTTTTTTTGGATTTTCATATTTTTTCATTTTTTTCATTTTTTTGAAAGATTTTAAGCTCATGCTAAATCAAAAGGTGTTGTTGATGTAGATGCCCCTGTCATAATGTGCCATCAATATCCTTCCTGAAGGAGCTGCTTTTCTAAGATACGTGCACTTGAATGCAACTTTTGGGATTCTTTATCTGCTTCATCGATATCGGAGTTAACTTTATCTTTGTGCGCACATTGCGATAGAGTGCCTTTTGAATCCTTATGATGAAGAGTCATTACTAATACATGGTCAATGTGAGAATTGGATATCATGCGTCGAGGTGTGGATGAAGTGTGTTTAGGGATAAGAGATGGATTGGTTGACAGTTTGGAACCTTTGACCTTCCAAACTTGGGAAGATGAGCAATGATGGGTGAATACGGAAGTGTGCGTGGAATTAGGAACAACTGCTTGATACACTTTGTACATCACTTGAAAATACTGCTTTTTCTTTTGTGGAAATATTTGATGGATACTTTTCCCTTTTTTATTTTTCCCCATAGTTTCTTTGATTGATGGAGTTTGATAGGGATAATCTTTCTTTGTATTCTTTGGTATCCATGTGTATTTGATTTGTCCATTATGCTTTTCAACTTCTTTTTCTTTGATAACATTCTTCGTACTTTGATTCAAATCTTTTTTTTGACCTTGGTCGTAATTCGTGGATGGGATGATGGGTGGATGAAGATTCATGACGTGGCTAGTTGTAGTATTAGAAATGATTTCACCATAAAGATTATTCGTGCTCCCTATGTTGATGCTTGCACTAGATAAAGTTGCCCCTAGTATAGTGCTAGTGACACCTTCGTTCCTTGATTCTTCTCATTTTGAGATGTCTTGTTCAATAAACATGCTTTGACAAATGATCACTATGGATGATGTTATTTCAATTAGCTGCTCTGCTAACTCTGAAATATCTTGTTTTGTGTGTCTCGCTTTCTTGAATGGATAATGTTGGATATCTTCATACATGATGTCCTCAGTCTGAATTTGGGATATATCCGATCCTAATGTTGACAACTCTATTTGACTGTATGAATCAATGAACTGCACTTTTTGAGTAACAATGTCAGGAATAAAGGGATCATGTTTTGAATGAAGATCATCTATGTGTCCATCCATAGAAAGCATCTCATGGGTAGATGGAGGAGTATGTGCTATGTGAACTTCATTTATGACATCTCGTATAGATAGGAGAGTGTCCATTAGATTATTGTAGTATCTTGGAGATACAAATTCTTGATCTTGAATGATTTCAGAGTTGCTTTCGTCATGCTTTGGATCAAGTTCTTGACATGGGTCAGTTTCAAAGGATGCATTGCTTACAAAGGGTTCTTGGATGTCATCATTAGGCATGGGGAATGGCTCAATATCCTCTTGATCTTTGAGTGGACTTGGATCAAGTGGCAAGTTGAGGATTCCTTCAGTTTTTGTAACCATGAGGTCAAAGGAGGTCAACATGTCTTGGAAAGGACCACTGCTAGACTTTGGTGAAAGATGTTGATCACTCTTTGGAATGAATTCTTGAGATATGTCCTCTAACTGATAAGGCGATGTGGAGACATTTTCAACATGATCATAGGTCAATGGATCGTGCATTATGTCAATAGGATCAAATAATCCTAACACTCCTTGAAATAGATCACTAAAAAGTGTCTCTTGATGTATGGTGAGTTGATCATCGGATGGGGTAGAAACATCCTCAATGTGCTCCTTAATTGAGAGAATTTGAACATTGTTTTCAACAATTGTGGCAAAGATATTGTGAATGTCTTCAACCATAGGGTCAAGTGATGTTGAAATTTATTGAATTGAATCATTGTTGAGTATTGTTGGTGGTTTTTGGTCATGATTGAGAAGTGACTCTTGACATATGTTGATTTGATCATTGGATGACACGGTTTCAAGGTGTTCAGTGATGGATTTATCTCGATCCTTGTTCTCAACAGTTGTCATTTTTTTGTGTTTGTGTTTGTGCTTGTTGGGTGGCTTGAGAGACCTATCACTCCTGTTGAGCTTGTGTTGCTTGTCGTGTGGCTAGATATTGTTGGATGGTCTTTCAGTAGGGCTGGTGAGCTTTTAGTGCATTGTTATATTGTCTTGTTGTGTTTGGTTTTGGTGGTAGTGGTGGTGGATTCAGAATCATGTTGGATGTAGTGACAAGTGGTTGAGATATGCTTGGAGTGATCGTGAGGGTTTGAGATATGATGGGTATAATAGGGGTGGTTGGAGTGATTGAGGTGATAGGAATGGTCGGAATGACCGAGGTGATAGGTCCCGGGGAGACCATATTTTGATTTGTCAGGATTGATTTTGTCATTTGATTAGATACCATCTGTTGGTGCGATGTCAATGGTATATTCAAAGGATTTTATGTGATGGCTTGATTGGTGTTAGGTGGTTTGATTTGAATGGAGTGATTGGCGCTAGGTAAAGGGGGAAGCCCTAAACCAAGGAATGATGTTGATAAGGGTAATGGTGATGGAGATGTCTCTTGGCGCAATGAATCAACTATCTTGGTAAGTGTAGCAATTTGATCTCACCAAATTTGATTTGATTTCGATCTTGACTCCCTTGATATTGTTGATTTGGTTTTTGTTCAAGTAGATTTGGGATGCATACTTGTGGTTTTTGAATGGGATCATGAAAAAATTGATTTTGGACAATGTTATGGTTTGGGATGGTGTTCCGATTTGGCATTATCGGTTGAAATTGAACATTGTTGATGTTGGGAATCACATTGCCTTGTTTTAGGTAACTTGGATTTTGCATGGTGTTACCTTGACTTGAATTAATACACAGAGTCGTTAACATCTTGTTTGGACTTTGAACAACATCTATATGATTCACAAACATATTTATCCCAAATTTTTCCGGATTCATGTTTGGAAAACTTGTACTTGGTACATTCTCATTTGGCATGTAGGGATTTGGTGGGATGACATTGTTCGTTTGAAGGCTCATGCATTGATTGTTCAGTTGGTGGATTTGTATGTTTGGATTTAGATCTACCATCGGGAAATGTGTTCCAATCTTTGATTTGGGCATACTCACACTTGTTGTGCCATTGACATTTGTAGAAGGTAATGATCCCATGTATGGATTGTATAAGTGTGAGTTTTGATAATCAATCGGCCTTGTAAGGCTTTGAAAGTTCAATTGATTTGGATTACTCATGATGTATGGATCAAATTTGTATTCCATGTTATCCTTGTGTTTTGACCTTGTTGCAAAAGTGACCTCTAAGGTTTTTTTAGGACTAATGACGAGATGAAGGATGAAAAGGGGAAATGATATGATTGTTGAATGTTTAGGGACTTTGGATCAATGCCAGACTTAGGGTTTGATTTTGGTTGGTTTGATTGGATTTGGATAATGAACTTGTAAACCCTAAGATGTTAGATGTGATCTTAGGATAAGTTTTTTCAAAGGATTGCTAATTTAATTAAATGTATGAGAAAGGATGCATTCCCATACACCTAACTACACAAGGTGATTTTGATTTTTCTGATTTACCCAAGTCTAGAATGATGTTTCCAAAGCTCTAAAGTTGTTTGTAGGATGAATTTTGATACGTGTTTGGGATGGGTGAAATGTTTGATTTTCTCCTAAATGAACCTAGGAAGGACTTTTTTACTAGACCAAGATAGTGAAGAACATGCCTTTCTCTAAGAGTAATTCAAAATCAAAAGACCAATGTTTGCATGAAAACCATATGACCAAAAGATGCCAAGCACATATGTGGGGTCCAATTGATTTGATCTTTGCTTAATGGATTCTTTTTACCATAAACACACTCTTGATTAGGTTTTCAACTGAATTTCCAATGTCCTAATTTTCTTTTATCCCAAAATATGCATTATGTGGAAATTGAGGAAATCAAGGCAAAGGTTTCCTAATGTTGACCTTAGTAGGAGTAAATTGAGATGAAATCCAAATTCTTAGAAGCCTCTAAGGATACAAATCCCAAGGGAAAGCAACAACATGTGAATTTGTTCAAGGATATTTGCTTCTCCTAAAGGGTTTGAGATTTGATGCACATGTTGAATGTTGGTTTTCCAATGTTTTCGATCAAAGAAATACATTTTCAAATTGACTCGCAAGCAATATAACACCCTAGCTCAATTGGTACATTTTTCTTGGTGGGCTTGTCTCATTCCCTTCGTAGAAGAAGAGATTATTTTACATGCAACCAAGGAAAAATATAAAGGTATGTTAAGAATGAAGTATTAACCTCTATATTTCAACCAAGATCGGACATGGAAAGTAACTTCTTGGAATCTAAATTCCAATGCACCACTTTGATAAACTCACTCAGTGGATCAATTGGTCACTACAAAACAAGGGTTCTATTTTAGACTTTTTGTTTGTGGAGATTGATCCATATGGCGAGAGTCCCCTTTCAGATCCATCTCATCGGAATCAGCTGTGTGATATTGGCATTTACTCCAATACCCACATTTATATACCGGTTGGAAATACTCTTGGCTTTAGAGTGTTACCAGTTGAGTCATTCCCTTGGGTGAGTACTTTTCCCCAAGGAAAAACCTCTAAGATAGACAAAAGAAAATGGAGAACAATATTCGTAACTCGATCAATCCTTGTTGGCAACAAGAAGAGAGAATATACGCAACAATTCTCTCACTCACACTCGCACAAGATTTTGTTCAATTTTAAACCCAAATCAAAGTGTGGAGGTGATTGCTTTGTCTCACCCTAAAGTCATGAAAAGGCCTTTTGATTCTCAAAATTTCTATAAAGCGCGAGAGAAGTGCATACATCCTTTTTCAATGCCTTTAGTTTAAGTAAGCTTTCACAAAAACAAAATTGCATTTGTTCTTTTTAAATCCACAAAGAAAAATGTATTTTCTTTTTAAACACCAAAGGACAAATGAGAGACACTTTGTTCAATTGTTAATCCAAGAAACAAAATCTAGTAAGTTGTGATCCTAAAGTTCGTTTTAGCCTTTGCAAGAAATGGGAAAATTCTTTTTAAACCCAAACAAAAATTAGTGTCATAAGAAAGAGGAGATAACATATTCTTAAAGAAGTGTTAAACAAACACTAAAGTGTTCAAAAACACTTTGATTTGATGAACATCCTTCTCATGCTTCTCCTTCTTTTGATTTCGATTTCCAACCTACAACGAAGAAAAACAGTCAGATTCTGGAAAAACACAAAAATTAAAAGGCAGAAAACAGAGGAAAAATTAATCATAAATCAAAAGAATGTGCTAAAATTAAATTTTCCCTTTTTTATTGTCTTCCAGCGTCGCAACTCATAACTGCGTCACAGTTTAATTTCCCAGCGGTGCCCTCAGAGCGTCGCTTGCCTATCAGTGTCACTCTGTGTCGGGACAAAAAGCTCAACTGCATCGCTCTTTTCACCCCGTGTTGCAGTTTTCACCCAGCGTTGCAGTTTAATATTTATTGAAAATTTCTGTAGGTCAACGAGTCTAGCGGCAGAGTTTGAAATTCAAATATTTTTGTGGGACGATTCCATCATTGCAATTTGGATTTTAAGCACCCAATGTGCGAACCCCAACCTTTGCACCTGCAAAACAACAAGAATAAACAAGTTAGACAAGAGATTGCAAGCCAAAACAAGGATTCCCCATGAAATCCATTTACAACATTCAAACTAGGAAAAAAATATTAAAGAACAGAATGGAAATGATAAAACAAAAGATTGAATCCTAATGAGATGTGCAAACTCATGATCCCATGGGGGAATTGGTGCCAATTTGATGTGAAAATTGGCCCTTTCCCAATTCCTATGATGCAAGCTTGATGTGTTGAATATGATTGATCAACTTTGTTCGTGAAGAATGAGAACTCCAAGCCAAAATCTGCAAAAAACTTAGCTATGACTCAATGATAATTGATGAGGATTGCTAATGATTTGAGCATAGTAACTTTACTCAAATTGTGGATGATGAAATGAGGATATGGGCTTTTTATTTATAGAATTCCAAGATGGATGAATGTCCAAATTTGAGCAATGTGGGACTAACATTCATCCAATGGTATGATTCCACTTGTCAAGCTATGAGTGGATGAAGGATGTGCAAGATTTGGGGTTTGTGCCAATAAATGCAAATATTTGAAATTCAAATTTGTTGAAATGACATGCAAGAGGGAAGGGAAAATGCAAGAAATGCCACTTTTCTCAAGGCAAAGGACATGTAAGATGAATTTATTGCATTGTTGCATGTACATGTTGACTTGGAATTTTTGAATTCAAATTGAGAGAATATTCCAAAAGATGCCTTGTGAGGAAAATAGAGATTTAATAAATGAATTATATCTATTTTCATGTGCAACTTGCATTATCTAGAGGATGGGACATGAGATGGGATTAAATCAATCAAGGATTAATTAATTTAATGAGAGAGGTTAGATGATGTGACTTATTTGACTCAAATTTATGGATTTATTTAAATCAACTAAGAAAGGAATATGATAAGAGGCTAATTAAATAAGGATTTTGATTTATTTAATTAAAAGAGATGGTGTTAGACTAAATCAAATAAGGTTTTAATTTATTTAATTTAATGGATAGACTTTAGAGATTTAATCAAATAAATTGATTATTTAATTAAATAGGGATAATTAGATCAGATGAATTGATTTAATTTGAAAGAGATGACTTGATTAGATAAAATTATTTATTTAATTAAGAGATGAATATTGATGAATTTAATCAGATAAGGAGATTTGATTAAATGATTAGACCGAGGGATGATTCAGAAGCGATGTTAGTAAGTCGAGGATCAGATGTACAATGTCAATTGGTATATTTTACGTGTCTACAACTTGAAAACAAATTACAAAAAAATATGTGTCACATCTGGACATGAGTCCTATACTTATATCTAAAATCTTATAAAACAATATTATCATTTTATTTTGGTTAGGGTGGTCAGACAGACACCTACTTATTTTTTCCTTGAAATTTAAGTACTACTACATTGAAATTTCAAATTTTCACCAAATTGAATTTTAAAAAATAAAATAAACTTAGTAGTTTAGAAACTACATTCAATTTTCCAAAGATTCTATTCTTACATATTTTTGAAATAATATAGATAACTTATTCAAATTTTTATGTCAAGTTGCCTAACTCTGATTTTTTTGAATTTTCATTGCCACTTAAGGGCCTATTTTTTCCATGATGATCCTACACATACCCATAATATTCTATTAATAAACATTAAAAACAATAGCACATTATGTATTTTGCGAGCTTTTCCCATAGGCTAGTGGCTACCGAAGAAATCAATACATAGTCAATGCATTGAATTTTCTATAGTCGACAACACCTAAATGCATCAAATGTAGTTACTATGCATTGATTACAACAGTAACTTTCCTTTGGTAAAAAAGCTAGGCACATGACACACATATTGTCAAAAGAATGAGACAATTTTCATTTTATTGTTAATTTTGTCATGTGCTTTTGTGTTTCTTGTTTATGCATTCGTTGCTTGCATACCCACCATCTCTCCAACACATCTCACACAATTTTCATTGACTTATAATATGTTATTCATAAACATGAAACACAAAACAACATTATGTGTTTTGCGGGCTTTGTTGATAAGCTTCTCGCCACCCAGGCAATGAATACAATACCTTGCTCAAATAATTCAGTCTTTCCCTTGACCATATGTCATGTACTATACCCATTTTGCACCTTACCCCTTCTAAGAACAACCAATACTTGTAGCTAATTGTATGGCTCCTCCTGCATTCAACCCCATTTAATAAATCACAAGCTTTTCAACAAATAATAAACAAACATACCTATTTCCTATTTTGCATACAAGGCTTATAAGATTGATTGTTGAGCATTTCCAAAACATACTTGCCCCCACTACCCTGGATACCACTCCTGACTCTGAGAGTGATGACACAAAACCTAGTGGGTCAAAGTACATTCCTAACCCTAGTTCGGCTAGAAAAGTCCTCAACTCGCATGCTGGCCCTTCTGGGAAAATAAACCCTACTCTCCTCTATGGTAAAGCCCGTGTTGAGCTTGAGCTTGATAGTCCCTCCCTTTACAAGATACCCTAGGCTAAAAGTCTTGTTTCCTATTTTGAAGAATCCTTTGACTCGGAGGAGTCTAATGCCAACAAAATGGTGGTTAATGCTAAACCTATGCCAGATAAACATGTTGAAGATGACTCCCTTGTTAACCTTAATTATGATAAAATTGTTCCTAATATTGGTGATGAGCTCTCTCTAGATTTTCTGAACCTTGCTGAAGCCAACTCTGAGTCCCACTCCAAACTCCTGGACTGGACTTTCACTGAAATCAATGAGCCAAAAATAAAAAACTGGGCCCTACAAAGCAAAATTGAAGTTCTGGTTGCTAAAGTTGTTGAGATTGAAAAGAAAGTTGGGGACAGAGGAGTCCATGGTCACAGTAACAGAGACACTAATTCCAAAATTGATTATATTATGAACACTATCAAGACTGTTGATGAGCAAAATAACAGAATGGCTAGACACAACGCCATTATCATTAATTCTATGGGAGAGAAGCTCGACAAAACCTAACAAGGTTCTCTAGTGGTGGATCTGGAGGAAACAAAGGAAAAAAGCCAGGACACATACACGGGTATTTCCAAAAGAACCAGAGCCAGCTTGAAGCACAAGGTCCCCCCTACTTCTAGTATGATTCAAACTTTTAAAAAGGGCGTCATTGATATGCAGAAGCTGGAGGAGGAGACTGAGTCTGTCCTCAAGAATCTGAAGTAATGTCTGGGGTTTCTGCTTTTCCTCTATTTTGGTCTTTTTGGTTTTGTGTGAATGGTTGTTGTTGATCTTTTCTTGGGCAGCTAGTTTTTGTGGTTGGACTTTTTTGTCCTCTCTTCTATTTTGTAAACTTTGTGGTTTCGGGTCCCTGTAAAACCTGTTTTACCCTTTTATCAAAAATAAACAATAAAAAAATGAGATTAGGCACAAATAAAACCCAACACTCACCCAAGATTTCATGAATTAACTATGAAATCACTTCCTATGTACCCACCATCCATTGGCCACATCTCCTAAAATTTGTATTATATGCATTCACTGCTTCAATACCCACCAAGCCACCACCTTGCAAAATTTGCACCAAGGAATTAACTATTTTCCTTGATACATAATGTCCCCCAATTTTCCTAATTAAATTAACTGAAAATGAATAATATCCCTACTCCAACCAATAGAAAAGGAGATAAATCATATTTTTCAAATACAAAAAATATGTCCTTAAATCCCAACTATAGGAAAAAACAAACAATATTTTAAACAATAAAATTTGATTGGCCAAGAAATTATTGCAAATGAAAATTCAAGAAATGCAATAGTGGGAAAATTTAACTATTGCAATAGTAACTTGCTGAAGGGTATGTGCAGGATCATGATGGGCCAAAAAGTGGCAATATGTAACTGATATGATGGCCCATGTGGCTGATGACTTTTTTTTTACCCAAAATTGATGAAACAAAAAGGGTTTTTAAACGAGATTCTCAGCTTTCCACCAATATAAATTATGCTTTACTTTGTATTAATAAATAATTATTATTCATCTTCTATTTGAATTATGACTAAAGTCTTGATTGATAGGCTGATTGAAAAACATCTATAACTTTCAAACGATATCATTATTTTTGAATTTGAAACATGTGTCACATTATATGATTCACATACTATAGGATTAAAAAAAAAAATTATGAATTTTTGACCAAGTTAAGGTGGTCAGAAATACGAGTTTTTATATTTTTTTAAATTTGTAATAAAAAATTCATAATTAATTATTTACTTGGAAAAAAATTACAAAAAAATATGCATCACATCGGGACATGAGTCCTCTACTTATATCTAAAATATTATAAAAAAATATTATCATTTTATTGTCGTTAGGGTGGTCAGACAGACACCTACATGTTATTTTTTCCCTGAAATTTAAGTACTACTACATTGAATTTTCAAATTTTCACCAAATAGATTTATTTATTTTTAAAATAAACCTAGTAGTTTAGAAACTACATTCAATTTTCTACAGATTCTATTCTTACATATTTTTGAAATAATATAAATAACTTATTCAAATTTTTACGTCAAGTTGCCTAACTCTATTTTTTCTAAATTTTTTGCCACTTTAGGGCTTGTTTTTTCCATGATGATCCTGCACATATCCTACAACTATGTTCATTTTACATAGTTACTTAAGTGACTGTGCTACTGTGAGAAGAAGTATTATTTGTTGTTACAAGGCCTAATTATACAAATATGTATAGTGAATGGCATATGCTATGTAACTAAGATACATGGAATAGTTGAAGCCAAGTAGTAGGTTACTATTGCAATGGTTTCATTTGCAATTGAGAGAAATTAAAAAAATTATTTCTTTTCCTATTCATTGGAATATCCATGTTACCATTAGAAAACATAAAAGGACAACATGTATTTTCTGAGGTTCACTAATAGGCCGACATCTACCCAAGCAATGAATACATACTTAATGCATTAAATTCTTCCATAGTTAACAACAACTTACTTCAATCAAAGATTAAATTTACAAGAAATTTCACTATTATGTAAAACAAATAGAAGTATATATCATTGTATTATTTATAAAACCTAATTTATGAATGCTACCAAAGTAACAATATATGTCAAATAATATGTATGTCATAAACATGAAATAGTACTAAGCCAAAAATCAAGCTAGAGATGGAAAACTAAATGCTTTGAGAAAGGTCTTGTTAATTGTGAATACATCAAATGCACTACCTATGGATTGATTACATCAGTGACTTGCCCTTATGTGAAAATCCAAGCACATGAAGCACATATTGTCAGAAGAATGAGACAATTTGCATTTTATTGTTAATTTTGTCTTCTACTTTTGGTGCATGCACTACCATAATTTGCATTAAATAGGTCTAAATATTTGTGAAACATTATTTTCTACTTCTATTATTCTACTTTTATTCTATCTATAGTAAGAAAAGTAGATTTACTCATTTGCATTTAAATTACCCAATCTAATTGACTAGCTAAGCTTGTGAGATACATAACAAATGATTGCAATAGTATTGGTCTTTTTCTTGTTGTATTTATTCAACAATAATTGCTTTATTTTTATGAATAACATATAACATGTCATCCACTATGCTCATTTGTCTGATATGTCCCTGTAATAGGAACCATCGTTTACAATTTCAGCAGGCAACAAGCATCAATATTGGTGAAATGTAGTTAACTGTTGAACAAGGAAATGCAGGGTCAGTTTCTTTGATCATTGTTCTTCTCATTTTACAATGAAATAATTTAATTTGTGGAAAATATCACCTCTATTGTGCACTCGTGTGCAAAGCACTAGAGATTTAGCATATATAATAATTAAGCCTGGTTAGCATTTTGTATAGTGTAATACTTTATACATTCTGAATGGAGACAAGACATCAAAATATAGGAATAATAGACGTTGATAACCATGAATATGTAATCTGCTCACAAGTTTGCAACATAGACATTGTACTTCAAAATAATGGGCTATGTAGGATAGGTACATTTGAGTACAATGTTGGAGACTATTTGTTTCACTCATTACAAGTATTGTTGAACAATTAGTATACATCAATTGAGCTATGAAAAGGAACAATAGATTACTTCTTAGATTTCCTTGCAAAAGGAGATAGAGATGCAATTAAATCATATAGCTTTGACCTTGATCCTGAGGCTTTGTATAGGTTGCACAAAGTACATGAACTTGATACATACTTATGAAGAATGCGCCTATTTATGAAACTGGGCACAAGTAACATTGAAATCAGTTTATGGGGAGATGTGTTTTGTATTCAATGGCTATCCAAATGGTTGAATATATAGATATGTATTTGGTCAATAGCATTAGGAAAAAACTAGTTGCACTTTAACAAACTATCCAGCTCACTTGCATATTTTATACTATTCCATGATGCAAACCCTAAAAAATGGGCATTTTGAACCACTCCAAAGAATACAGTTAGACATTCTTGATAGCCAACAACCAATAAGGTTAAATCAGCTTAAAAAATAGATTAGAAACAATACACAATACCAAATTACCATTTGCAACAAAAAGAAAAAAATAGACAATAACAAAAGCAATACCATTCACACAACTGAACAAAAGCATGTAAAACATAACTCAATTGTAAGAGTGTAGCACATTAAGAAATTTATTAGAAATATTAAACAAAATCTAGCTATACCTATGAGATCAAATAAGGAAAATAAATTGTTACCAATATAGCTTTATGAAAGAACAATTCAAGATACACCAAAATACACATGCACAATCTACCAAATGTCATGCTTTAGCAAAGCTACTAGAATATTCAAAGAGAAACAAAAGGAGAGATACCAAAAACATATTTTACATTGTGGGTGACTTTAATATTGACATGTGTTTAGAAACCAAAACCAAAAGCATAGTCCAAAATTTCATGGAAACTAACAACATTCATTTTTTGTTAAAAGAATCAGACAACCTACACAGGCCGCTCATTGACCATGTATGGTCAAATTCAACTACAAATGTATGCAATATATAAAGATTCGATGCATATTGGACTAACCACTTTCCTATTTTCCTAAAGTTCCATCTCAACCATTGAATCAATTCAAAATTACACCATATCTAAGCATATATCAATAATACATTTTGCATTGCACTCTCCAAATTGTATCACTACTTTGTAGGCACATGATGGATCAAACAAAAATACCACAATAGAAAATGCAAACCATGGAAGATGACACAAGAAAATGGTAAATAATTTATTCTTTTTCCCTATCACATACAGTTCTACATAGTCTAAATATAAGATTTATATTTCTCTTTCCATTTGTAGAACAAAAGTCAAAAAGACTATATTAATTGAGGACTTGAATGCATGAAAAGTTGGTGACATATTTCAAGGTGACATTCTAGTTTTCTACAAAGAAACATTGGAAAAAGTAAATAAAACACATGAGGTCTTGCATACTAATCTCACAGAAATGACAATTACATTGAATATCAATAGAAACCTTGTCCAAGAACATTAGCACAAAGTAATTCCATGATTGAGAGTCTCGATATCAGCTTCTAGATTGTGCCTAGAACATATTATGACAGAGGGGACTACGATTGCATACTTATATTGACAAACATCAGTACATTTGAAAGAAAGCCTCACTTCTCTACAGATTACTATTTCATTCCAGATCTAACTATCGGCCAGCCACTGGCAACCATAGATTAGTATCCAATAGCAACAATAGGTGCTTTGGTTGTTGGCACTAAGAAAGTAGGAAATGAATATGCAGCTGACATAAAATATGGTAGAGCAGACTATGGTAGAGAACAGGTAGAAATTTCTCCCTACCATACACTACTAATCAATTTTAACTTTCTTTTATATCCTAGTGTTGTCTACAAAAAAATTAGTGCAACAAAAACTAACATTGTAATTCCTACATAGCTACAACTTCGTCCATCTCATGAACAACAATACTTGCAAATAGAGTGTTAGAGTAAATTACATTTACTATCATAAGTTTTAACATAGGGACCTTGCATTTAGATTAATTATGCATTAGTTACTCCCAAGTGGTTTTTCCCATGTGGGTAGTTTTCCCACTCGACTCTTCTCTCATGGCTTTAAAAGCCTATACCATATGTAAATTATTCATCTCATTTATTTCACTCCTTATTTGGTGAAATGATAGTGTTGTCTCTCTCATTTCTTGTGAAGGTTTTCTACAGTTGATATTTCTTGGGTTATTCGCTCTAACATGGTATTAGAGCTACCCAATTTGTGAATCCTTCCTTTCAAATTTTCCTTATTTCGATTTTCCTATTGAAATCCATTTTTAGGATGTGATTAAGGTTTCTTTCACTGTCTGTGAATTTGCTACATTCTCTATCAAATTCATTTGCTTGGAGGTAACATTTGATTGAAGAAGGCTGCAGATTTTTGTATTGGAGATCTATTTTTTATTTCTACCATGATTTTCCCTATAGAACCTCCAACCTTCAGTTTCTGGATTTGTTTTTTTCCAGGACATGATTTGCATCTGTATTGAGGTTGTAGAACAAGGTTTATGCAAAAGAAGAAAAGTGTTGCTACATTTGGAGGTGACATTCCAAGTCATGTGAGAAGAAGGAGAATCGTAGTGTGGAAAAGAGGGATTGTTTTTTGTGCCACAATTAGATACCATCTAGTATTAGGAAAATGTTGTTTCTTTCTGTACATGATAAATAAAGTTTAGGGCATGTTCATTTTGTTTTTGTAAACTAGTGGTGGAGATCCTATTTGACTACAGGCTCTCCAACTTTTTATTTGTTTTTATATGCCACATTCTATTTCTTCACGAAGTTGGAGATCACAAAGCTCATTTCTAGGATTTTATATTTTGGTTACATGATGATCATTTCGTATGCATTCTTTGTGTTGACAGGTACAATAAGTTTCTATGCCTACTTCTGGTTTGTGTGGATGATATACTTGTTAGTGAAGATTGACTAAAGATTCTCATATGGTGGTCATTTTTCAAAAGGGTGGTTTAAAGAATTTATATTTTATCATTTATTTAGTTAAGAGTTGTGGCCAATCCTTTCTTGTTGTTGACGTTGGAAGAACCATTTTTTTATTGTAGGGATCTCTTTTCTCCTTATGGCATGATTTTATTCTATTGGGAAGTTTCATCTACTTTGGATGACCCGATTTTGTCTAAAGGAGGTACGTTTTGGCATTTTGGAGAAGGCATCTAACTTCCAGGCACTGTCATGTGGCGTATTTGGTGTTGCAGTCACCTTTTTTCAGGCTAAAAATGTGTGCTTCCAAAAAGTTGATTATTTTTTGAGGAGATAACTATGCAATCTACTTTTCTTGAACCATTTCTTGCTATTTTAAGATTGAACCAAATTGAAGGTAGCCTTTCATTGTTAGCAGACTTCACGATTTTCACTTTGGAGGCATTAAAATTTTGGAAATCAATTTTCTTTTTGTTTCCATGATTTGTATCATGGAGTTCATTTCCTTGCTTATTGGAGGATTTTTTTTTTTAAATTATGCTTTATAAATTTTTGATTGAAATATTTCAATTTAGGCCTTTTGTGAAGCTAAGTGAAGTGGTCCCTAGATTTGAAGTGGCTTTGAAAATATTTTGGGAAGAATTATCCCATATTGGTAGTGTGTGGTTATTTTTTGCTATTTAAATAGCATTGCAGTGCATATGGTTATTGTGAGCAAGTCTCACAGGAGGCTATCTTACTTTTGTGCTTGGTAAGTGATCTGAACTCTAGCATGGTGATTTGGTGCAAGAACCCAATAAGGTGTTTAATATTTTACTCAATTTTTTTAGATTCTCAGCCCTTCTTTCACATTATTACTTCTTAATTTTTTTGGGGAAGGCTTCATTTCTAGTATTTGGGAGTTTCTAATTGTTGTTGAAGGATATTTTCTTTGTAATTTTGGAGTTTTGTCATAGTTGATTATGGGGTTTTCATTACATCCTGTTGTGATTATGTTCAAAAGGGGAAACTATAAACAATGGAGAGATGGTATCATAAAACATCTTAGATGGCTTCACTTTTTGCCACATTTCTATAATCTTGTCCCCCTTCCTAGTACTGATAGTAAGAAATTTGCATGCAATTACAAAAGGAATCATGTCCTAAGAGTTCTTGCAATGCATATTGATGATGCCACTTTGAATACTATTGATCATTTTGAGTGTCCTCACACTCTTTGGACTAAAATTTTGGAGATACATGGAGATCTTGATACACTACCATTCCCAGATGATCTTGTTTCAGATTTTATTCTGCCTCTTCATTTTTCAAATAGGATACCTTATGATCATGCTACTATGCAGTCTAGTTTGATTTTTCTGAATACTTTGAGTCTTCATATGAGGATGGTGAGTGTTCTTCAGTTGCTCCTTCTTCTCCATCAAAGAAAATTGATGTACCTTCACCTTTAGTGATTCATTATGCAAAGTCGTTGATTGAGGCTCCTATCATTCTTGTTCTACAATACTATTCATCTTGTGTTGATGATTCATTGAAGATGTCCAGTGATTCATCACAACTAGTATTTCATTGTCTTCCTGATTGGTATTCATATTTGTCAGAAATTGGTTCATTGTTCATAGAATCTCATATTCTGACTTGAAGGACACATTTGACGGGATATCTCTATTATTTGATGATAGTTTTGGTACAACTATTGTCACCCCATCTTAGTATCTAGAGAGTGTTCATGATTATTTTCTAGTGGTACCTTGTTTGTAACCTGCTATTATGATTGGGCATGTTCCTGATTGGTTTGTGGTATCATTTTCCAAGGTCTTGGTGACACATGAGTAGATTTCAGAGACACCATCTTACATTTTCATGCTTCTTTCTTTCAATTCCTATCTAGAATGGGAAGCATATCTCCATTTGTATTTGTTTTTGTTTCTTCCAAAAGGGATACAAGTTGTTTTTCGGAATTGGATCATGTTTTGTCTTCAGGAACTTACCATTCTTGTAGGTGATTACACATTGTGGTGGAGCTATATAGTCTCTCTCTTTCCCTCTTATGGGGGGTTTTTGATTGTATATACATGATGTATGTAGTCCTTGGGGGTGTGATTGAGTCCTCTATCCATGCATCATTTTTTTTTTCTTTTCTCTCTATTCGAGAGGGGTTTTTTCCCATAGGTTTTTTCTCGTTTTCTCTGGTTGTGAGGGATTTCTTTTTTGCATTATAAATGGGTACCTAAAATGGTTGTGTAGCTGGGACCCATATTGCATTTTGCATTTTCATTCTTCCTAAGTTGCACTTAAGGGGGCGATTAGAGTAAATTAAATTTAATATCTTAATTTTTAACTTAGGGACATTGCATTTAGATTAATTATGCATTAGTTACTCTTGGGTGGTTTTTCTCATGTGGGTAGTTTTCCCACCCAACACTTTTCTCATGGCTTTAAAATCTTGTACCATATGTAGATTATTCATCTCATTTATTTCACTCCTTATTTGGTGAAATGACATTGTTGTCTCTCTTGTTTCTTATGAAGGTTTTCTACAGTTGATATTTCTTAGGTTATTTGCTCTAACATAGAGGAACATCTACATAGGAATAAAACTCCAGCATATCTTTTCAATAATATCCTAAAAATAATAGACCAAAGGAACATGTTCCACATATGCAAGTCAACATTTCTTTGCAAATTGAATGACAAAAGAACAATGGATAAGCTAATTTATTTGATTAAATCAACATCTAAGGTGACTTTTTGAAATTCTCATCGCTATTTGATTTAAAGTTTTCATAACTACCCCTTCTAACATATCACATTGACATGTTTTAGGTTTTAGGTACATTAAAAGTAGCAAATGCACTTTCAAATCCATTTGAAGCTTTTTGCCTATTTTGCAATTACAAATTCAATAATTATGGCATGCTCAAACAAGACACCGCTCATTGCAACCAATGTGACAAGGAAGTGAGTTACATATACCCACTTCATCCTAAAACTATTATCATAAGAAATGACAAGCAAACAATCCATTGTTTAATCAAAACCATGTCCTCCAACAACTGTTTCCTGCTCATCAAAACATGAAATATGAAGACTACGTGAAGGACAAATAAGCAATTATATTTGCACTATGGGACTTCACTACCAAAGGACACTTCAACCTCAATCCAAAAAATGTCATCTCAGATGCTATTTTCCAAATTGAATGAACAACAAATGCTACAACAAGGTACAAAACTATACTGATAGAAATAATGTTCCCCTCTTCCATTTCCAACATTTCTTTAAAATTATATAAAATATTGCTTCTATACAAATCATGATACTCAAATTGTAGGTGTCAAAGATACACAATCAATTGCAAAGCTTCCTGCCATTGGATGCACCTGTGCTTCTCCTTTTGTTACACTTATTTTCCTAGTTATTTGGCCTATATTTCTATATTTCATGTTTTAAGAACTTAAACTTCTTCACACTCTTCTTCTATAGTAAACATGTTTTTCCTTTAAATGCTAAACAAAACTTAATTTTTTCATGTTCCTCTTAAACTAAATTAAAAGCCAGAATTACAACTTCACAGTCTACTATATGCCACAAATATAAAACATGTATGTTTTATATGACCAAATGATTGTTGCAATTGTTCATTTTAATTTGGCATGCACCTCAAGCATCTATTGAGTTTTATTTGTACTAATTCTCCTTTGTTTATTGTTTTTTGTTTGTTGAAAACCTTGTATGTTTTTAGCTCTATGTTCCCCTCTTCCATGTTCTTTACTTTACGAATAGTGCACTAATGGTGAGCATTTTTGCAATTTGTTTACCATACTTGATAGCTAGAGGTATTGCTTGCTTAACTATGTATTCATTGCTTGCATGGCCAGAAGCCTATTAAAAAAAGTTTGCAAAATACTTAATGTTATTATATGTTTCATGTTCATGAATAGTATACTATATTTTAGTGCAAAGGGATGGGCTGAAAGTCAATGCTTAGTTAATCCACATCTACCAATTAAATATTTGCAAAATATATAATGTCTTATTTTCTTAATTTACTATTCCAGAAATGATTAGCTGCCCTGCTCCAACCAATACAAAAAGAGATATACTATATTTCTCAATTGAAAATCAAACCATTGCAATACTAACCTACTGCTTCACTTCAATTGTTCTATGTATCTTGCTTACATAGAATATGTCATTCACTATACATATTTATACAATTAGTCTTTGTAACAACAAACACTAATTCTACTCACAGCAAGACAATTGCTTAAGTGACCTTGTAAAATGAACACAGTTGTAGCAAGTTACTATTGCAATCCTTGAATTTTCTTTTGAAATAGTTGCTTCTTGGGATTTAAGCACATATTTTTGGTGTTTGAAAATTATGTTTTATCTTTCTTTCTATTGGTTCAAGTAGGTCTATTACTCATTTTCCTTTAAGAAAATTACAAAAATAGGGAGACATTTGCAAAATATATAGTGTCCTATTTTTGTAATTTAGTTTAACAAAAATGAACAATAGGCCTACTCTAATCAATTGAAAAGGAGATAAATTATCTCAAACACTTAAGCATTGAATGTTAATTCTACAAAGATTCACTTGGTGCTTGATTCAATTTTGTTTGAACTAATTTACCTGCCGCCTTTGTTTGTATGCATACATAAGTGAGTAGTAGCATGCGCTTTATAACAAAACATAGAAAAAGAGATAAAACATAATTCTCAAACACCCATAATATGTCCATAAATCCCAACTATAGAAAAGAGGAAAAAAAATTAACAAATACAATTTCAATTGACAAGCAAGTATTTGAAAAGCGGACTCAACAATTGTAGTAGAAAATTAGGAAAGTACCATATATCTTGGTTTGATGGAAAATGTCAATGATTATAGCTATTTGTACATTTAGGACCTATACCAAAAAAAATACTTCTAAATCTGACATACCCAATACACATATGAGCATAGTGAATGACATGCTATCTGATTCATAAACATGAAACTTCTTTTTGTGCAAAAGCAAATTACTATTGCAATGAGCTGGTGGGTATGTAAGTAGTGAATGCATAGTTAATTCATGAAATCTTAGGCGAGTGTTGGGTTTTATTTTGTTTGTTGGGAATTATTTATGGTTTTGTTTGGGTGTTGTCAATGGTGGGGGAATTTGATGTATTCAGTATCTAAAAAATACATAATGTCCTTTTTTGTTTCATGTTTATGAATAACATATTATATGTCAATGCAAATTGTGCCTAGCCATTGCATAATGTTTCAATTACCTAATGCACCTTTTTTGCATTATGTTTTTGTCCTTCCCTGTCTCATGTTTATGAATAACATTTTATATGTTAATGCAAATTGTCCCTAGCCATTGAATAATGTTTCAATTAACTAATGCACCTTTTTTGCATTCCATTTTTTTTTCTTTTCCTAGAGGTGTTGCTTATTGCTACAAGCCCACAAGTGGGAAATAAGTACAGTAGATTACAACCCACTGAACTATTTAGTCTCCTATTGAACAAGATCCCAACCCTTATAATAAAGATTTTATTCACTAGAATTGGAAATTTTAATAGGTGTTTGAATAACCAAACCTGATTAAAAACAAAGGGAAAAAGTCATCAAAAATTTTGACCTCGTCGTCTTTTCTTCAAGAATCAAATGTATTTGCACATGTGCGGGTCTTCCTCTCTAGTCCAAATGAAAAAAAAATGGTTCTTGTTACAAGGAAAATTCGATTATACATAAACATGTCACAAAAAAGGACATGACAAATTTCATAACAAAATGAAAATTGTCTCACCCCTCTGACAATGTGTGCTTCATGTGCCCCACCTTTTTCCCAAACACAAATTTCTCTTGCAATCAATCCATATTTACTGCATTTCATGCATTCACAATTAACAAGACCTTTCCCACACCATTTGGTTTTCCATAATGAAAGTTCTTCTACATTCAGTCTCTCATTCTCTACAAAGCAATAACAACTTACCTCTATCACAGTCTGCAAAATTTGGTAGCTTTTCTCAACATGTCCTTTGCCAAACTATATTCTAATGCATCAATCAAGGAACAAATTTGTCTCAAGTTTATATTCTCACATGTCTACATGTAACACCCTTTAAATTCTCATAATCTATGCATTTAATCAACGTCTGTAAGCTTTAAAGCACAAAAAAGCATAGTCAACCACTCCTGTTTACACCTTTTTACCATTAACAGTTTACGAGGTATTGGTTTTGCTAAGAAAATTTTCTATTTTCTTTCCCTTCCTTGATTCACCACTTTAATGGCCCCTATTCTACAAATTTATCATGCTTGTCTATTTTCTCAATGTTTCATGTTTACAAATAACATATTATCTGCCACAATTTTCATTTAATAGACTCTATCTCTCATCTGTTACTCATAAAATTTAATTCATTAAACATGCATCAACTGCGTTACTACCTACCACCCCATCGTCAAAGCTTGCGCTATGTGCATCCACTATTAAATATTTGCAAAATATATAACGCCCTCGTACTTTCCTAATTTACTACTGCAATTGTTCAATCCGCCTTTAAATACTTGCTTGTCGATTCAAAAAGGATTTCTTAAAATTATTTTCTCTCTTTTTTATAGTTGGGTTTTATGGGCATATTTTGTGTGTTTGAAAATTATGTTTTATCTCTTTTTCTATTGGTTATAGAGGCTCTATTATTTATTTTCATATAAGTAAACTAGGAAAATAGGGGAGCATTATATATTATGTAAAATAATTAATCAATGTATGTGAAATGTGCAAGCTTTTGTCGATCGGCTAGAGGGTAGCAACCATGTAAATTACAAAATAGATATGTCATCGTAACATAAAAGCATGTCGTATTAAACAAAACAAATTGCATTACAAGGTGAAAACATAGGTTTAAAAAGACTAATCAACTAACTAACTATGATATATTCATTTCTAATTATTCCAATTTTTTTTTACTTGCTCATATTATTTTCATAGTTTAATGTTTAAAAAATATAACCTTAAGAGTTATAAAGTAATCAAATACAAAAGCAAAGAGCACACAATAACTCATGTACCACAAATTCTCATATTCATTGTCCCTTTACAAAGTGCATTTACAACTCAATGCAAACAATCTATATTTAATATAATTTTTAATTATACATTTAATATAAATTATACTCAATACAAAAAAATTATATTTAATTTAATTTGAAACTAAACTGCCATCCCTAATATAGTTAATATAATTGACTAACACTATCATGCCTACTAACTTTAATCTACTTGCATCAACACAAGCACATTTCCCTTTGTCCTCTCAACGCAACAACATTCTCCTTTGTCGGCAGGAACTCGACGCTCTGCGTCACTTGTTTTCTATTGAGTATTTCAAAACACTTTGCTTAAAAGTTTCTAGCTGCACTATTAAATTTTAATTGCGAGAGTTTTATTTTCCTACATGTATATCTTATCATAGTCAAACAGACCATAGATCTTTCCATCTACGATAATTATTCATCCAATCTTTGATGAGAGGCGCAGTCTCTAATTACAGTGCTAAGCTGGATGGTCGTTTTAGTGAACATTAAACTACAATCCTTTAATACAAACTACAAATTTAAAATGCAATTATATTTATTTTTATTATAAATATCCTCTCTAGACTATTCGAGAAACGTTTTAATTCAATCTGGTTTCAATATGACTAAAAATCAATACCGGGTGGCATCCGATGCGGACAATTTTCCAAATGACGGTGTTGTTTTCAATGCAATCTTAAATAGTCTAATAATACCATTCTCTAGAAGCCTTCTTTTCAAGACTTCGACCCTGTGATCAAGTCACGAAACTACCGAAAAACTCTTGTTTCAGCATCTCAAATGAAATCAGCCAAGTTAGGCCACATATTGGTAGGTGACACGAGAAGATTTTCTTTGTCCGGCCATTCTAAAATGCCTGTGTCACTTGTTGACTTGACGGAAGAAACTGAATTTATGTTTACTTTCACAGGTAATGAATTGATCGGTGAAGCGGCAAGGAGCTCTATAAATGCCATCCTCCTCCATCTCACAAAACCAGAGCTCAACGCCACAAGAGGAAGTAGAAGAGAAATAGAGGACAGTAGGAGTTAATTAGAGAAGATGGTGGTGGGAAGCGATAGCCATGAAATCGAGTCTCCAGTGGAGGCGAAGAGACTGTGGAATGCCTTGGTGAAGGACGGCCATAATCTCCTGCCAAAGCAAGCACCAGAGCTTTTCTCAAGCATCACATTCGTGCAAGGCGACGGAGGTGTAGGTAGCATCAAGCAAATCAATTTCACTCCCGGTATGTATCATCTCATCCGAATATCTCAATACTTTCTGTTTACACTTAGAACTGTCCTTAACACAGATCTTGTTAGTGATGGATTGGGTTTGGTTATGCAGCCAACAAGGATTTCAGCTACGTGAAGGAGAAAGTGGAGGAGGTGGACGATGAGAAGTTAGTGTACCGCTACAGTCATGTGGAAGGAGGACTGCTGGGAAAGAAAGTGGCCTCTGCCAAATACGAAATCAAATGCACTCCCAAAGCAGGTGGAGGGTGCGTTTGCAGCTCTATAGTCCATTTTGACACCCTTCCCGGCGTTCCTCAGGACGAAGGGAAAGTGAAGGAGATTAAAGAAATGAGCGCTGTTCTGTTCAAGAAGATTGAGGCATATCTCCTAGCTAATCCCACTTTGTACTGTTAAAAGTACTATACTACATATTATGAATAACGTCGATACTATTATGAATAACATCGATACCCGTAGGGCGACAGCGTCTGTCGTTCCTGTCTAAGGTTTGTGTTTACGTTTGAATAAAATGTCAAATTACCAACTCTCCTCACCGCTAGGCCTGAATTTGAAGGTCAGCCTTCCCTCTCAAGCCAATATTTTCTTGATGGTTATCCACTGGAAGTTGTTTTCCAAATAGAAATATATATTGAGTAAAGATGCATATTTTACTAGAATCTTATATAAATTTTCATAGCTTATTCAAAATTTGCTTCTTTATATAATACAATCTCCAAAAACAATTGATTATATTTTATAATCAGAAATTATTAAATACTATTTTATGACCATCAAATTTAAGGTGTATCTTTCACCACTTTCATTGATTCTTTCGTTATAACTCAAAATTTTCATTCACAATACCACATCATTGTTTAAAGAATTTGAATTGTCCATTACAAACATTTTCATTTTAGATTAAGAAAACTTAAAATATGTTTAATTAAAATTTGAGTTTTCAATTCTTAAAATTCAATCAATGAGTGCAATCTGATGGCAATGGGCTTTCCCCTCTATTTAATAAGATTTTTTTGAAAATACTAATAAGATTCTAACCCTCTTTCATGTTAGAATGAGTAACCCTCAAGTTGTTGTTACTTGAGGATAATTTTTTCTTTTACCTTTCCAACTTAGTCTAAATATCTACAATTTTTTGAGGTTTTATCTCAAGAAAAAGTACAAACTAGAAAAAATAGAAAAGCAAAAGTCAGGTCTTTCAAAATGATTAAAAAGGGAAAAGAACAAAGCAAGAAAAATAAGGAGATTAATTAAATTTATAAAATCAGCAAAACAGGACATCAAATGCATTCAATATTGGTGACCTATGTCAATGGGATTCACTTCCAAGTTTAAGCAATTTAACAAGGAACTTTCTTAAGTCCATATATATCATAAATGGCTTGCAAAATATATAGTCTAGTGGTAGGGGGATGTATGGTGCATATGAAAAGTGCAAGTAATATGGATTTTTAATGTTGTAGACTAAGGATTTTCAGCAATAAAAATTACTAGTCAAATATATGGGGATTGATAGATGGAAGGGACAAATTTTAATATATCAAACTTTATGTGCATGCTCAAATAATGTAGACTTAGGAAAATGTTGTGTGGGAAAAGTGATCCTAGAACCAATTAGGATAACTTGGATTATCTCCCTCTCACTTGACTCAACATTAAACATAAATTAATTAGGGTTTCGTGATTAGCTTATTGCAACAATGGAGAGCCAATCCCCTAGTGTTTATGTTTGTTTTAGTGTTGTGAGGATAATAAATTTGATTTTTATTTTGACAAGCCTATTTGAGATACAACCCTAGATCTAAAAATATAATTTAGTGGAGAGACAAAAATAGAAAAATTATGAAACAACTTCAAATCTGAGATTGAAATACAAAGAGGAAGCTCTAATTAAAATTTGAGCTTGAATTGTTTGGTCTATCTTCCTAGATTAACTTTTGTTGAATGCTTTAGATCTAACTTGCACACATAAAAATAGGGGAAAGGTTATGTTGTATAGGGGCTTGTCTAAGTCAAACTCCATGTTGGTATTTCTACCTCCACACACAACCATTGATGATGATCAAGAGAGCATACCCTAGGTTGGGAAAAGGTCAAAACTACAATAATTAGCTAAAATGGTGAATGATAAATGAAAATATTACCTTGATGTGAAACCCTTGATGAAGTGATGTCACACAAGTTGTCAAAAAAATTGATTGATGGATACCTTGATTGATTGATAAACCTACAAAAATTCGCTCATTAAACATAATAGTGTACTACAACTAGCATGTAGAGGATAACTGAATATATCTTCATGATTTGGCATGATTGATCATAATAGCTCCTTTAACATAATTTATTCCTTCATCTTCATGTCTTACAAGCTTGAACTTGATTGATGAAAATGTTGTAATAATGCTACTAATTATGCCCTTAACTGCACTTGACTGATTTTAGGATCTTCAATTTACTCAATATATTTTCTAGCTCCCTTTCTAATTTAAATGATAAAAATGACTTGTATTTATATGCAATTCTTACAATTTATCAAAAACCAAATGCTAATAGATAACAATTCAAATTGTAAATTTAAATAATAAATTACTAGTACCAACATAATGAAATTTGGGGACAAATTAGGTGGTCTAGGACATAGTGCACCCTAGACTAGACCCACCTTTTTCAAGGTCTACAAGTGGCAAGGGAAAAATATTAAATGCATAATTTATTTCCCTTGTTTAATTTTCTAAGAATGTTTATAAAATGGGAAATCAATGCATAATTAGGTCCAAGAACATAGGGGTGAGCAAGGCCTAGTATGGAATTTTCAAGGGTGACAATTTTCAATACTACATTTATCCCCCATTTTAGTGAGAGTATAAACTTACGTTCATACTCACACTAAATGAAATACAAACATTGAAAATACAAGATAACACCAAGTTGAGGGGTGCACAAGTCCCCAACATAGGATGTCATCAATCCACGATATTAATAAAAACATGCACACAAGAAAAGAAAAGATTCACTCTCAAAAAATACATTGAAAGAATAATCAATGAAGTGCATTTTAAATGAATATGCAAAGCATGCACAAAGAAAACACACTATATACAAAGAATACACAAAGAAGAAACATTCAATACACAAAGTAAAAACATGAAGCACACAAGGTAAACATGAAAGGCACACAATCTACTGAGAGAGGGTTGAATTAGTCGATCCAAACAGTTACTACAATTTTGGAAACCTTCACAACTACTTTATATATTTTCAACATGAAGAGAACTAGAGCATACAAGCTAGTAATTAGAGAACAACACAACATAACACATAACACTAGATTTATGTGGAAACCCAAGATGGGAAAAACCACAGTGAGAGACACTCATAAGAAGGAATATAATAAGTGAATTTTACAATGTGATGTAGGCACCAACCTACAAGAGACACCAATCCCAAAAGATTCAGTAGGAACCAACCTACAAGAGACACCAAACACAAAAAGAATCAGTAGGTACCAACACATAGGAGACACCAATCCCTACCAAAGTAGATACACCAATCCCTATCGAAATAGTACAACAGGTAGAACACCAATCCTACCATAATAGAACAATGGTATATTTTAAATTTAACCCCTATATACACCAACATACATGTTGATAGTAGCACTCCCTCTTTTCTTCATGTTTCTATCACATACCTCATTCATTACACAATTGTACATACCACTCTTACAACTCAATAACTAATATTTTAGTACAATACAATGCATATGAACATTTAAAATATGAACATGAAATTATATTAACACTCTACTATGTTGACAAGGGATCTACACTAACCAAGACAACATAAGGTGGACCTAAATTCAAATTACAATAAATGTGTAATAAAATGGTCCAAACTTGTTGTCAAAATAAATTTACACCTTGCACCACCACAAAAACCTAAAATAGGTCTTATCATCACTTTGCATGCTTGATTTGAATTCCACATGCTTGTAATTGTTACTGCACATGCCTCAAACTTTGAATAGTTTGATGAAGCTTCAAATATTTCAAAATCCTTGCACACTGAGCCACCCCATCAAAAACTCAAGAAAATGATAGAACTATTATAGGCATACTCTCCTTCCAAATTGTAGAGATACAATTCATTTATGAAAGAAATTGCACTCATATTAATTATTCTCTTTTCCAAAAGATATCCTTCCAGACCATCACACTCATGTTGATTGCATAACTAGAATGGTTTAATAAATACAAGAACTATTTGAAGGTAGTCATGCCATTAATGACATGATACAAGAAATGAAAGATTAGACATCCTAAACAACATGCTTTCAAAACCTTCAGTCATATGAAAATTCTAGTACTCCTACAATCTACTTCATTTTGACATTCTTTACATGATCTGACAGCCTTAACACCTTTTTATAACCACTATCAAACACATTGACCTACTATCATCAATTTGACATCAATGACAACCTATGCTCAACAATCTCCCCATTTTTCATTGATGGAAAACAACAAAATGTTCAAGCCACCAAACACACTAGAATAGTGTCAAATTAATAAGTCTAAATTATTTATGTTCTATGGGTATGTGCAGGATCATCATGGAAAAAACAGGTCCTTAAGTGGCAAAAAAATTCAGAAAAATCAAAGTTAGGAAACTTCACGTAAAAATTTGAATAAACTATCTATATTATTTCAAAAATATGTAACAATAGAATATGTAGCAAATTGAATGTAGTTTCTAAACTACTAGGTTTGTTTGAAAAAAAAAATCTATTTGGTGAAAATTTGAAATTTCAATGCAGAGTACTTAAATTTTAGGAAAAGTAAGAAGTAGGTGTTTGTCCTGACCACCTAACCACAATAAAATAATAATATTTTTTATAAGATTTTAGATATAAGTAGAGGACTCATTTCCCAATGTGATGCATATTTTTTTGTAATTTTTTTCCAAGTAAATAATTAATTATGAATTTTTTATTACAACTTTTAAAAAATATAAAAAACTCGTATGTCTGACCACCTTAACTTGGTCAAAACTTCATGAAATTAAATTTTTATTTTTTTAATCCTATAGTATGTGAAGCATAGAATGTGACGCATGTTTTGGATTTAAAAATATGTGATACCATTTGAAATGTATAAATGTTTTTCAATCAACCTATCAGTTAGGAATTTAGTCATAATTTGAATAGAAAATGAATAATAATTACTTATTAAATTCAAAGTAAAACATAATTTATATTGGTGGAAAGCTGAGAATCTCCTTTAAAAATCCTTTTCGTTTCATCAATTTTGGGTAAAAGAAAAGTCATCAGCCACATACCCATCATATTGCCACTTTTTGGCCCATCATGATCCTGCACATACCCCTATAAAATATATTATGCTATGAAAGTTATGAAAATTAAAGTTAGTTATTCTTTTTTATCAATTCAATAATCACTCTCCCCTTAATTTAGTATTTCCTTAATTCAGTGCATGAGCACTCTCTCCCCCTTTATTCTTTCCAAGAAATTCAAATTTTGAGATCACTTTCTCCCAATTTGACATCAATGGAAAAGGATCAACATCCTTTCTTCCCCTAACTAGTACACTGCAACACCTAGAACCATGTTTCTGAATATCTAGACTCTCCATGAATCCAAGCACCACTACTTCTAGAAACACTCTACAAGAGCACCAACCCTTCTTGCAGTAGAGAAACCAGGCTCACCTTTACCCAGTACTTTCCTCTTGAATCAAGAGGAGGGAATAACAACTCCCAGCTTCTACTAGAGGAACTCAAATGCCTCCACAAAAAGTGGCTTCATGAATATACCTGCAACTTTCTCCTTTGGATCCACATATTCCAATTTGACTTATTTCCCTACAACCTTCTCTCTGAAGAAATGATACTTGATTACAATGTGTTTTGTTCTTGATTGCATCATCAGATTCTTTGAAAATTTTATTGCACTTGTGTCATCACAAAGAATGGTGATAGGATATCCAAACTCAACCTTCATATCCTTCAAGTTCTACTTCATCCAAATCACCTAAGTGCACAACATGATGCTACAACAATTTATTCCACTTCTATTGTAGATAAAGAAAGTGATTCCTACTTCTTACTTAACTATTACACTAACCTATCTCCAAGGAAGAATGCACCACCACTTTTTCTCTTCTACTCATCCACACAACTTGTCCATTATGCATTTGTGTATGCAATAAGAGTGAATTTTCACTCTTTGGATACCGAAGATGAAAATATTCAGTAGCCTTCAAATACCTGAATATCCTCTTCACCACTTTCACATGAGTCTCTTTAGGTGTTGCCTAAAATCTTACAACCATTCCAACTGCATGTATAATATTCAATCTAGATGTTGTCACATACAACAAATTACCAATCATAGACCATTACAAAGTTTGATCTGCTAGAGAAAATTCATCATCCTTGCTCAACTTACACTTGGTAATCATAGGTGTTGCAATAGGTTTGCAATCTTCCATCCTAAACCTACTTACCATTTCCTTAATGTATTTGTGTTGTGAAATAAAAATCCCTTTTTCTGATTGAATAGTTTGCAACCCCAAGAAGGAAAACAATTCTCCTAACATAGACATCTCAAATTCATTCTACATAGCCTTTTGAAACTTTTTGGACATTTCTTCATTGTTACCTCCAAAAGTGATGTCATCAATGTAGACCACAACTATCAAAATTTGTTCTCCTTCTAGTTTAATGTATATATTACTATCCACATAGCCTTTCTAGAGTCAATCCATCCAACCTTGAATACCGAGATCTAGGACCTTTCTTGTGTCCATACAACACCTTCTTCAATATGCAAACATAATTTAGATTTTTAGTACACTGAAATCCTTCTAGTTGTTTTATATACACCTCTTCTTCAAGTTGTCCATTCAAGAATGATGACTTCAAATCCACCTGATACACATTGAAATGATTGAATGTTGAGAGAGCTAAAAACATCCTAATTTCCTCCAATTAGCCACAAGAGAAAAAGTCTCATCAAATTCTATACCTTCAACTTGAGCGCACCCTTTACACACAAGTATTTCTTTATTTTAGATCACTTCACCTTCTTTGTTCAACTTGTTTTTGAATACCCACTTTTTTTCCATTCAAGTTCTTATTTTTAGGCCTTGGGACAAGTTCCCAAGTTTCATTCTTCATGATCTGATTCAGCCCTTCCTCCATAGCTTCTATCCATCCTTATTCTTTTCTTAATTCTATATAAGTTTTAGGTTCTATCTTTGATATTAAAGAAAAATGTACATGTTCTCCTAATATTTCTAACTTCTTCCAAGTAAGAACCCCACTATCTTTATCACTATAATCTAATTTGTGGAGTGAATCTTTTAACATAGGGTATGTGTAGGATCATGATGAGCCAAAAAGTTGCGATATGATGGGTATGTGTAGGGCATGTGGCTTACAACTTTTTTTTTACCCCAAATTGATGAAATGAAAAGGGTTTTAAAAGGAGATTCCCATCTTTCCACCAATATAAATTATGCTTTACTTTGAATTTAATAAATAATTATTATTCATTTTCTATTTGAATAACGACTAAAGTCCTGATTGATAGGCTAATTGAAAAACATCTATAGCTTTCAAACCATGTCACATTCTATGCTTTACATACTATAGGATTAAAAAAAAGTTGAATTTCATGATGTTTTGACCAAGTTTTAAAGGCGGTCAAACATATGAGTTTTTATATTTTTTAAAAGTTGTAATAAAAAACTCATAATTAATTATTTACTTGGAAAAAATTAAAAAAAAAAAATGCATCACATCAAGACATGAGTCCTCTACTTATATCTAAAATCTTATAAAAAAATATTATCATTTTATTATGGCTAGGGTGGTCAGACAGACAACTACTTCTTATTTTTTCCCTAAAATTTATGTGCTACTGAATTGAAATTTCAAATTTTCACCAAATAGATTTAAAAAAAAAAAAACCTAGTAGTTTAGAAACTACATTCAATTTGCTATAGATTATATTCTTACATAGTTTTGAAATAATATAGATAACTTATTCAAATTTTTATGTCAAGTTACCTAATTCTGATTTTTCTAAATTTTTTGCCACTTAAGGGCCTATTTTTTCCATGATGATCCTACACATACCCCATACTTAGTTCGATTTTTTGTAACTACTTTGGATCTTCAATGTTGCTTTAAATTAATTACTTATCATCTTCTTCCTATGGAATAGTAGTATTCTAAATAGTTTCATGCAGGTCTTCGCATTAGCACTATCAATTATCCTCTTCAATCTTTTGTTAAACAAGTAAGCTTTGCTTCTTAATGAGTAACCAAGAAAAATTCCTTCATCTAATCTTGAATCAAACTTACCCAAATTCTCTTCATCCCTTTTGATTTATCTCTTGCTTCCAAATATTTTTAGGTGCCTTATCGATGGAAGTCTTTCTTTCCATAGCTCATATCGAGACTTCTTTATCTTGCACTTGATCCAAACTCTATTAAGAATATACACAATTGTATGTGTAGCTTCTCTCTAGTAGATATCTGATAGATTTTCTTGACATAGCATAGTCCTAGCCATTTCCTATATAGCCTAGTTCTTTCTTTTTGTAACTCCATTTCACTGTAGAGTTCTAAGGGAAGAAAACTACCTTCGAATTACATGTGCTCTTCATAGAATTTTTCATACAAGGTTTTTGAGTTGTAAACTCACAATTTTTATTTGATCTTAGAACCTTGTTTTCTCTTCTCATCTCATTCTCTACCATAGTCTTAAATTCTTTAAAATTCTCAAAATATTCTAACTTCTCCTTTATATATGTAATCCAAATCATTTGGGTATAATCATCAATCAACATCATTAAATACCTATCTCCTTGTGGACTCTTAGGCCTCATTGGTCTGCACAAAGATGTTTCTATAAGGAAATCTAGGGCATCTCAAAGTAACCTCCAAGAACAGTAGTGCCTTCGATAACTTTAATTTCGATTAGGTTGCCTCAAAGACACGTACAACTATGTCCTAAAGTGGAAACAGACATAGTTTATTTCCCACATTAATCCTTCTGAGAGAAGCACATGTAAATTCAATAGCAAGCAACAAAACAGATGAAAGATAAGACAAAAAACCAGAACACATAGATTTTTGTGGGGAAAACCCTTCCAGGTAAAAAGCCCCACACTCCAAAGATCGGGCCATTGTATTATTCAACAACGAAAGGTTACAATACAATCCAAGCTCATAGCCTTTTCAGAGATTACATCTTGTTCATTCTGGAATCAATCTGGTAGCAAACTCTCCCTCAGAGATCAACCATGGCATTCATGATCAAGAGAGATTCCAGCATAACCCTGCCTCTCTTCCTCTGCTTCGACCTCATGGCTCTCAAATTTCTTCACCACTGCCCTCTCTCACTTCTCTTGTTCTCCTCGGATCTCTCATGTCAGAATGTCCAATGCATACATATATACATTCGTTCTCCACAACCTCTGTGAATCAGTTTGTTTCCAACAGTTGGATCACAACTATCGAATCATCCAGCTCAGCATCGTAGATGTTTCCACTTCCTTGCATAGAAGATAATACATCCAAGTTACACCACGTAGGCCAGTCTTCAAACGGTCAAGGGTATTCAACTTGTGTTGGCATGTCGGTGAGACACTAACCGTGTCTCCCTGATGCCAATATAGCTAGCATTCGATATCGACGTAGGTCCCAACAGTCGGCAAGACGATATAGTAAATGCCACAAGTCATACGGAAACCACCGACATCCATTGCATTCCTATCGGCAAGAGTTTCCTCATTGGCAAGACTCATACCGATGTTCACAAGTCACATCGACCTCAACTTTCCATCGGCAAGACTACCACAGTTCGCCAAGACTTCATACCGAAGTCTTCAAGTCATGTAGACGTGAGTATTCCATTCGGTGAGAAAATCATCTTTCGCCAAGACATCACACCGAGCTCTTCATGTTATACTGAAACATCCCAGTCAGCAGGACTTATCGCTATCGATAAGAGGTTACATCGAAGTCTCAAGTCATACCGAAATATCCCAGTCAACAAAACTTACCGCTATCACCAAGACATCATAGCAAACACAACATGTCACCCCGAAGAATAGTATCAGTGAGACATCAACAATCGCTGAGAGGTTATACCGACATCAAGATTCCCATCGGCAAGACAATCACTCTTCGCCAAGACATCATACCGATGCCTTCAATTCATATCGAAGAGTCCAACCATCGGCCAGACATTCCACATTCATTGAGACTTCATACCGAAGTCCTTGTGTTTCTCCAATGACTCCATTTGCTAGGAGTCTCACTGAAAACACCCGATCACATGTGGCTTTGTCGGCTAGATTTACCGCTATCGCCAAGAGGTCATAGCGAACCCCTTTTTTTACCCCGATGACTCCATATGTATATAGCTGTCGGTGATACATCTCCTTGTTGCCAAGAGTTCCTACTAAACCCTTATGTTACACTGAAGACTTCTTTCACCACAGGTCTCCTCGACATCCGCTAGACACCAACCCATCGACCAGACATCTCCTAGTCGCCAAGAATTCATATCAATAGGAGCAACTCATACTGATTATCACATCGGCCAGACAGACCAAAGGTCATGCCAATATCGGCAAGACTTCCTATCGTCGCTGAAACACATTCCGACAGTCCAAGGTTACGCTGAAGGTTTCAAATGCCGATCGCCAAGACATTTAGGAGGTCACAGCGATAGTTCTGGATCTACTAACAGATTAGCCAGAAATCTCCTCAGTCTCACCAAAATTGCTCACAAGAAGTTTAAGCCTGTGGGATTGACGCGCACAATATGAACAGTTTCTACCAAACCCAATGGATTTGATGTGGAATACTACTTAGAATGATATTTGAAATTTTTTTCTTCCCTTCATGGCATGACTTTACATTGATTGACTGAGGTTTCTTTAATCTTGGCATGTCCTAAACCAACCCTTTTGAACTAATCTTGACAATATAATCAAAATTCATGTGTCTAATCTTATTGTGCCAAAGACAACTTTCATCCTTTTGTGTATTGAGACAACTCTTTCCATTCAAATCACTAAGGTGATAAATATCAATGCCTATATTTCTTCCTTCTACAATCATCTCACTAGTAGTTGATTTTTTTATTATACAACCATCAATAGTAATTGATAAATGGTATCCCTTATCACACATCTGCTAGACACTCAAAAAATTATATTTTGACCCTTCAACATACAAAACATCTTCTATCTGTGTTTCATAACCATCAAGACTCAAGCTACCCTTACCATAAATTTTTAAAATTGAATAGTTTCCATGGGTAACTGAACCACCTTCAAATTCCTTGAAATTCGTGAACTTAATTTTATCTCTAGTCATATGATTAGAGCAACCACTTTTAATAATCCATAGGTTCTTCTTCTCCTTCTAAGAATATACCACTATTTGAAAAATCATAGACTTCTCATACTTCTCTTAAGGAAGCTTCTTCTAGACATTCTCCAAAACATCACTTCTTCCTTTTCCTGAGAATGGGGAACTCACAAAATTACTTTTGTAGTTCATTGCAATGTGTCCAGAAAATTTTGCACTTGAAATAAATAATATTGAAATTGAACAGCTGTACAAATGTATTATTACTAACAAAATAATTTATTCTTTAATAATAACTCTTCTACAATCCCCAACATTATTTCCATATGTATTACAACTAAAACAATAACCAGAGAATGAAAAACTTGACCTGGTATTGTATCCTTTCCTTCTAGATCTCCTCCTTTTGTTTTACGCTTGAATGAATCCATTATTTTGAGTCATGCTTTCATCACTTGTACATCTATTCAATTTTGTTAGTAATAATACATTTGTACATCTATTCAATTTCAATATTATTTATTTCAATGGGAACCTCTTTGCGGCATTCTAACAATTTTTTTTTATTTTGGATCTCATCCACAATCAAAATCTTGATCAACCTCCTTCAAAGATACTCTAAAAGTAGCTTCTTTCATTATAGAATCTTCACTTTCAGGTCTCATTTCAAAAGCAGTTAATGTTCCATGCAACTCAATCATCTTCAAAGTATTTGGATCCTTAACTTCTGTAATAGTATAGATTTTAGGATCAAACCTTATAGTTAGGGATCTAAGAACCTTCTTTACATTAAACCTTTCTTTCAAGATTTCACCAATTTCTCGTATATGGTTGACAACCCTATTAACCTAGAGCATTAATGTAGCAATATTCTCATCTCATTTCATCCTTAGACCTTAAAACTAAGCTTTGTAAGTCTGCAACTTCACTTCTTTTACTTTATCATTTCCTTCATAGATAGTTTCCAAATTTTCCCATATTTCATTTTTTGTTTTGCACTCAATCACTTTCACAAATTCATTGTTATTCAAACCACATAAAATAGCATTTCTATCCATAGAAATTATCTCAAGAGCTCTCTTTCCTACCTGATCCTAGGGAGGGAGATTTTTAGGAGGCTCATATCTTTCTACAATTGACATCCAAATGTCCATTCCTAAAGCCATTAAATATGACTCCATCCTAACTTTCCAAAGTGCATTTTTTTTGGCAAAAGGAAAAATCCTATATATATATATATATATACATTAATATAAAAGTAGAGGATTACAAAAATCTTGAAAGGCTCTTATCATCCTAATGTAGTAGTATGCTAGTCTTGCATATATATCAAAACTAGATCTAAAGTACAAAATTAGATCCATCAAAAAACGATAATTTTTTTCCAAAAAAAATTCTTGTTCCATCTCAGTCTACCTCAAGTTAAACTTTTTCAAAGGAACTTATCTCTAATACCAATTTAAGGACATACAATCTACTAAGAGGGTGATGAATCAATAGATCCAAAGAATTAGTGCAATTCTAAAAACCTTAACAACTACTTTATATATTTTCAACATGAAGAGAACTAAACCATACAAATTAGTAATTAAAGCACAATGCAAGATAACATGTAACACCAAATTTATGTGGATATCCAAGATGGGAAAACAATAGTAAGAAAAAATCATAATAAGGAATATAATAAGTGAATTTTATAATGACATATATGCGCTAACCTACCGAAGAAACCAATCCAAAAAAAAAATAGTAGGCACCAACCTATAGGAGACACCAATCCCCAAAAGAATTAGTAGGCACCAACCTAAAAGAGACATCAATCCCCACTGGAATAGAGAAACCAATCTCCTGAGTTTAATATGCTTTTGTGAAGTTCATGTAATAAAAAGATAGTTATCTACTCCTAGAACTCCTTAGCATAATGGATTTGTGAAAGAAAGAACAAAACAATTGAAGAAGCTACTAGATCAATGATTATAGAGGCAGGTCTACCAGAAGTTTATTGGATAGAAGCTATTCACACTAGTGTTTATGTGTTCAATTGAGTTCAAGAAAAAGTTGACAATAGTTAAGGTCCCCTATGAGCTATGGTGTGGAAGAATTCATAATATTAAGTATTTCAAGGTATTTGGAAGCAAATGTTATATGAGATGTGATGAAGAGTTCTTCCTTAGATATTCTACTAGAAGCAAAGCTTGCAGATGTTTTAATAAAAGATTGAGAAAGATTGTAGAAAACACAAATTTCAAGGTTGATAAATCAATGAAGAATTAAATTGAAGTTGATGGATATGTATCTAATAAAACTGAATGTATATAATTTGAAGAAGTTGTGGAAGAATAGGAAAATAATAATGAAGAAGAAGAAGCTCTAGTGGTGTCCCCAAAGACACCTAACTATGTGTAGAAGAATCAATCAGAAGATCAAATCATTGGAGACAAGAGGACAGGATTACTAACACGAAGCAAAGCTACTACTATTGGTGAAATAATTTTGTGTTTACTTTGTGATGTTGAACCAAAGACTATAAGTGAAGCATGTAATGATGAAAATTGGATGAAAGCTATGGAAGAAGAACTTAAGAAAATTGAGAAGAATCCAAGTTGGGAATTAGTCCCTAGCCTAGCAGATAAAAATATAATTGGATCAAAATGGGTATTCACAAACAAGCTGAACAAGAATGAAGAAGTATTTATAAATAAAGCAAGACTTGTGTGTAAGGGCTACTCAAGAGTAGAAGGTATATATTTTCAAGAGACTTCTACTCTCATGGAAAGGATGGAAGCTATCATAATTTTTTTAGCATTTGTTGTCATAAAGATTTCAAGGTCTATTAGATGGATGCAAAGTTTTTGTTCTTGAATGGTGAATTGGAAGAAGTCTACATGGAACAATTGAAAAGATTTCAATCGTTAGATCAACTGGATATGATCTATAGATTGAAAAATGTTTTATATGGTTTAAAGCAGGCTTCTAGAGCTTGGTATGCAAGGTTGGATAGATATTTGATTCATCAAGGTTTCAACAAAGGTACGCTAGATAGTAATTGTGTGCAGTTTTTTTCTCCTAGACTAAAATGAAAAACAACAAAGAAATGCAAACAAGGAAATACAACAACACCTCAAGATTGGCCTAGTTAAACTTGAACAAAATAGAACTAGTTACCTTGCCCAAGTTGATCAAATGGTTGTCCTTCTTGAATTGATAATTTGTGTGCTCCTTTAGATGGCAAACAACATGCAAGTGGATGCAAAATGATGTAGACGATGTGAGGAATGCAATGGTGAAGATGGGTATGTGGGTAAATACACAAAATGGATGCAAAATGAGCTCAAAGGTTGCAACAATGGAGTATGGTGTGAGAGCTTGAAGGCTTGATGGATTGATTTCTTGAATGTTGAATATGTTAAGGTTGCAAAAATGGCTAAGTGTTAGTCATTTAGCCAAGGGAGATAGAATGGATGGTGGAGATTGAAAGAGAGGAGGAAAATCAAGGGCTGAGATCAAGAGTTGACCAAAGGAATTAAAAATTATTTTTGAATGTGCATGGAAAGGATAAAAGGAATTTAATATTCCTTGGGAGAGAGAAAAGGAATTTAATACTCCTTGGGAAATGGGAGAGGAATTAAAAATTCCTCAAAAGGACCTTGGGAAGACAAAAAAGAATTATAAATTCCTTGGGAATGGGGAGAGTTGACTAAGGGGTTGATTGGGATAGCTAATCAATGTTTAGGTTGTTTAAGTGAGGGATTCTAAAGGCAAATGATTAGGTGGGTAATGAGGATTAATGATCCACTTGCATTTTATGGAGAATGTGACACCTCCCTAATCAAAGATTAAGAATGTGCACATCCTTAATCTAGGATTATGCAAATTAATCAAGATTAGAAAAATGTTATGGAGGATGTGACATGAGGGGAATTAAATAAATAGATTATTTATTTAATTCTTTAGAGGAAAATGGATAAGGGATAGGAGTAAATAATTAAAGGTAATTATTTACTTCAAGCTAGGATTTGAAGATGATAGCAGAAATAAATTAGGAAGAAAGGATAAGGGATAATGAATATTAATTAAATAAGAGTATTCTTTAAATAATATAGAGGATATGACATTAGTCGAATTGGGGGTAAAATGACCAAATTAAAGTGGTCAATTTGCAATGTCTACAGTAATTTATACTTTAAATTTGAAAATGATTTAAGATCTAGAAAGTAGTTGTATATGTTAATGAAATTATCTATGGAGGAAATGAAATAATGTGCAAGATTTTTGCTAAATAAATGAAAAAAGAGTTTGATATGTCTATGTTTGGTGAAATTAATTTCTTTCTTGGGTTGTAAATCAATCGAATAAGAAAATGAATTTTTGTTTCATAGTCAAAATATTTGAAAGAAATGTTGAAGAAGTTTGGGATGGATGGTTGAAAATTGGGTAAAGATGATGGTTCACCCCACATGCTTGTGAGCCATTAATTTTTTGAAGGTCTATGGGCTTCTCTTGCACTCTTAGGATATTTCACCTAAACGGAGAGAGATAGAACCTCAAAATTGATGTGGTTCACACAAACTAAGGTATGCAAGATGGAATTGGGACTAAACACAATGATTTAAATGCAACCAAGCAATGAAATTGACTAATTATGAATGCAAAACCAATGAAATGTGCAATGTTTGAAAGCATAGTGATGTTTACAAAAAGCTTAAAAGAATGAATAAGAATGCAAATGAAACTAAACAGAGAACTATATTTTAGAATGTGTGCATCTGTAAAGTTGAGGATGACTTGAAAGTACTCTAGAAATTTGGTAAATCTAACTTTTTAGCTGACTAATTTCCGCCCAGGAAAGGGTTTTCTGCCTAGAAACTAATTTCCGCAAACTAGGTGTCTGGATCTACATCTAACTCTAAAATTCACCTCATGAGGGACTCATTCACCATGCATGGCAAATTATTCCACTTTCAATTTTTTGCAAATTCAAATCTTTGTTCTACAGGTTGAAACCTATACAACACTTTTTGATGGAAACCTAAATTAGGATCTCAAAAAATTCCTACAAAATAGCTTAAAATTGGTTGTCTAATGGGGGGTTTTCCTTGGTCAAACCCCTAGTTGGGTAATCAAACCTTGAATGGACAAAAATCTGCATAAAACCCTAGCCTTAAGTGCATGAAAGACTAGGAAAGTTTGAAGTATGTCAAGACCCTATTCTATTGTGCTAGAATAAGATGTTGAAAGGTGGTTTGAATGATGCAAGACTTCAACCCTAAAAATCCTACAACACATAAAAAATGGAGATAAAATGACATGCAAATGAGATGTAAATGAAATGAAAACCTTAATCTGAAGATAGATAGAAAATGGAAGATGTAATCACTTTGAAAACAAGTCTTTAGGTATGATTTGATGGCTAGTTGCATCTCCTCAACCTACATTTCTCTATGATTCACCATAGGCATCCATTATCAACTCTCTTCAATGTTGAATCTTGAATGAAGAGTGAGCTTCAAGACCTACAAAAACCCTAGTTTGCTGCCCTAAAACTTCAACTTTGCTAAAGAAACTTGTTGTGGAAGACTTGACTTTGGAATTTGCTTTGTGAAAATGACTAAGAGATGTGAAAAATGACTTAAAATGAGTATTTATAAGCATAAACACCTAATTTTCTTGTTATTTAGACCTAAGAGGCTGACATTCACTGAAAAATTAAGTTGAATTGATTAAATTCTTACTCAAAGTTGAAATTTTCCTCAAAGGGACTCATTTGCCACCCTTGGTGAATGGGTCCCACCAGAGGGGAATCATTCTTCCAAGGTGGAAAATGGGTCCCACTAGTGGTTTTAAGTGATTTCTCAAGTGAAGCGAGCCTCTAGATAAAAAATAATGGGTCTTAGAGGCCTATAAATGCTATTTTGAAGAATGAATAATGCAAAGGTACTCAAAAGTAGGTCTAATTAGGCATGAAATTGTCTCTTTTCTCAAGAGTGTCCAATTTTCTATGCTACAACTTGATTTGAATTCTGCATGCTTATAGTCATTATTGCACATGCCTTGAACTTTGAATAGATTGACAAAGATTTTAATATTTCAAACTCCTTGAATATTGATCCATGCCATCGAAAACTTGGGAAACTAATAGAGCTAGTATATGCATACTCTCCTTCCTAACTATATAGCTACATTGCATTTATAAAAGAAATACCACCTATATTAATTAATCTCTATGCCCAAAAGATATCATTTCAGACCATCACACTCATGTTGACTACATACTCGACATGGTATAATAAATACATTAACTATCTAAAGGAATTCATGCCATTAATGACATGATACAAGATATGAGAGATTAGACATCCTTACAACATGCTTCAGATGACCATTCTAGTAGTCTTACAATCTTCTTTATTTTGGCATCTTTTACATCTAACAGCCTTGACACCCTTTGATAACCATTGTTAAACACAATGACCTATTGTCATTATTTTGACATCAATGACAACCTATGCTCAACAAAACACACCAAAGGTACAAATTAGACACATATAAACTGAAACATAAAAAAAGGGCAGGTCTAAAACATAAGGTTTTATACTAGATTTGGAATGTTTCACCAAACTTACTATAAATAGAAAGGGTAACATGGGGTGCAATGGACCTACCTATTTTCCTTTCCATTAAGGAAATGACATTGTCCGAGATAGAATTCACATTCAGACCTTAGGAATGAGTCAATTCTAAGGAAGATCTACAAATTTCATTCATGTGTGTGAGGACAAGGATTAAAGTTAAAACGACACTTTTGGGAGATGAAAATAAAATAGAAAATGACCTCAAATCTATAACCTAAGGCTTGATTCATGTAGATAAAGTATAGCTCTAGTAGAAATAGTCAACTTTGTGCAAATTTGATGAGTGGAGAACACTTAAAACTTACCTAAAAAATGGTTGCAAAGTGTCTTGTTTGGTTGTAAAGTGTCCTAAGATAGCTTTTTAACAAAAATGACTAATAGGGGCTTTGGGAGAAAGATTAAAAAATACCAAATGCACTCATACATGGCATGTTAAGGTTGGATCTGATAGATGAAACATAGGACTAATAGAAATAGTTAACCTCTTGTAGATCGAAGGAGAAAATATTGTTTCTAGAAGTTGTCTTGGGACTCATTTGCCTATAGGTAAATGGGTCTTTGTATGACTCTCCAAAATTTATTTATGGGTTCTCTGCTCCTATGTCTACTCTTCCATATTCTCTAATTTTCACATACATACAACTAGAAATAAATATGGGATTTGAGTTTCCATCAGATGACAACAAAGGTGACAATAAATAAAACTTTGCAATATTTCACTTTTGAGATCTTCAAATTTTATTCAACATATGAACTTGCAAATCTGCAATACACAAAGAGAGTGGGAAAAATGTTTGTTTTTGGGTGAATAGGCGCTTGCATTGGTTAAACCCAGTTTTGGTAATTAAACCTTCAAATGAAATAATGAAAGCATGAAAGGAATGATGAATGAACAATACAATGTTGCAATTCAATCAACCCTTGAATAAAATCTTAGAAAGACTTAAATGGGTATTTGTAGGGTATGCGGCTGACAACTTTTTCTTTACCCAAAATTGATGAAATGAAAAGGGTTTTTAAAGGAGATTCTCAACTTTACACCAATATAAATTATTCCTTACTTTTAATTTAATAAATAATTATTATTTATTTTCTATTTGAATTACGACTAAAGTCTTGATTGGTATGTTGATAGAAAAAATCTATAGCTTTCAAATGGTAGAACATTTTTTGAATCTGAAACATGTGTCACATTCTATGCTTCACATACTATACGATTAAAAACCAAAATGAATTTCATGAATTTTTGACCAAGTTAAGTTGGTCAAACATACGAGTTTTTATATTTTTTAAAATTTGTAATAAAAAAATCATAATTAATTATTTACTTGGAAAAAAATTACAAAAAAATATGCATCAAATATGGACATGATTCCTCTACTTATATCTATAATCTTATAAAAAAATATTATCATTTTATGGTGGTTAATTTTGTCAGATAGACACCTACTTCTTATTTTTCCCTGAAATTTAAGTACTACTACATTGACATTTCAAATTTTTACCGAATAGATTTTTTTTTAAAATAAACCTAGTAGTTTAGAAATTACATTCAATTTGCTACATATTTTATTCTTACATATTTTTTAAATAATATAGATAACTTATTCAAATTTTTACGTCAAGTTTCCTAACTTTGGTTTTTCTAAATTTTTCACCACTTACGGGTTTGTTTTTTCCATGATGATCCTACACATACCCAAATCTTGACGTGGATCTTGTAGGAAATGGCTTCAATGGATGTGGATCTTGATACTTGAATCTTTCTATGAATCTTTGACTTGAATGCTTGGATTAGATCTTGAAACCTACATCACAATGTTAGTACCAAAAACATGCATGAATGAACATAACTTTGACATGATGCTTGAGATATCGAGTTCTACAAAAAATGCTTGTTAAATATACTCTTGAATTCTCTACACAATAATATTTTCTCTTGTGAAAGTTCTCTCAATTGTGCTCTTGAGATTTAATGTTAATTTGATAAAATAACCTTGTATTTATAGACATTTATCCTTAATTTCCCAAAAAATAAACATTACAAGCTCACCTTTGAAATTTGAATTTGAGAGGAAAAAAATACCACCAAAACATGTTTAAAAAATGGGTTCAAAGGTCTAGGGAGGAACCATTCACCCATGGGCATATGTTTTCACCATATGTGTTCACATTAAAAATTTATCCTTAGGTTCCAACACCGAGAACCCTGGGCATATGTGTTCACCATGTTAATATGTATTATGACATTATCATGTAGGATGTCAGCTCGATTGTGAAAGGTTTGTGGGTTTGGACATGGTGCACGGTAGGAGTGAGCTGAGTCACCACTAGTAGCCCAACATGTTCTAGAGGTACCACAACATGAGCCTGCATAGAATCTTAATTCCCAAATCCTCCATGCATTAGAAGATTTGATTGGGGTTATTCACACTCATTTACTAGCAATAGAGGACCCTAGACTAGACCAGACACAACACTCGTCTAAGGTACACATGTTAGAGCATAGAGAGCATAGCAAGAGTCCCCCTCGCATTCCTGAGGAGTATAATGATGAGGGTGAGAGGGGGTCAGTCCATCTAGATTCTCCACCATAGGTTCCCCATCCTGAGGTACTGGATGAGGGTAGAGCATATCAAGATCTAGGCTATCAGATTCATGAGTTGTTGCAATTGAAACCACCTAATTTTGAGGGATCCACAAATGGAGTAGAGGCTGAGTCTTGGCTTCTTAGCCTTGAGAGGTGCATGGGATTTTGTGCTTATGCAAGCAATCTAAAAGAATGTGTTGCGATACTATTGCTTCGAGGTTCAACATCTACGTGGTGGCGCGAAGAGGAGTGCAAAATCCACCTATGTTTAGATACTCTCACTTGGGAGACATTCTTAGAGTAGTTTTGAGCACACTACTTAATTGAGCATTTCAGACAGCGTCGTATTGATGAGTTTCATGACCTACATTAGAGGGTTTTATCAGTAGCACAGTACGAGAGCCTATTTTTGGAGCTACTACCGTATGTGGATTATTTGCATGACAAGAAGCTTCTTGTCAACCATTTCATTAGAGGCCTAAATGCAAGTATATTAGGACCAGTTCACATGGCTGATCCAGAGAACTTCAAGTTACTATGGAGAAGGCCCTTATAGTAGAGGAGATTCAATGGAAATATTAGTATGCACGAGAGCGGTTTCAAAACTGCAACCACACTCCACAGTCACATAGCTTTTGACAACCTCCCCTTCCTTTGAAGGGAGGATTCAGGCCTCAAGTTGGGCCACCTAGATCACCGCAGTAGTAGTAGCAGCAGAGTCAGAGTCCTAGGCCTCAACGGAGCTCACAGGGTGGCCACTTCAGGCCATGGTAGCCATAGGGTCCTTGACGTGATTAGCATCCATAGACACAGGGTGTCACTCCAACATGTTACAACAGTCCTCTCATGGGGGATTTAGTGGTTCCAGTAGGACTAGGGGACAATAGCCTAGTAGGACACAGTCGGTTCAAGTGTATACTCGAGGCCTCTGTTACGTATGTGGTGCAGTGGGACACGTAGCTAGGGATTTCCCTCAGGGACTTGCATCTAGAGTACAATAGATAGGAGGTTCAGAGTAGATAGTGGGAGATGTGGGCAAGTCCCACATATTTTTTGTAGCAGTCAAGAATAACCAAGCTGAGCATCAGGCCATTGTCATTGAGACACCAAGTATGATTGGTGACATTCATGTTTCTATTTTGTTTGATTTTGGAGCATCTGATTCTCTTATTTCCCCATCTATAGTGGAGCGTAGCAAGCTAGTGGCATCTAGGCAGGATGATAGGTGGGAGGTTGAGTTAGCTTCAGGAGATAAGGTGCTTGTAGATTCAATAGTCAAAGATTGTCCACTATAACTGGGAGATTGGACTACCTCAATGGACCTTCATATTACTCCATTAGGCTCCTATGGAGTAGTTTTTGGTATGGATTGGCTTGATGTGCATCGAGCTAAATTAGATTGTCATTGTAAGGAATTTGAGTGTGTAGACGACCATGGTACAGTAGTGGAGATTATAGGAGTACAAAGGCCCATATCTCTTTGCATGATATCTACTATGTAGTTTAAGCGGTGTATGCAAAAGGGATGCCAATTATTTTCCATTACCATCAATGATAGGACTGAGGAGGATTCAAAGACATCTTTCGATGATCATCCCATCCTTAGGGAGTTTGTAGATGTCTTCCCTTCAGAGTTACCAAGTATGCCACCTCAACGGGAGATCAATTTTCACATAGACTTAGTACCAGGAACTGAGCCAGTATCACGTGCACCATACAGGATGACCACACATGAGCTTAGTGAACTCAAGTTATAGTTGGAGGAGTGTTTAGAGAAGGGTCATATCCATCTGAGTGTCTCACCATGGGGCACTCCTATCATCTTCATTAAGAAGAAGGATGGATCCCTTCGACTTTGTGTGGACTACAGATAGTTAAACAAGGTGACGATCAAGAATCGTTACCCTCTTCCAAGGATCGATGATCTATTCGACCAACTAAAAGGTGCTAGAGTGTTCTCTAAAATTGACCTCAAGTCTGGATATCATCAGTTGTAGATTTCAGATGTAGATATACATAAGACTACTTTGGGGACTAGGTACGGTCATTATGAGTTTACGGTGGTACCATTTGGTTTGATGAATTCCCCTGCAGTGTTCATGAGTCTCATGAACGGGGTATTCTATACCTTTCTAGATCGATTTGTGATAGTGTTCCTAGATGAAATTTTGGTATATTCACATTCAGAGGAGGAGGATGAGGAGCATCTACGACAAGTCCTGTAGTGTTTGAGAGAGCATCAATTGTATGGCAACTTGTCTAAGTGTGCCTTCTTTCATTCAGAGGTTCATTATCTTGGGTACATTATATCAGGCAATGGAATCTCTATAGATCCATCAAAGATTAGAGCTATCATAGAGTGGCCAACACCTACTACGGTGACAGAGGTCAGGAGTTTCATGGGCTTAGTAGGTTATTATCGACACTTTGTTGAGAGTTTCTCTAGGATTGCACATCCAATTACTTCTCTTCAATGAAAAGGGAAGAAGTTTGAGTGGATAGAGCAGTGTGAGAGGGCCTTTCAGACCCTCAAGGAGCATCTTGCTAGTGCTCCTATCCTAGTAGTATTGGATCCATCAGTAGATTTCATGGTATGTATTGATGCCTGATTGGATGGTTTAGGTGCAGTGCTTATGCAGGAGGGTGGAGTGATCACATATGAGTCATGAAAACTCAAACCCCATGAGTTGAACTACCCTACTCATGACTTAGAGTTGGCATCAGTAGTTCATGCATTAGTCCGTTGAAGACACTTTCTCTTAGGACACCACTTTGAGCTTCATTCAGATCATCAAAGCCTACAGTATATCTTCATGCAGCCTAATCTAAATGCACGTCAGAGGGATTGGATGGAGTTTCTTTGTGAGTACGAATTTGATGTCCATTACATCAAAGGGATGGAGAACGTGGTGGTAGATGCATTGAGTAGGAGGAGACATGAGTTATCATCCATGTCATTAGCCACAGATTTGAGGGGACACATCGTTCAATACTTAGTAGAGGATGAGTGGTACAAAGAGGTACAACAAGAATTACAGTCACAGAGAGCCCTCAAGGGAAAGTTTACAGGGTACACAATGGAGTCAGATGGGTTGTTGCGACATAGAGGTCATATCTATGTACCTAACATTGGTGATATTTGTATAGTCATCTTATCAAAGGCTCATATGGCACCATATGCAGCACATCCAGGGGTGAAGAAGATGCATGTCGATCTTTGATAGTTATACCATTGGGTAGGGATGCGATGTGACATTCTAGAGTTTGTGACTCGATGCCTTGAGTGTTAGAGAGTCAAGGCAGAGCACCAACATCCAACAAGATTATTGTACCCACATGATATTCCCAAGTGGAAATAGGACACCATTTTGATGGATTTTATTGTTGGTCTACCTTTTTCTTCAAGTCGTCATGATTCCATCATGGTGACTATTGACAAGTTAACCAAAGTGGCCCATTTCTCACCTATACATATGACATATACAACACTCGTAGTTGCAAGGGTATTTCTTGATGATATTGTCAAATTACATAGAGTCCCTCAGAGGATCATTTCAGATAGAGATTCACTTTTCACATCCTTATTTTGGACTTCATTTCAGTAGGCATTGGGCACCTAGCTCAACTTTAGTTCGGTTTAGCATCCTGAGATAGATGGACAAATAGAGAGGGTTAATCAGGTGTTAGAGGACATGTTACGCATGTATGTGATGGATCATCAGTCCCGATGGGAGGAGTACCTATATTTGGTTGAGTTTTCCTATAATAATGGACATCACAGTTCCTTGGGTATGCAACCTTATTAGGCCTTGTACGGTAGACCATGCAAGACTCCTTTAAGTTGGGATCGTATAAAGGATAGAGTGGCATTTTGTCTAGAGATGATACAGGATATGGAGCAATAGGTGGATTTGATTAGGAAACACCTTTGAGAGGCATAGGATTGACAAAAAAAGTATGCCAATGCTAAGATGGTTGATCAGAGTTTCTTAGTAGGAGATCGTGTATTTTTGAGAGTGCATCTGCATAAGAGACCAATCCAGTATGGAAAGGGCACTAAGCTTGCACCTTGATTTGTTGGTCCATTTGAGATCTTGGAGCGGATAGGTCTTGTAGCTTATCGTCTAGCCTTGCCACCTAGTTTGTCATGTATCCACGATGTATTTCATGTATCTATATTATGACGTTATGTGCATGATGACTCATGTTTTGAATTGAGATTCCTTATAGGTGGAGTCAGACAGACAACTAGCCTTAGAGCCTGGGCATATGCATTTTGGCTAGACGAACGTTGGCCCTTCAAGGTCAAGAGCTAGACCAAGTTAGGGTCCAATGGGATGGATATGATGAGGTTGCAGCCACTTGGGAGGATGCCTCATGATCGAGAGCTTTATATCCCCACCTCTTTGAGAACTTCTAGGAGGAAGTTCATTCCTAGAGGGGGAGGATGTGAGGCCTACCCCTATGATACACATAGTATTTAGACTATTTTGAGTTGTGGTTATTGATTATGCTTAGAGATACTCTTGATGACTTGATACTTAGACATTTGAGTTCTTATGATGATTTGACTATGGTATTTAGACATTTGAGTTCTTATGATGATTTTATTATGATGCTACATGCTTAGTTAGATGGATATGATGTTTGACTTAAATTTATGCTAGTTACTGTGGTTGTTCAATTTGAGTTTTGAGATGATGAACAAATGAAATATGTGTTGTGAATAAACTATGTTATAATTTGATGAATTTGAAAATTAAGGGAAAAATAATTGGATATAATATGTGATTAGTGTTTGTTCTAGTTATGATATGAGATATATATGCTATGTGAAATTATGAAACATGATTATATGAAATGATGATTCAATTGTTTTGATATATTATTTATTTGGATGGAAACTTCTGTATATGAAGTGGTGATTCGATTGTTTTGATACATGATATATTGGATGGATTAAAATGTGCATCGAGTGTGCAAGTACACTTTCCATGGCCAATGGAAATTGGAGGTGACCTTTGGGAACCCTAAGTGAATTTATCGGTGAAGCTGAGCTATAGTCCATATGGAGGGACTCTAGTTCCATTATGTAATGTATTTGTTTTGTGATGTTATTTGTGAATGTTTGTAAATTGGTTTTAATTTCCATGTCAATCCATTTAAGTGGTGAGCTCGGATTTGATCTTTAGGGAACTTTTTGGTGGTTGAAAAGTTGAGTTTTTTAAGTGCTTTTATTGATTTAAGTTCCTTAGGTCAAGTACCTATGGGTTAGATACCTTTTTAGCTTAAAATTTTGAGTCAGTTTCATGATTGGGCACCTTTTTTGAGTCCTTAAAAAGGTTTGACAAAAATAAGGTTTTAAGAAGTGGGATGGGGACTAGTCTCTTTCCACTCCCACTTCTCTATGTTGTCTTGCAAGTCCCCCAAGTTCTCACACATGTGAGAGCACACATGGGTGAATGTGCTTGGGAGGGTGAATGGGTGAGTGACAAGTGTTACTTCCCCATTCAAAAGAAATTCAAACTTGAATTCTATAAGAAAAACTAAGAAGAAAGGTTTTGGGGGTTCTCTTTTGTATTCTTTGTTTTCTTTTGGAGTGGTGATTTTCTTGGGGGCTCTTGGATTTGGTTGAGATATTGGAGAGCAAGTTTGGAGGGAGAGAAGTTGGGCTCATTCTCTTCACATCCTTCCTCATATTGGATTAAGGTAGGCTCAACACACACTTTTTCTTCTTGTGTTTTAATTTTGTAAGTTATGTACATGTATTTGTGTGTTTTGAAATGCTTCCTTTAAATTTTGTTTTGTTTTGTGTATATTGTTGGGAAAAATGGTTGTAATGGGATAGACTCATCCAAATTTGGGAAGAGCATCCCAAGTTTGGGGATGGTTGGAGTAGGAACCTCCATGGGGACAAGTTATTCCTCCTTTAAAAAGGAGAGGTTAATAAGAGGGTATGAGTACCCATATGTTGTGTGAAATATGAAGGATAGTTGGGTTGGATAAGGGAATGAGAAGGAAGGGTTGTAATGAAGGGTTGAAAAAAAAATTGGTGATTGTTATTCATGGTGTTTGATTTTGAGTCCCCAAAATGGAGTGTGTAGTCCACCCTCCATTCCCCGTTTTGGGTTCATAATGAACTCTTTGTTATGTGAAAATACCCTTAGGTGGGTGTGTATATTTTTGTGTGTATCTTGTGTGTTAATGTATTTGGATTGCATGAATGTACATGGTTCCCAAGATGCCTCCTAGCTCGGGTGTGATTGGTTTTCCAACTAAAGGTTGTGAGGTGAGAACCCATGGCCTATAGAAAAAAAAAAAAAGGTTCTATGTATTGTGTAATTTTGCAAGTTTGAAGAGAGTTGCAGGTTTAGGAGTATCCCTGGTTATTGATGGAAAACATGAGTTTTTCCCCTTAAATATAATTTGTCATATTTCATGATATTGTAATAGACTTTTTCTTAATGTTGAAAGTAAGAAAATGAGGGGTTGTGTCATTGTGCTATGGTAAACCAACAAACAAAAATTTGCATCTGTAGGTTGTAAAGAAAAATAAATACTTTATTATTTTAACACAGTTTTGCATATTATACTGCAGCAAAGCTCATTGAATGTAATAGCAGAAAGGTTGCCTTTGTTACCTTGCAATGTAAGCAAGTTAGGTTCTCAAGACTTATGTAATTGAAATATACTACAAAAAAGGAAAATATGCAATTTTTTTTTGGAATAAGTTAGTAGGCTATCATAACGACTTTTCTTCCTATTTTATAGTTCAAAAAAAAATAAAAATTGTGTGTTGATGAAAAGAAATGTATTATACTAACTTGTAAAGTTCAATATATTTTTTTTGAAAAGAGTATGTAAATCTATTTTATAAAGCTAGGAATTTACTTCTCACTTGTTTTTATTTTCCTTAGTATAATCTATCCAAAACTTTGAAGGAATTGTTCAACTGTGCAATGCACTATTTAAGCATTGTTGGAATATTATGTAGTATTTTGTCTTTAGAGAAAGAAAATAAACTTTGGTAGATTTTATTTTACTGATAGGTAAATAGGATTATATCGTTGTAGAAAAGAAGTAATTTGGTCTTAGAAATATGTAAATATAGGAGCTAATGAAAGGAGCTTAAGTTATAGTATGACCTCCGAGGAAACGTAGTTTTCTTTGGCTCCCTGAAATGAATTTGTTAGTGAGACCTGTAACTGAAAATTTGATAAATAGGTATGTGGTTGCCTATGTAGTGATGCTAAATATGTAATACCAATTCTAGTAATTAAAAGTAAATAAATATGTGTTGATACTTCAGAAATTTATGTGTTATGTTGTAAACATAGCAAAGTGGGAGATAGTTATATTATATATTTTAGAAAGCACATTTGTATATATTATGGTGTGGAAACACATATCTATTACAGACAAAGGTGAATAATTGTCTACCTATCCATTTGATAAGCTATGATTTTCTTCAATCTGGACTCCTATTGTAGATACAAAACTTTATATATATCTACCTTTTGTGCATCAAACATAGGGGGATATTTTTCATTTAACATATAGACTTGTGCTCGGGAGTGAAGTTGTAGAGTATGTTTACCATTAGGGTCGGGCCTTTGGAATGATACCCCCCTATAGAGAGAAAAATAATAACAAACTGTTGAATCCCTAGTTCTACTTAGTGCAGAGACTTTTCCCTCTTCCTCATAAGCCACTATGGTTACCCCATGCACAAAAAATAATAATATATAAGAATAGAAGGCCCTATTAAACTCTGCTTTGTAGTGTGTAACACAAGTAAACAAACAAACAATAAAAAAAAATAGTTGATTTTTCAGCCTCGATTGGGAGGGAATGACCCCTTCTGGAGGCAACGACCCATGTCAAGCAGCGACCGTGAAAATCTACTAAGCCTACGAATGCTAACAATATGTATTAAATGAAACAATAAAAACATAGATGAAATCCACAAACTACATGTTTACTTACCACAACCGTCACTCTCTGTAGATTTACCCATGCGATCAAGCAAAGACATCTATGTTAAGGATGGGAGCACTTAGGTTTAGGGTTTTTCCTTTCTGAAATGGAGGCGATATGTTATCTAATGCAATTTTGAGGAAACTATCCGGCTGTACCAAATGCCATGACTTTTAAAATAAGGCAAACATATTATTAAAGGTTACATTATAGTAAAGTGTAAATCACAAAATAGAATTTAGTGAATTGAGTGCCTTGGTAGATGTAAAAAAATAAATAAAAAACAAGTGACGCAAGCGTCGAGTTCCTACTGAGAGGTAAAAGTCATGTAGCTATGAGTTACAGAAAGTTTGGAGAGAGGAAATTGGAATATAAATATATTTAAAATGTGTAGAATGCATGGGGAACGTGGTCCATGGGGACATGTGAAATGGAAAAACTTGTGGACGGATGCAAGGATTTTTTTGTTTATGGGTATCATGAATACGTGGGGTTTTGTATACAAACAATCAGAAACATTTGCAATGCAAACAATCAGAAACATTTGTAATGCAAACTATCGGAAACATTTGTAATGCATGAGACATATACGAATACATGTATCCACAATGCACAAAAGTGTGAGATGCATAGTTGGCATGTGAACGAGTCTTAAAGCAAGAGGAGACGTAGTTCACATCTATAGTATTAAATGAAAGAGAGTAGGAGAAATAAACTATTTATGACTAGTACAATGTATTTTTTTTAGAGAACCTGTTGATTGAGAAATTCATTAGTCATTTTAAATGGAACAAAGTTTTGATGTAGAGATATTTGTAATCGAGTTATTTTAGTTTATCATATTACAATATGCAAGTGCTAATAGGAACAGTAGTATTAGGTAGAAGATTGATAGGGGTAGCTAATTTGAGTATAAACTTTTGTAACATTAATGAATGTTTTTTTTTTTTAATATAGTGTAAAGATTAGTAATATATAAAGCTATTGATTTTATTATAAATAAGATTTAAATCCTGTGTATTTAATATGATAAGATATTTTCGTGTATAGAACAATGTAATTATATTACATTAAATTGTTAGATGAATGACTAGAAAGCTATTGATTTTATTATAAATAAGATTTTAATATTGTTTATGTAATATGAATAAAAATTCATGTTGATATAATAAACAATAAGTAATTTGGAAAAATATAATAAAGAACCTTACTACCTAAGAGTAAATTTGTGTATAAATAACATAAAATGTAATAGTTTAACTTATGAAAATGTAATAAATGAAATAAATATTACGAAAAAATATTGGATGAAACTGTACAAAGGTATTGATTTTATTAGAAATTAGATTTGAATGTTGTTAATGAATTACAAATTAAAAAATAATTTGGAAAGATATAAAGAATTTTATTAGGTAAGATAAAATGTAGGTACATTAAAATAATAAACATGTTTGTAGCAGTTGGCATGCAAACATTAAATTATTATAATAATATATAGTATAATATTCTTACAATGTTTGTAACAATGCGTGAAGCATTAAGTAAACATGGAGACATGTAGACATTTAGGAATGTGCATGGAATGCACAAAAGAGTGAAAAGCATCGACGACACCAAAGCAATCCTGAAAGCGTGGTTAAACTGAAATTGCATTTGCAGTATTAAATGAAAGAAAACAAGATAAATAAACTAGTTAGTATGAGTGCATATATGAAAGGAAAGCATTAAAATATGGATCCATGTAAAGACATATGCATGCACAGATATGTACATGTGTCCATTTAACTTGAGATGTTAAGAAGAATCTATATATGCCTGCATCCATAAAGCTAGAGATGTTAGAAACAAGTTACAGGTTAAAGAAGAAGTAGGAAAACATTATGGACTGAAACAAAGCAGCAATACATTAGTGTTTGTGGAACAAGTGTATAAAGTATATCTAGTAATGCATTTGGATGCATGGATACATGTAACTATTTGTGAAATCTGAATAAACATTATAGTCTTGGAGGAATTGTCATATTTTCTTTTACGAATTTGTAAGAAACAAGATATAGAAAAGACGTTTTGAAAATAACTCTTCAAAACAACTATATTTTAACAATGAGACTCAATTTGCATTTGCAGTATGAAATGAAAGAAGATAGGGAAAATTAACTATTTAATAGCAATGCATATATTGAAGGAATTGTTAAATGTATGGATGAAGGTAAACATAAATGCATGCATCTATGTGTACATGTGTCCATGGAAGTTGGTAACTAAACAAGAATGTATATATGCCTATGTGGAGAAAGCTAGAAAATGTGTGAAACAATTTGCATTTGACAGATATGAAAAGAATGTTTATGATCGAAATAAAAGAATCATAGATTATTGTTGTTTGACCAAATGTAATAAGGAAATGCAATAGTGCATGAATGCATGGGTATAGTATAAAACGTTTTCAAAGAAAGTCCTAAATACAAGTCTATGTTGTCATAGTTATTTTCAAAGCCTCAGTGTTTAATTGCATAACCTTGATATTTTTTCCAATTTTTCCTTTGGTATGGTGTGAACTCTGTTCTAATGGATGAAGGTATATTTGAGCTATAGATAGATAAAGATATGTAAGGGTGGTAAAGAAGTATGAGTAATGTACGTGCAACAAAGAGAAGGAATTGAGAGAATAATGTGATGCAAGCAAGGTATATGAATGCCTTATGGAAAGTATTAGATATGCGAAGGAACGATATGTGGAATTGGATGTGAGAATGAATGGAATGTAAATTATATGAATTTATCATTTTCGAGCTATATGCTTAAAATTAAATGCAAGATAAGAAAATTTGAATGGATGAATTGGATTGAGGAAAAAAAAGGAACGCAAGACATTGGTGTGATGCTAGAGAAGCATATAAATGTATTTTGAAATGTATTTGATTTAAGAAGAAATGATGTGCACAGGTGGAAATGGAAATGAGTGGATTCGATAGGGTATGAAATCAACTTTTGTTCCAAGAAAGGGTGTAGGAATGTGTATTTTGTTGTTGGTTATGCTTTTTAAAATCATCATAGGGCTGAGTGTCTGAATAAAAATACAAAAGAAAGACTGGTGTCTCATTTCTCACTCTCCTTTGGACTAAAGAAATTTCCAATATCCTTGAGCCTCCTTGAAATGTGACAAGAGATGAATAGATATAAAAATATAGTATTAGTACCTTTACATGGGTGCATTTCTACATTTGCAGTTACAATTTTCCTTGATGACCTTATTGACAAAGCCAAAATGTATTATTATTTTGTTTGAAGTAATCAATGGAAATAATCTTAAACATTTGTAACAATGCTCAAGGTAAACATGTATACATGTATCCATGTGCACAAAATGCAAAGAGTGAAAAGCATACATGACATGTGAACAAGAAATTTGAATGTAAAACAGTAAAATCAAGTAGGAATACAAATCTGTAAAAGCATAGTGATGCTAAAGTAGCATTTGCACAAGGAAGCGAAAGGAAAACATGGAAAACAAATTATATACAAGCAAACCATATATCGGGGGGAATACATAAATATTTGGATCCTTGTAAACATTTGTACATGGATGGATGTATAGATGTGTCCATGTAATTTGGTGCACAAAGAACAATCTATAAATGCATGTGTGCATAAAGCGAGAAATTCTAGGGACAATTTGCATTTGGAACATATAGAATATTGTTTTTTGAGCAACTGGATAAAGGATACCTAATGATCCATATGAATGCAAGGAAACATGTAAATATTTGTTAAATCTGATTACACATAATAGGCTTGAAGAAACTGTTAATCATGCTTATAGGGATCTGTAATAAACAAGGTTTAATAAAGACATGGTGAAAATAACTATTGAATACAACTATATGTTATGAGTGTCATTTTTGAAGCCCTTAGTGATTATTTGCATAACCTTAATATTTTCGTCATCTTTTTCTTTGTTTGGTATGGTGTGAATTTTGTTGTGATGGATGAGGGTATATTTTAGGTGTAGATAGATAAAGATATGTAAATGTTAAAAAGAAGAATGAGTTATGGAAGTGGAAGAAAGAGAGTGAATTGAGAAAAGGATGAGATGCAAATAAGGTGTATGGATAAGTTATGAAAAGTATTTGACATGGGAGACAAGGATATGGGATAGTGGATATGAGAATGAATGCGAATGTAAATGGTATGAATTTATTGTTTGCAAGTTATATGCTTACAATTAAATGGAACAAATGAAAATTTCAATGCGGGAGCTGGATTTAGTGAAAAAAGGTACACAACACATTGGTATGAGGCAACACAAGCAAATAATTGGATTTTGAAATGTATTTGATTTGAGAAGAAAGGATGTGGAAGGGTGGAAATGGAAATAAATGGAATCAATAGGGTATGAAGTTATTGTTTCTTGTAACAAGGGGTGGAAGAATGTCTAGTTTGGTATTGGTTATGCTTTTAAAAATCATCATAGGGCTAAGACTGTCAATATAAACATAGTAAAAAGGCACATGTTGCATTTCTCACTCTCCTTCATATTAAAAAAGGTAGTGAGATCCTTGAGCTTCCTCGAAATGCAACAATAGAAGAGTGGATATAAAAATATAATGATATTTATGAATACAAGAGTCAAAACAGAAGGCAAAGTGGAAGTTCTTATGCATATAATATGGAAAAAATATATATGGAAGAACATAAAAATAGAGAACATGTAAATACTAATGGAGTGGAGAACATTAAATACATGGAGGAATTAAAACATAGAGCTAATGATAGATATATGCATAGATGCATGAACAGACACATGTAAACATAGAGAACAACACTAGTTGAAGAAATGGACATATGAACACATGTATACATGGATGTATGCATATTTGGATATATGTACAAATGTGTATGCTACATGGAAGAATGTATTCATATACATATGCAAATATGGATGAAGTCATATATGCAAATTAAATGCATTGAAATAACAGGATATATGCAATTCATAGGTGCATATATGCATAAATCAATGTATACATGCACCCATAGATATAGTCATACATATATAGATAGATGCATGTAGAGATGGCAAGATATGCATAAATCGTTATATGCATGGCTACATCTATGGATACATAGATACATAAATCGTTATTGTTACAATGTATTTGTATACTTTGATTATAAAATCATAGTTTAGATCATTTTAAGTGTTATCCATTCAAGTATTTTCTTGAAATACGAAGGATTCATCTTAGTCTTGCAGGCAATGTACAACTGTCCTATAAAGAGAGCTTTGGAACCAATGAGCTGTCATATTTACATGAGTGCATGAGTCAATAGATGCATATATACATGTATCCATGCAAATTATTGATAGATGCATATATACATGGATGTGTGTATGCAATTCATAGGCGCATATATACATAAATGAAGGTATACATGTACCCATACATACAGGCATACATATATAGACAGATGCATAAAGAGACAACAAGATATATGCATAAATCGATATATGCATGATTGCACCTATGGATACATAGATACATTATGTAATGAAGAAAAAGACACATTTATATATGCATTTATTTTGAGAGTTTGATTTTGAATCCATATGCATACTTCGATTAAAACTAGTGGCTGAAAGTACATAGTTCATTGATACAAAATTAATGCGTTGAATTGCATCTGACTAAAGGGGAGGTTGTTTGGATTGCTAATTAGTCTTTGAATATATAACAATTAAAAGAGATAAATAAGTATAATTATCCTTGGGAACATTGCACATTTTGACTTTTCAATGAGAATGAATTAACAAAGTAGCAGTCAGACCTAAAGAAGGTTCAAGGACTATGGTAATAGAAAACTATATTTTGGACAATGGCCAGAAAATCTCTTGAAATTGCTTTCAAAACTTTGAAGCAAATGGATTTTTCATTATGTTTATTGTCATTGTACATGTTAAATGGAAGTTGGGTTTCCGATTGCTGCAGTGCATTTGGATACTTTGAATATAAAATCATAGTTTATATCATTTTTAGTGTTATTCAATTGAATATTTTCTTGAAAGACCAAGGATTCATCTGAGACTTGGAGGCAATGCACAACTGTGCTATAAAGAGAGCTTTGGAAGGAATGAGCAAGTAAAAGAAAATTGAGGTAAGAAAGTGTATTTGCTCACATTGCTAATCTCACTGTGTGCTTTAAACCTGCAAAGTAAAAGAAAACTGAGGAAAGAAAGTATTTATTGCCTCAAGTAACTGGTTTCTGGTTCTGTAAACTGTAGTTATATGTGTACATGTAATTATGTATATATGTTAGACAATATGTATTTGTGTAGAGGTGCATAAGGATGGTATGAATCTCTAGAATTTAGATTGCATAGGTAACATGTTGTTCATAGTCATCTAGTTAGAGTAATATGATGACTTTGTGCATATTGGTATTTAATTCTGGAGATTGATGTTTCCAAAATTGTTTTTTTTTAATTTGGAAAGTAGTATTTAGCTCTTTTCTTGATTATGATTCAAAGTAAATGCATTAAACAGAATGTGGATTTATCATGTAATATAGATTTATGTGAGAAGACATGCATTGTGACTACTCTGACCATTTCATTTTTGTTATTTTGTGGATCTGTGCAGTCACATGAGATGATGTTGCTATAGAGTGAAGACCTGGAACCAAGCTACTTGATACATGTGTCCTCATATACATGGATGTGGACATCTATCATGGTATCCATAGATGTGTAGATACATGTATCTATGGATAGATGTATTCATAGATACATTGACACATATATGGATAAATGCCTGTATAGATTTGCACATAGGATGACATACATAATAGCGTAGATGCATCTATAGGTAGATGAATACATAGAAACATAGTTGCATAGATAGATAGATAGATGCATAGATGAATATAGAAATGCTTAAATATACATGTATGGAAAGTATACTTATGCATTCGCCCGTAATGTATTTAACCGACAGCATGAATGAATCACATTTCGCCATTTAACATATTGCCTATTTTTTTGTATAGTTTGAATTTGGAGAGCTATTTTATATAGTGGAAAACTAGCATTTATCTACTTTTTCTATTCGTCCGAGTATATTAGTATAGTTTGAATAGATCCATAAATACATGGAGACATGTATACGCAGTTGCATACAGGGATACGTAGAAGAATAGATGAATACATGGACACATGAATATGTGCATATGTGCATATGGACATAGAAGCATATATACATGTGAATACGCATATATGCAGCAAAAGCAACGTATGGATTTGTGTATACATGAGTGTACTCTATACATTAGAATGCATGATGGAAAAGTGAATATAAAGTACAATGCATAAAAGCAGGGGCGAGACTTGGTTGCAGTAACAACCAAAAAATGGAAAAAGCCAAAGGAAAATAACCATTTGTTGTCTCAAGTAACTTGTTAATGGGCCTAGAGTGTGCAACCATAACAACTTCTAATTGGTCACCATAAATTCTTGAAAGCGTAAGAATCAGAAAGAAAATATTGGAAAAGCTAGGAAGGACAGAATGCAAAAGGGAACATTTAAACTATATAGTTTGAATGGCATTATGCATGGAGGGATAATAATTATTGAACATATATGTCAGATGTACATTGAGAACCATTGTCTTCATAGGCACAAAAACAAAATTAGAGTTTTAGATGTGCATATTCTAGAAGTCTTTAACATAGTAACCTATAGAAGTATCTAAATGTATAATAACAGTAGAGTATTTTAAAACCAAAGATGTCTTTAACATGTGAGAACTAGTGAAATGTCTTGGAGCATGGAAAGGTGAAAAAGTAAAAGCCTAAACAATGTAAATCTGTGCTCCTCTATTCCTAGTTTCCTGTAAAGCCAACAAAATGCTATGTATTAGAAACATAGTTTGTATGGATTGTGATTTTGAGGTGCTGGTTCAAAAGAAAAAAAGTTTACATATGAATGACTTAATTGCAAATAGCGTACACATTTTCCTAGCACCAACTACCAGCGCAGCGATTGTGCCAGCTGGGTACTCATTTACAGTTGCTAGCAATTGGCTGATAGTTGTACTTGGGATGAATTTGTACTCTTGACATAGGCGAGGAATGTTTTCAGTGCTACTTATGGCTGTTAAAATCAAAATGCAATCACAGTCACCTCTGTCATAATCTATCCTAGGTGCAATTTGGAAATCTGATATTAAAATAGCTGATCCTAGGACTATTTTAGGCTCATGTTGATACAGGAGGTCTCCACTAACATTTAACATGGTTGTCATTTCTGATTTGTGATCTATCAAATGAGCACGTAGCATTTCTCGTGTTTTGTTGGCATTTTCCAATGTTGCTTTGTAGACAACAAGGACATCACCCTAGAAGGTGCCTCCAGCTCTTTTTGCATTTAGCTATTCAATTGAAACTATTCTAGGTTTCTTGACTCTTGTTCTACAAGGAAGAAGGATAATGTCAATAAAATGCTAATTCTATATTAGCAACTTGGGCAAATGGCAGCACATTATAGAACGAAGTACTTTACCATTGTTCTGATGCTTGTTGTGCAATTTGCACCTGCTTGGCTTGTCTTTTTGATACATCTTTTGGTATCCTGCAAAGAATTGGAACAATGTTATTTGAATATTTGTGATTTGGGCGAATGAGTATGAAGGGATAATACTATGAGCACTTTACCATTGTGCTGATTCTTCTTGTGTAGTTTGTATTTACTTTGACTACCTTTTAGTTTCATCCATAGATCTCCTGCAAATAATGGATATAGCATTGGAAAAGACATTGCAATGCATAAAGGTGATATAAGGCTATAAGTTCTATAAAGCTGAATTTGTCTATTGTGCAACATGCAATTTTTGGGAAATTGGATTGTAATCAGTCCAATATGCTTGTAATATATAGGTAGAGCATATATTTGTAGCCATGTTGGACCAAATGTGATCAATGACTGAGTTGCCTATGTTGTATTGTTGGTTCAACATAAATTGTATGTTATTATGTTGCATATAACTATGAAGCATTTTTTTTTTGCTTTTGCTTTTTGAATACATGTCACCCCACAATCCACGTTTGCTTTGGTCTGTGCATGCACTTCTAGATAATTGCATCTTGCGCAAGTATGTTTCTTGATCATGTACTTTGTGCAATGTATATAGAGCACCAGGATTTAGTCCATTGCTATATGATTTAATTTCTTCTTTGTCCTTTTTTTTGAAGCAAGCCAAGGAATAATCTATAGCTCCATTACATAAGTGACTTGAGGTGTGCTGGTTGTTAAGTAGCACTTGAAGCGAATCAAACAAACAATCGCAACATTATATGCAAATGTGCTTAATCTACAAAGGCCTTCAGCTCTAAGGGAATTGTCAATGTTTGGTATTTGAGGATACCTTGGGCACAATTTTTTAATCTCATGTGAACTTATGGACTGTTTCGAAGTTCTGTTTTGTGTTTCAATTTCTAGCAATGGTTCAAAGTGTCCACTTAAAGAATTCATGTCATGAAATAGTATAGAGACTGATTCTGTGTAATCAGAACTATTGAGCTGTAAGCACCTTCTTGCTGTTGTTCTTGACCAAAGGGATATTTGTATCTTCAACCATTTGGATATCTAGTCAATGCAAGAAAGGTCACCACACAATCAAATTTATGTGCAATTTTCTTGGGGCTTTATAGATAATCGCATTCTGCGGGAGTGTGTTTGTGGATCATGTACTTTGTGCAATGTATATAGAGTATTAGTGTCTAGTTCATAGTTATGTGATTTTATTGCTTCTTTGTCCTTGTTTTGAAGGCAGTACAAGAAGTAATCTATAGCTCCATTTCGTAATTGAATTGATGTGTAATGGTTCTTAAGAAATATTTGTAATGAGTCAAACAAACAATCACCAACATTGTATGCAAAAGCACTCAATCTACAAAGCCCCTCTCTCTTACGCACATAGTCAATGTTTGATATTTGGGGGTGCTTTGTTAATTCATAGGTGTCAACGTCTATTATTTTCTTTGTTTTTCTGTGTAACCCAATGTGTTTGGGAATAGCAAATGCTAGGTATGAATAGCATTTAACACTAGTATCTAGATTACTAAATCTATAATTGTTAACATTGTCGCCTATGTCCTTTCACTCAATGGCATTTGATACTATGGATCATGTTGTCGAGGATATTGGAAGTTAATAATCTGTATATATGTTGGAAAATGCATCTTGAGTACTAGCAAAAGCTTACAGAACATACCACATAGCAAACAATTTTATAGAAGCACAAGGGGAAAATAGTATTAATTCTTTAACCTGACCTTATTATCCATTGCCCCCCAGCAGGATTGTATGTACTTATTCCTGTTACATTGCCAAAGTGGATAAATGAGTACAATGCATGATGTATACTTTTAGTACCACAAACACAAAACAATATTTTGAGGTGGCTTTGTTTACATGCAACAATTGGTTGACAAGAATCTTTTTTGCTCATATTGTCAATCTCAGTGTATGGTATCTAAATGTGTTGTGCTGTTGGATTCCTTTGTTGCTATGTACTTCTAAGCGAGTGATTTTTTCCAAAGAACAAATGATTTTAAAAGCTATTCAGATAAACATGAATTAAGTGCCATGTACAGAATAGTTTGACAAATCTTTTCTGTTTATAGAAAATCAAGGAAATGCAAAAAGCATTGTTTGATGAAAGAAGATCTATGGCTTTTCTTATTTGTGGGAATAGCTTTTAAAATCATTTTTGTTTAGGAAATTTTAGGGAAATGCAAAGGCATATGTCCATTGAGCAAAAGTGAAGGCATAGATTGACTAAATAATTTTAAAAAGAGATTGAAACTCAGAGGTGCAGGCACACATTGCACACATGTGAAGCAAATGCTTTAGATAGTGTGTGGGTAAATGAGAAACTGTTGGAATGGTTTTGTGGACATGTATAGCCAGGCTACTTTGTCCATTTGCTATAGGCATAAGACAGCTGTGAAGCATGACTATTACTTTGTGCATATTGTTTTTCTATTCTAGAAGTCTTTGTTCTGGGAGAGTTTATAGTGATTTAGTAGACTTTGTTATAGTTACAGAATCCAGAACCAGAAACGAGTTACTTGAGGGAAAAAATAGTTTCTTTATTCAGATTTCTTTTACTTTAGAGGTTTAAAGCACATAGTAAAATTGGCAATGTGAGCAAAAAAAAAAACTGCGGTTAATGTCATTTTGAATGCAAGCAAGACCATGGGAAAATATTGCATTATGTCTATGAGTGACGTAGTACATCATTTATTGCACTCATGCACCATGTCAGCTTTTGAAATTAACTTTGTAGGCTTTTATTTGCAAAACAGGAAGATCAAACGCACGCTAACTTGCAAACAGCATAGCAACTTGCCACAGCTATAAACAGTCATATGAAAAAAATTGCCTTAAATGCATATAGGTAAAAACCAGTTGACATAAAACAAAGACTTATGACTCCAAACGCTATTTGAAACTGCAAACAAGGTTTAAAAATTGCATGCATGCAGTTCATTCTATTCTATGGATACTGTATAGAGGAAGTATAACATATTAACACATAAGCAAAACCTGTTCTATTGCTCGAAGACAAATTACTATTGCAATTGTGGATAATGCATTTTCCTGTGTGTATATTTGGAAACAGTTCTCTAAATCATTTACGTTCAAAGAAATGAGGAATACAATATGACAAAATGAATACATGGAAAACAACTTTATGCAGTTATTATATTGAAGAATTTCAATTGCATTTCAAGAAAAGCAAAAAGACAATTTGGAAAACTGACCTTGTAATCTGCTATCGAATGATCAAGTATACTTGTAGAAAATGTACAAAGAGTGATAGGGACAAGCAATTTTTCCTAGTGTAGTTTGTGCATGATTGTTTAAATAGAGTTCAAAGCATTGATCCCTGTCACAAGGACAAATCAGACAAATGAGTACAGTGAGTGACATATACTATGCTATTCATAAAAAGAAAAACAGAATTCTTATGTAGATTCATTTGTCTGAGAAAACAATGCAAGTAAGAACTTTTGTTTCTTTAAATTCAAATTGCTTTTTCTATAATTTTTTAATTCACGAGTGCAAACATGGTTCCCTACAGGCTTTTGCTATGCATTTTATTTTTTAACTATATTGTTGTTTTGCATCGAGCTTAAAGAAGCCCTGTAACTATGGTTTCCAAACAGATTTATATCAATGAATGTAAGTCAACAAAGGTTTCTAATTACACTTAATACTTGAATCATGAAGCATCATTGCTTCAAGCTATAGCAAAAGTACAGATAGGGACACACAAGTAAATTCAACAATGACATCATCCAACAAGGATTTGTTTGCTATTACTATGACTAACTATTGAACTCAATTAACTCATCAGTCAAATAGATTGATTCATTATTGACCTAACTTGTTTGAAAGCTATCTTGTTAAACTGATTAGTTAATTTCATTAGTGAGTAAAAGATAGATTTGACTTAATTTGCACAAGATAACTGTAAGATTGACTTGTTCGTTAATTGACTTTGATTAATGGTTTAGGGACATATGAGACAAATTAAATTATCATAAGCAAAATGTGAGATGGGCTTATTAGCTGTTATGCCACATATACTATGAGATTTGAGGTTTCATGAAATAATAGCGAAAGCAATAGAATAAGCAGATGGCTTCAACATACATGAAGAGATACAATCAATATGAACAGCTATAGGCTGTTGAGTATTTGTAGCATAAGGAACAGAAAGGAAGATGTTGCAAAAGATTTTGCAATTTCGGTTTACAGCTGTGTTTGCTTTCTTGTCTATAAAGCCTTTTCAAGAAGTTCCTTGTTTTTTTTGCATATGAATGGCCATGATTGGTTTAATTGATTTGGTGTACAGACATGTTTTATAATTAACTGTTATTAACTTTTCATCTAAGCTTTTACGTATCCCTATATACAACTACGTATACATTCGTCCATGTATTTTTTGGATGTACCACTCTAGCCTTGTACCAATTTACTTTGTTATATGACTATCGCATATAGTAATACTAATAAGCTCTTTCACTGTACATAGCAGCTTTTTTCGTAAGTGCTAGGTCGAGCTTATATGTATCAGGATACATATACACTCACGCTAAAAACTACTGAATTATGATCTCTATTGTCCCATTTTCGTAGACACGTTACTATTGCAATCAAATGTATAAAGCATTTGTGTCCAAAGAAATTGGATAAATGGCAATATGTTACACAACCTTGTCCTATGCCTTCATAGTAGTTATTTCATTGCATTTCAAGTAGACCAGAAACTAGAATTTTATTCATATTATTTCATCAATGGCATTTACAGCTTTTCCAATAATTGGCTATGACCAACTGTGGAACACAATTAATTCATCAGCCACTTAGATTGATTTAATCGCTTGGAATGCATTTAACTGTCAACATTGACCAATCGCATTTCGCGATTTAACAAATTACTTATTTTTTTTGTATAGTTTGAATTTGGAGAGCTATTTTATATATTGGAAAATTAGCATTTATCTATTTTTCTATTCATCCGAGTAGCTTTAAAAATCATTTTCATTTTAAGAAATTCGAGAAAATGAAAACGCATAAATTGATTAAATAAATTTAAGCAGAGGCATAGTTTAAAAGGTGGTGGCTAGAGGTACGTTATCCATGAATGCAGATTAAATGCATTAAAATATCAGGAAACTGTGAGCGCAAAAATTGATTAATTAAAATTAAGCAAAGGCATAGTTTATCAAGGTGGTGGGTAGACATACATAATGTATGAATAAAAAATTAAATGCATTGAATGGCATCTGACCAAAGGGGAGACTGTTTGAATTGCTAAGCAGTCTTTCAATAAAAGTCAATTAACAAAGTAGCAGTCAGACCTAAAGAAACTTGAAGGACTATGAGAATAGAACCTGTACATTTTAAATGAAAGTCAGGTTTTGCATTGTTATAATCTATTTGTATACTTTGCTTATAAAATCATAGTTTAAATCATTTAAAGTGTTATGCATTTGAATCTTTTCTTGAAATACGAAGGATTCATCTGAGTCTTGGAGGCAATGCACAGCTGTCCTATAGAGAGAGCTTTGGAACCAATGAGCTATCTTATATACATGTGTGCATGAGTCCATAGATGCATATATACATGTATCCATGCAAGTTATTGATAGATGCATATATACATGGATATGTCTATGCAACTCATAGGTGCATATAAACATAAATCGAGGTATACATGTACCCATAGATACAGTCATACATATATAGACAGATGCATAAAGAGATTATAAGATATATGCACAAATCGATATATGCATGAATGCACTTATGGATACATAGATACATTATGAAATGAAGAAAAAGACACATTTATATGTGCATTTATTTTGAGAGTTTGATTCTGAATCCATATGCATACTTTGATTAAAACTAGTGCCTAAAAGTACACAATTTATAGCTGGTGTATTTTGATGTTTGGACTATTAGTATCCATAACACTATCACTATCATCAATTGCAATTATAATTTTGCCAGTTGTTTGCACAAATGTGTTTTTATGCATTATGAAACCCAACTTGTACTTCTGGGACAAAACGAAGCAAAATAAATAAAAGTAGCAATTTGTTGCCTTGAGTAACTTGTTTCTTGGTATTCATTCAAAGAGCACAGGTGCGTTTGCTCTGTCACTGTAAACATCCACTTTTTTATTGGTAAAAGTTGTTAGTTTTCTAGCCTATGTCTTTGCCTAAATTTATTTGTATATGTCATCTTGTTCCAGACTCTCATTAAATAAAGAAATCTTCATATTCTACTAGCAAAGAAAATGCATTAATGTCAAACGAGTTTGAAATTCAAGATAACAAACCTAATAGCACTCCCTTGGATAAACTGTTTTCTATCATGACAATTTTATTAGCCTGTAGCGTGAAGGCAAGAATACTTATACATTTGGTTGAAATGATTTTATTAGTTCCTGCTAGTAGGAAAAAATACTTATGCATTCGCGTGGAATGCATTTAACCGTCAGCATTGACCAATGACATTTCGCCATTTAACATATTGCCTATTTTTTTGTATAGTTTGAATTTGGAGAGCTATTTTATATACTGGAAAATTAGCATTCATCTATTTTTCTATTCGTCCGAGTAGCTTTATAAATCATTTCTGTTTTAAAAATTCAAGAAAATGTGAACGCATAAATTGATTGAATAAATTTAAGCAAAGGCATATTTAAGTTACTTGGTATGCATTTCTATTACTTTGCATGTGTTGTTTTTGTCTTTTGTAAGCGGTGTTCTAAGGGAGAGTTCTAGCGACTAAGCAGAATATGATATAGTTGTAGAGTCCAGACCTAGAAATGAGTTATTTGAGGTGATAATTTGGTAATTTCCACAGTGTCATTACAGTAAAACGCTAGACAGTGAAGTCTGAACAGGTAACTTTTTGTTTTGAAGTCTATTTCATACAAGAAATGTCACATTCAACATGACATTTGAGTTTCAAATAAGTCGCATGCACACAAATTTGTTATCATGCTAAAGCCATGTAAAAATAGATGTTCCAATTCCATGGGACCATTTTATTTCCATTTGTCCAAGTTCATTTCATTCCATTATCAAGAACCAATAATTAAATGTTTAAACCAGGGACATGTAACTAGAAAATGCAAGAAAGGTTTAAACAATGAGATCATCTAACAAGCATTTGTTTGCTATCACTATGATTAATGATAGAATTGACTTAATTTGCATGAGCCAAGTGCAAGATGCTTGTAATATACATGCAAACCTATATGCATGGATGCATACAAAGACTATGTTTCATGGGATTATTGAAGAGTTAACTTGTTTTCTATATGCTTCCATATTTTGGACATGTGCCTATGAGGACAATAACCATAATATTTGACAGTATTCCTCTATCCTTGATGACAGTTCAATGGTTCCAAAGCTCTCTCTATAGGACAGTTGTACATTGCCTACAAGACTCAGATGGATCCTTTGTATTTCAAGGAAAGATCTGGATCAATAACAAGTTACTTGAGACAATAAATGGTTATTTTCGTTTAGCTTTTACTATTTTTCATGCTATTACTATAAAGATCTAGATCTACACCCATTAACAAGTTACTTGAGAGAACAAATGGTTATTTTTGTTTAGCTTTTATCATTTTTATGCTATTACTGTAACCAAGTCTTGCGCCTGCTTTAATGCATTGTACTTTATAGCGACTTTTCCATCATGCATTCTAATGTATAGCGCACACTCCTGTATACACAAATCCATATGTTGCTTACACTGCATGCATGCATATTTACATGTATATATGCCTCTATGTCCATATGCACATATGCACATTTTCATGCAGCCATGTACACATTTAAGCCTGTACATATTCCTGTATGCAACTGCATATATATATGCGTCCATTTACTTATGGATCTGTCAGTCTAGCCTTGTACCAATTTATTATGTTATATGGATATTGCATATAGTAATACTAATTAGCTATTTCACCGTATATAGCAATTGTATTCATGAATGCCAGATCAAGCTTATATGTGTCAGGATACATATACACTCACACTAAAAACTACTGAGTTATGATCTCTATTGTCCTACTTTCGTAGACATGTTACTATTGCAATCAAGTGTGTTAAGCATTTGTGTCCAAAGAAATTAGATACAGGAATGGCAATATGTTACACAACCTTGTCCTATGGCTTTACAACATTTTTTTCATTGCATTTCAAGAAAACCGGAAACTAGAATTTTATTCATTTTATTTCATCTATGGCATTCACAGCATTTCCAGTAATTATTACAAGCATAGAGTTCAGTGTTGAATAGTTCTATTGTTCATGTGATTCCTCCAACATTGTTCATACCAAATTCTATATGTTTCCATATTTTTCATATGTGCCTAGGAGGACATTAACTATAACAGGTCACAAAATTCCTTTTTGTTGTATGCTTTCATCATAGCAAGAAAGCTCAAAGCAACTGAAAATTTTAGGTTTTCATAACATAGGCTTACAGAACACAAAAACAACACACACAAAGTAATGAAGATGCATAGGAAGTAACTTAACTCTATATTAAATGACTGAAGTATCCTGTCCATGCATGTTCACCAAGCCACTCTAGCGCACTCACCTCCATCCAAATGTCATTTAATGCATTTAATTTGCATTTATGCATTATGCTCACATTTTCCTGATATTTTAAATTCATATAATCTGCATTCATGGATTATGTACCTCTAGCAGCCAACTTTCAAACTATGCTCAACACTTTCTTTTCCATTATCAATTGTATTCCCAATTTCATCAATGAAGAATATCCTCAAAGATATAGAATACATGGAAGCACAAGCTAAAGAATTTCTTCATGGATCAAAGATATGGAATCCATTGATGAAAGAAATGGAAACCATGGTTCAAAGCGATGGCTAATAGCAGGATCTAGAAGTTGAAAAAGTTCTTCATGGATGAAATTGGGAACAAAATTGATAATGGAAAAGGGAGTCTCATGCAAATCTGCTATCATGGTAAAGGCATGCAAACACTGATGTTCCAATTCCATGGGGTCATTCTATTTCCATTTGTCCAAGTTCATTTCATTCCATTATCAAGAACCAATAATTAAATGTTTAAACCAGGCACATGCAAACAACAATGCAAGGAAGGTTTCATAGTGCTTTAAGAAATTGTTATACTGTAATTATAAATTCATATTTGAAGCCACTTTTAGTATTATTTATTTGAGCTTCTTGTTGAAATGCAAAGGTTTCAGTAAACACATGTAATAATGATAGCATTTGAACTACGAGTAAACAGGGTATTGCTTTGAGCTTTTTCGTTGTCATCAAAACATAAAGGGTACAGGAGTTCTGTTTAAAGTTGTGGCTGGTGTCCTCATAAGCATAGACTCGTATTTTAAACTACTTTTTTACTTCATGCATACGAGCCAACAGTGTGTTTCTTTTAGCTATTCCATTGTCATCAAAGTCATGGTTGCTATTCTCGTAGGCATAAATCCGTATATTATACTACTTTTAGTATTATCTATTTGAATTTCTTGTTGAAATGCAAAGGTTTCATGTGTGTTTGATAGGTATTATGCAGAAATCCTCTTGTTCATTTTACTTCATGCATATGAGCCCTCTAGACTTTGTATTTTCCTAATTGTTGCAAAGTGTTCCCATAAAGACATCTTTGGAACCAAAATTATGTCAACATGTGCAATAATGAGAGCTTTTGAAAAATTAGTCAACAGTGCATTGCTTTGAGCTTTTCCATTGTCATGAAAGCATAAAGGATAGAGGGATTGTGTTAAAAGTCATGGTTGTTGTCCTCATAGGCATAAATGCAAACAATGGGAACATAAAGAATACAGTAGAAACCTTTTCCCTGCCAGCAAGCATAAAAGTTCTGTTAGCTGTAGTCATTACTGTTTTTATGTCTTGGGGTTTTAAAAACCTATGTCAAGAAATGTTGTAGGATCCAAATTACAATGTTGCCATAGAGCAGTTAAGCAATATTGCTTCTTCCTTTTTAGTATGTCCGATACAAGAAATCCAAGTAGGGTTTCATAGTGCTCTAAGGCAATTGTATACTTTGATAATAAATTCATATTTTAAACTACTTTTAGTATTGTTTATTCAAATTTTTTTTGTTAAATTGTGAAGGTTTCATTTGCGTTTGATGGGAATTATTGTTTATAAGATGTTGTGACATACATTAATTGGATGTATCTCATCATCTTTCTTATCAGGATGCTAACAACCTTGATTGGTATATGCCCTTGAATGTATCTGGATGCTATGAACTATGAATACAACTTGCATATCGCTTGGTTGTACAAGTAATAGTAAGCGCTACACAATGGTACAAATCACAACTCATAGTATTCATATACACCCATGCACAAATACATGGTATTCAACACTTTTACACAAACATGGTTTTCTAGGGCTAGTTTGTTAGTTGCATTTGATTAATAGTTCAAATGCACACAAAGCTATTTGCAATCATTTATTTCTTTCAATTAGTAGGTACTCAAAGGCTAACTAGCAATTGCCTAATTATTTAGATATGGGACAATACAAGGATGAATAAGGAAATATGAACTTGCCTAAATGATCATGAATGATAGAGCTATTTGGTAAAATGCTACATATACTGTGAAATTTGAGCTTCAAAGACTGCCAATGAACAGCAAAAGCTTTAGAGCTCTTAGTTAACATGTAAAGCGCTGAGGAAAATTGATCTGCTAACTGAATTGGGTCATTTTACTTCAATTATTTAGCACTTATTCTTAATTGTTTAATCACAATATGACCGGATGGCTAGCTAGAGCCATCCACAAAAAAGCATTTCAAGCAAATGCAACAGTAATTTGTTATATACACACATACATACATGGCAACACAGATACATGCATTCATATATACATAATTACATGCATAAATATATACATGCAAACCTGTATGCATGGATGCATACAAAGACTATGTTTCATGGGATTATTGAAGAGTTAAGTTGCTTTCTATATGCTTTGAAATTTTGCATGTGTGCTTATGAGGACAATAACCACAATATTTGAAAGTATTCGTCTATCCTTGATGACAGTTCATTGGTTCCAAAGCTCTTCCTAAAGGACCGTTGTACATTGCCTACAAGACTCAAATGAATCCTTCGTATCTCAAGGGAAGATTTGAATCAATAACACTTAAAATGAGCTAAACTATGACTTTATAGTCAAAGTATCCAAATGCATTGCAACAATGTGAAACCCAAGTTCCATTTAAGATGTACAATGAAAGTAAATAGAAGGGAAAATGCATTTTGCTTTAAAGTTTGTACAACAATTTCAACAGGTTGTCTAGCCATTGTCCAAAATATCGTTCTCTATCAGCATAGTCCTTCAATCTTCTTTAGGTCTAACTACTATTTTGTTAATTGACTTTGATTGAAAGATCAAAAAGTGAAATGTGACAAAGGATAATTATAGACAGCTATACGTTGCCTCCAAGATTCAGCTGAGTTCTTGGTATTTCAAGTAAAGGTTTGAATTGATAACACTTAGAATGATCTAAACTATGATTTCACAATCAAAGTATCCAAATGCATTGCAACAATGCAAAGCCCAACTTCCACTTAAGATATACAATGAAAGGCCAAAATGTGAAATGTGGCCAAGGATAATTATACTTATTTATCTCTTTAAATTGTTATATATTCAAAGGCTAATTAGCAATCCAAACACCCTCGCCTCTAGTCAAATGCCATTAAATGCATTGATTTTTAAATTAATGAATTATGCACCTCTAGGCAATAGTTTTAATCAAAGTATGCATATGGATTCAGAATCAAACTCTCAAAATTTGGAAAAGTTAATTTTTTGAAATGAAGATCTACTTTTGAACCCCAACTGCTTAATTTTTTGAACCATATAGCATATGCCACTCACAATACCCATTTGCAAACATTGTCCTTGTAACAAAAAGCAATGATATAATTACAAGTACAATCAATATAGTGAGAATCTTGAATTAACCTTTTTCTTTGTCTACTATATGCAATTGTAAACAAAAGAGAAGGTTCATTCTAGAAACTCACCTTGTACTACTTGCTTGAAGGATTTGCCACAGCTGGACCGCTACATGACCTCTTTTCTTCCAACCAAGAGCATTGCACCATGTAAAAAGCTTTCATTAGAAAACAAAAACCATGTATTTGTTTTTTCTAAAAGAATAGCAATATAAAGTACTCCTACTGCCATGGATACTAATAGCTAAAACCATTTAAACACCACCGTGCATTTTTCCAGGTTCAAGAGACACAAGTATAAACGCAGACAAGATTAACTACACAAACTAATTGTGACAAGTTATTGGACCACAAATCTTCTAGCAATGAATTCGACTGCTCTTTTGCATGAAGCCTAAAACTGTTCTATCAAGAAATATTACTTAACTACTCTATGGCAACATTGTAATTTGGATTCAACAACATTTCTGGCATAGTTTTTTATAACTCCAAGATACGCAAATAGTAACAACGACATCTGACAGAATTTTTATGCTTGCCACCAGGGAAAAGGTTTCTACTGCATTCTCTATGGCCCCATTGTTTGCATTTATGACTACAAGGACAACAACCACAACTTTTGATAGAATCCCTCTATCCTTTATGCTTTCATGACAATGGAAAAGCTCAAAGCAACACACTCTCGACTCATTGTTCGAAAGCTCTCATTTTCGCACATGTTGACATAATTTTGGTTCCAAAGGCCTCTTTATAGGACCACTTTGCAGCAAACAAAAAAGAAAACACAAACTCTACAGGGCTCACATGCATGAAGCAAAATGAAGAAGAGGATTCCTACATAATACCTATCAAATGCAGATGAAACCTTCACATCTCAACAAGAAATTCAAATAGATAATACTAAAAGTAGTTTACTGTATGCCTTCATGCCCACGAGGACAACAACCATGACTTCTAACAGAAACCCTCTATCCTTTCTGCTTTGATGACAACGGAAAAGCTCAAAGCAACACACTGTCGACTCACATGCATGAAGTAAAATGAACAAGAGGATTTGTACATAATTCCTATCAAACGCACATGAAACCTTCGCATTTCAACAACAAATTCAGATAAACAATACTAAAAGTAGTTTAAAATATGAATTTATAATCAAAGTATACAATTTCCTTAAAGCACTATGAAACCCTACTTGCATTTCTTGTATCAAACTGAATAAAAAGCGAAAAGCAAATTTGCACTCTACAACATTTTTGACATAGTTTTTTATAACCCCAAGATACAGAAACAGTAACGACGACATCTGACAGAATTTTTATGCTTCCTAAAACCTAAAAGGTTTCTACTACATTCTTTATGCTCTCGTTGTTTGCATTTATGCCTACGAGGACAACAACCACGACTTTTAACAGAATCCCTCTATACTTTATGCTTTCATGACAACGACAAAGCTCAAAGCAACATACTGTCGACTCATTGTTGAGAAGCTCTCATTATCGCACACGTTGACATAATTTTGGTTTGAAAGCACTCTTTATGGGACCATTTTGCAACAATAAAAGAAATACAAACTGTATAGGGCTCACATGCATGAATCAAAATGAACAAGAGGATTTCTACATAATACCTATCAAACGCAGATGAAACCTTCGCATTTCAACAAAAGAATTTGAATAGATAATACTAAAAATAGTTTACTATATGGGTTTATGCCTACGAGGACAACCACGACTTTTAACAGAACCCCTCTATCCTTTATGCTTTGATGACAATGGAAAAGCTCAAAGCAACACACTGTCGACTCACATGCATACAGTAAAATGAACAAGAGGATTTTTACATAATTCCTATCAAACGTAGATGAAACCTTCGCATTTCAACAAGAAATTCGAATGAACAATACTAACAGTAGTTTAAAATACGAATTTATAATCAAAGTATACAAATGCCTTCAAGCACTATGAAACCCTACTTGCATTTCTTGTATCAAATAGACTAAAAAATGAAAACTTACCTCTTCTGACCTCAAGCGATTCGTCTCTCACTGTCTAGCATTTTAATGTATCGAAACTCTCAAAATTACCAAATTATCACCTCAAATAACTCGTTTCTGGGTCTAGACTCTGCAACTATAACATATCCTGCTTAGTCACAAAAACTCTCCATCAGAACACCGCTTACAGAAGACAAAAACAACACACGCAAAGTAACAAAAATGCATACCAAGTAACTCAAATCTATATTAAATGACCAAAGTACCCTAGCCACATGTGGCCTCGAAGCGACTCCACTGCCTTCACCTCGAGCCAAATTCCATTCAATGCATTTAATTCTTATTCATGCATCACGTACGTCTACCCGCCAATTTGATAAACTATGCCTTTGCTTAATTTTAATTAATCAATTTATGCGCTCGTTGTTCCTTGATATTTTAATGCATTTAATCTGCATTCATGGATTACGTACCTCTAGCCGCCACCTTTTAAACTATGCCTTTGCTTAAATTTATTCAATCAATTTATGCGTTCGCATTTTCCCAAATTTTTAAAATAGAAATGATTTATAAAGCTACTCACACGAATAGAAAAATAGATAAATGCTAATTTTCTAGTATATAAAATAGCTCTCCAAATTCAAACTATACAAAAAAATAGGCAATATGTTAAATGGCGAAATTTCATTGGTTCATGGTGTCGGTTTAATGCATTCCGGACGAATGCATAAATATACCTACATACCGGCAAGAACTAATAATAATAATGAGAACTCCCATATGCGGGGATGCGTGGAGATGTCACTTTAGCAATAGAAAAGTTAAACGAAATAAAGTATCATGCAAGAATGGCAACGCGACTACCAAAATTTGTGCCGCATAAGTATGAAATGGACAAAAGTCATTCATTTACGCTAAGGCAAAAATAAATATGAAGGACCCTTGTATGGTTTTGTTTTTAAAGGAGTGCATTCAATTAAATAAATTAAAGGCAAAACAAAGGGCTACGTGGTTTTAGATGTAAGAGTGGGAAAGCTAGATATAGTAATTTAAAGTGTAAAGAAACAAAAAAAAAGGGCTTTTAGTTAAAGTAGGCTATATGTTAGTAAGACGTGTATGATGATTTTTATTTATTTTAATTCAAAAACCCATAGCATGTATAAAACTTTTTAGATTGAAAAGTCATTTAATTCATACCTTGAATTTAACTTAAATAAGCTTTTATATTTATATAAGGATTAATTAGATTATGTCTTAAAGATTAATTTTATTACATATAATTTTATTATAAGAATTATTTATTCAAGAAAAGTTAAATTATAATTTTAGGATTAATTTAATATAATTTTCTTATAAGAATCATTTATTAAGAATAATTTAAATTGTAATTGTAAGGCTAATTTAATTATATTTATGTAATTATCTTTTGAGGATTATTTATTTTTTGTTAAGTGAAAATTATAACTGTAAAATGAATGGGTGCAAGGTAATAATACAAGAAATTGATGTATTAATAATATTGTTGTTAAAAGATTAAACTACATCAGATAATTTTGGTATTAATGAGTGGTGATAATAGGAAGTGCATTACTAAATTAATAATGTTTTCCTTGACTCAAGACTAATATTATTTTCATATGAAAATAGGTAGAACATTATTTATAATCTTTCGTTTTAACCTAGTTACTTCACCATGTAAGTAAAGGTTAACTTAATGTTCTTGGAAGGAGCATGCACAAGACACCTCGTACACCTAAATGTATTTTACCCTCATGCTCCCACTCTTGGGCAGATGAGATGGTTATGATGTGGCTTGTCCAAATCTCAGTTGGTGCACATAGCTAGTGACTATGGGTGTGTGTAAGCATCAGTGATCAAGGTTTTATATGTTAAATTAAAAAAAAATTGTTAGTTGTGCTTTTTCCCATTGTGAAAAATTTAGGGCATTACAAAACATAACTTTAACATGATGCTTGAGATATCAAGTTCTACAAAAAATGCTTGATAATTATACTCTTGAATTCTTTTGAAAATAATATTTTCTCTTGTGAAAGTTCTCTCAATTGTCCTCTTGAAATCTAATGTTAATTTGATAAAATAACCTTGTATTTATAGACATTTATCCTTAATTTCCCAAAAATTAAACATTACAAGCTCACCTTTGAAATTTGAATTTGGGAGGAAAAAAATACCACCAAAACATGTTTCAAAAATGGGTTCAAAGGTCTAGGGAGGAACCATTCACCCATGGGCGAATGGGTTTGAGGTCCCTATTCCTAGAACACACATTGTTCATGGTGAAGTGTTATATGTTGGCATTAATTGTTTTTGGGTTTCCCATTTGGAAAATATAATTTATTAGGATTGTAAATGAATAATAGGGATTATTAAGGCATAATTAAGCTCAATTTAATTAAGAGGGCCCAAACAAGTGTGAAAATCTAAAGAAATACATTTTTCAACAGCAAATTAAGGCATTATTAAGTTGAATTTTAATTAGGAGGATCCAAACAAGTGTGAAAATGTAGTGGGATACATTTTTCTACACTAAATTTAGCCCCCACTTTTGTGAGAGGATTACCTTGCATAAAACTCACACTAAAGTAGACAAATATGTGTCAAGAGGGGTCCAAGTGCACAAATATTGAGGGGATAGGATGAGCAAGCCCCTAGGATCCAAGATCAAATCTCAAACCAACATAAGTGCAAAGGAACACACACAAAATGTATGATACAAAGTAGGAAGACAAGATACACAAACATACAATATTAAAGTTAATGCAAAGATGAAAGAAAGATGGACAAACAAATTGTATTATGCCACATCCATCCAACACATGACTCTATCAACAAGAAAGTTGTGTTATGCTCGGTGGCCATGAGAAACACAAAGGCTCCATAGGAAATAAATTTGTGTTATGCTAGGTGGCCTTTGGAAAATATGCTCACAAGGGCTAGTGAAATCCATCATCCACTAGGTGAGCCCCCAAAAAGGGGCTAAGTGAGATAGTCATTCCTCTACCTAGGCCCTCACCGTACAATGAGAAAGTCACACCAAATCTACAAGCTCCCATTGTACTAACCATACCAAAGTTATACCTCTTGATAGCTTTGATAAGGTGCCACACAAGATGATCAATATGCTTTACTAAACAAGAAATGTCTAGAATACCAAAATTAAATAATTCCAATGTTAATAAAATAATTCTAATGCAAATGTTACACTTCCTAGGAGATATATGTCATCATCACTAAGAAAGGAACATGTAAACAATGGACAAGGGACAATATGTCCCCACTTAAAATATCAACATAATTGCTACATTCATTAGTACAAAAACAACAATAAACTACTAAAAATTTACTAGAAACTAGTTATAAATGACTAAATTGACTAAATTTGGTCACATGACCATTAGTAGTTTATTGCTAGTCATATATAATATGACCAGATTGATGACTAAACCAGTTTTAGTCATTTATTGGTTGTTTTGATTGATCAATTTGGTAGTATATTTAATCATTGATTTAGTCATTCATTGTGGTCACTTATTTAGTCATTTTTTATTCACTGATATATTTAAATGGTCACTTATATAGTTGTTGATTTAGTCATTGATTGTTGTAATTTGGTCACATATTTAGTCATTTTTTAATCCTATGATATATTTAGTCATTTTTAATCATTGTTCACTGATTTTTGCCAATTGATAGTATATTCAATTTAATTATTCATTGATGTCAATTAGCAGTATTGTTAGTCATTTTAATTCACTAATATTTGAGTATTTAATCATAAAACACATAAATATACATCAATCATCAATTGCACACAATAAGACAACCATTGAGAAGGAAAAATTGGTGAACTTTATTAATAAAAGAAAGGTGTTCTAATTACAACTTAGAAATAGTGTATTACAATTTTTATTTTCAATCATGAGACTAAAAATATGAGTTACAATATTGTACATAAATGACTACAAGAAAGAAAATTCTCCAAAAAACTTTTGCAATGATACAAATACATGCTTGAAGCCCTTCAATGCAAGCACATGCCCCTTTCATCTCTTAAAACTTCTACAATGTGGGCAATATTCCCAGAGCAAGCTATAACATGTATAATCCAAGAAGGGGAGTTTTCATGTCTCATATCAGAAGCTTTCTCCTTCAATGCAGTCAATAATAACCAAGGGGTATGTGCAGGATCATGATGGGCCAAAAAGTGGCAATATGATGGGTATATATAGGGTATGTGGCTGACAACTTTTTTTTAATCCAAAATTGATGAAATGAAAAGGGTTTTTAAAAGAGATTCTTAGCTTTCCACCAATATAAATTATGCTTTATTTTTAATTTAATAAATAATTATTATTTATTTTCTACTTGAATTACAACTAAAGTCCTCATTGATAGGTTAATTGAAAAACATCTATAGCTTTCAAATGGTATCACATTTTTTGAATATGAAATATGCATCACCTTCTATGCTTCTCATACTATAGGATTAGAAAAACAAAAAAAAATTGAATTTCATGAAGTTTTGACCAAGTTAAGGTGGTCAAACATACAAGTTTTAATATTTTTTAAAAGTTGTAATAAAATATTCCTAATTAATTATTTACTTGAAAAAATTACAAAAAAATATGCATCACATTGGGACATGAGTCCTCTACCTATATCTAAAATATTATAAAAAAATATTATCATTTTATTGTGGTTAGGGTGGTCAGACAGACACCTACTTATTTTTTCACCAAAATTTAAGTACTACTCCATTGAAATTTCAAATTTTCACCAAATAGATTTTCTTTCTTTAAAATAAACCTAGTAGTTTAGAAACTACATTCAATTTGCTACAAATTCTATTCTTACATATTTTTGAAATAATATAGATAATTTATTCAAATTTTTACGTCAAGTTGCCTAACTCTGATTTTTCTGAATTCTTTGCCACTTAAGGGCATGTTTTTTCCATGATGATCCTACACATGCTCCAAGCTAGAATATTTCCTCCTTTATATGCAACCTGCCATATGTTATAAGCAACATGGTGTTCCCTTTTCCGCCATGAATGAAGTTGTGCCTCAATACAACCAACAAAATTACTATTAGTCTCAATTTAGAAAGAATAAAATTGCATTGTATAAATTGCAAGTTTATAAAAGTACACATGAAACAAAAAGATAAATCAATTAAAAATTTGAAGCCTTGTCAACAAGTTCCTTAAACAAAGTGTTCAACATAGGCCTAAAATATGCATATTGAACCCTGATTTCAGAACCTCGTTCAAAGTTTAAGAAAGGTGATATGCTCATATTATAGAATGAAGTTGGCATTATACAATGAAGGATATCAATAGTAACTAGACTGGAAAAACATTATCAACAAAAATTTCTTGTAAACCATGCCCAAGAATGCCATCAAACTTAATTAGACAACAAAAATGTCAACCCTAGTTCACGTGTTGTCTGAGTAAAGACTTGCACCATGGAAGAATCCATTTATACATAAATTCCAAATTAAGTTGATGAGAAAAGATCTTTTATATTCAATTGGGAAGCCTTAACATCAAAAAATTACTAACCTGATGTTTCACAACAAGTTTCTCAACCATGACATCATCTTTACTTAAGAAATTGGATATTGATCCATTGCCATATTGAATCTCACATGATTCTCTTTCACAAACAAAAAATGATATATATTAATTTTTTAGCAACTTCCTTAATATCCCCATGTAAGCAAACAAAACTAGGTGAGGTTGAGGGTTTAAACTAGAGTACCATCTTCTTGGTATGTGCTTGACTTTGATGACTTGTATCTTGAATGAAAATAGCAAGCTAGATGCAATGCAAAATCATTGTTAATGATTGTTACAAAAATAACCATAAAATCTTATTTAATTAAAATAAACCTTCTAGATATTTAAATTAATTTATAAGCAATATAATTTCACTATCCAAACAACCATCAATCTCTTTACTATATATAATTTCCAAGAACTCATAATTTGAATGTAAGGAAACTAACCATAATTACCAAAGATTCGACACCAAAATGTAGTACAAAATGAATTGTTTGATAGAATGCCTCAAAGAGATTCCATCTCATGGAATGAAATGATATGATTGAAAAATGTGCACAAAATGGATTTTACAAGGAAGCTCTCAAAATATTTGAATTAATGAAGCACTCTGGAACACTGAAATTGTAAGCTTTGCTTGTGTTCTAGATGCATGCAGTCATGCAGGTTTAGTGGATGAGGGTTTCACATACTTCACATGCCAGTAACCATTATTGCATTACATATATAGTTGATCATTAAGTGTGCATGGTTGACCTTTATTCCTATTCTGGCTATCTTGTGGACACCCTAAACATTATTACTAAGATGGCAGTTAAACCTTTGGTTCTAGTGGATCATAGATGAATATAGGCTAAGTATTCAAGCAACACTGCTTTTCTAGTTGGATCATAAAAATGTTGCGACTTATGTTCTTCTCTAAAACATTTGTGTAGAAGCATGTAGGTGTGGTGAGGTTTAAAGAGTAAGGATATTGATGAAAGATAGAGGAATTAAAAAGATACTTGCATGTAGTCGGATTGAAGGGCATAAAATGGTGCATGATTTTTTGTGTAGAAGATAGATCACATCCACAAACATGGGAGATCTATGCAAAATTGGAGAAATTGGTTTGGAAAATGAAGGAAGTAGAGTATTTACAGATTGTACACTTTTACTTAATGTTGTGGAATAGAAGAGAAAAGAATCATTTATCGGTCACCATAATGAAAAGTTATCAATTGTATTTGGTTTGTTAACATGGCCCCTGGTACAAATATTAGAATTGTTAAAAACCTTCGAGTATGTTTTAATTTTCACACTACATCTAAATTCATCTCCAAGATTGTTGCAAGAGAAATTGTTCTGAGAGATGTTAACCATTTCCATAATTTTAAGTAGGGACCATTTTCATGTGAAGAATATTGGTTCAAAGCTAAATGAAACAATTTGAAAAGTAGGATTATAGTATAATAATGAGCACTACATCAAATATCCAGTAATAACGAAGGGACATCCATCAAAACATAAGAATAGGGATTTTTTTTTCATATGTTGTAGTTACAAGTTCCTTACTAGACATACATGAAAATATGGAAGAAATATACACAAGGAAAGTGAACTGTTTCAAAAAGTTCCTCAAAGAAATGTGATATTTTTTTTATAGTTCAACCATGATACCACAACATTTTGACATGATCTTTGTGGTGATGCAAGATGTTATTGTTACATCATACTATTATTGCTCAACTTTCACAGTAATGCAAGATGTTACTGCTACACTACACCATGTCTTCTTGGCTCTTATGGGGATGCAAGAGAAGTATTTGATTTACTGCCATACTGCATATTTATTGCTCATCTTTCACTATAATGTGAGATGTTACCGCTACACCGCACCATGTCTTCTTGGCTATTTTGGTATGGTGGTATTATGAAACTTGTCACAATAGTTTAAGAGTTCATAGTAGAAAATCATATACCCTCAAAGACCTAATAGTCATAAGAATAAATTCATAAGAGAATAGATGCAAGATCATGAAAATACATTGATATGGAAGGGTAGTTGGTATAGTTGAAGAATTAGACTTGTAGTGAGAAGATAGGGAGAAAAAAGTAATTTATAGTCAAGAGCATCATGGGAGTTTCTTATGTGACTATATATTTTGGCAAAGAGAGAACTTAGTGACAACATTACCATCAAAACAATAAGGATACACAAAATCGTACCAAACCATAGGGCATTTTTCATCACCTTGTAGAGATCTCAAACAAGCATGAAAATATTTCATAGGAGGACATGAGAATAAAATCATCTATTATTTTTATGATCACAAATGGTAACAAAAAGTAACAAAAATTTAGATTTACAAGTGATGAAAAGAAGTACATGGAAAGTATATTATGCTTAATTTATTTATTTATTTTTAAACTTAACCATTAACTATCCAATACAAACTAACAAAATACAAATATATAATTAAATATTATGATTAACAAAATGATAATTTTAATGGTTATCTTAAGGTAGACAAGAAAAATTTGTGCAAGTGAAAAATAACACCCTTAGATTATTCTGAACAAATAACATTTTCATTTACATCATTTTCAAGTAACATTTTTTAGATCCATCCAGCTATACAAAAATCAAATCAAATTTGCAACGATCTAAAAGATCTGAAGGTTTAAAAATTTGATTATTTTAGATCTATTCTTGGGTGTATTCTGCATCTCACTATAAAAAAGACTGAATCTTTTTTCTCCAACAGGGTAAACACATAGATCATTATGATATATTTTTTTGACCATAAAGCTTATTTTTGGTAGATGATAGGATCCATAAGAAGGTTTTTTTTTTTGTAGAGTTATCTCCCTTGGGAGACTACTCCATCTCTGTTAAAGTGGAGGAATGATGAGCTGAAAATTTTGGTAGGTGATGGAACAGGGAAGAGAGAAGAGTGGGACAGAGTGTATGACTACAATTTGTACAATGATTTGTGAATCCCATATAAAGATGGAATAGGGAAGCGAGAAGAGTGGGACAGGGTAGCATGGAGGTCTTAATGATCCATTCACATCACCGCGAAGGCACAACAACAATTGTACGATGTTGTGGTGGTTGTGTACAAGTTTTTGTGAAGGATTTGGTGATCCAAAGTGAAACTTGCAACTATAATATCTAATAAAAATCCACTTGGTGATCATTGTTAGAGAGTTGAAAACTATGAATTTTCCTCTATGGGTATGTGCAAGATCATGATGAGCCAAAAAGTTGCAATATTTAAGTGATATGATGGCCCATGTGGCTGACGACTTTTTTTCAAACCCAAAAATGATGAAACGAAAAGGGTTTTTAAAGGAGATTCTCAGCTTTCCACCAATATAAATTATGCTTTACTTTAAATTTAATAAATAATTATTATTCAATTTTTATTTGAATTATGACTAAAGTCTTGATTGATAGGCTAATTGAAAATCATCTATAGCTTTCAAACAGTATCACATTTTTTGAATCTGAAACATGCGTCACATTCTATACTTTGTATACTATAGGATTAAAAATAAAAATTGAATTTCATGAATTTTTGACCAAGTTAGGTGGTCAGGACATATGAGTTATATCTTTTAAAAGTTGTAATAAAAAATCATAATTAATTATTTACTTGGAAAAAATTACAAAAAAATATGCATCACATTTGGACGTGAGTCCTCTACTTATATCTGAAATCTTATTAAAAATATTATTATTTTATTGTGGGTAGGATGGTGGGATAGACACCTACTTCTTATTTTTTCCCTAAAATTTAAGTACTACTACATTGAAATTTCAAATTGTCACCAACTAGATTTTCTCTCTTTTAAATAAACCTAGTAGTTTAGAAACTACATTAAATTTGCTATAGTTTCTATTCTTACATATTTTTGAAATAATATAGATAACTTATTCAAATATTTATGTCAAGTTACCTAACTCTAATTTTTTTGAATTTTTGCCACTTAAGGGCCTATTTTTCCCATGATGATCCTGCACATAACCCTATCCTATAGGACTGAGAAAGGAAGAACATTGTCAAACAGTGATTGAATCATAACAAATAGTCCAAAAAAAATGAAAGTTATTGTCAAATGGTGACAAATATCTCTCCTCTAAGTCATTTGCACATGGTGATTAAGAACATAGTGAGTAAGAAGTAAAAGATTACTCGATCATAGCACTGCAAAATGGTCATGAGTTATGTAATGAACTTCATTGTTCTTTTGATCACAAAGGAATTGTGATAATAACCAACATACTAATGTGCATAGATAATGTTCATGGAGTGAAAACTTCCTTACAAATAAATTACCACAATAGAGTTTGAGGTGAATTGTAGAGGAGCATCTACTATTTTATGTTGATATGGATATGTTCTAACCTGTAGTTAATTGGACCAAGCAAATTTATGATTTTATCTTGAGAATGTAAGAATTTTTTTTGTTAGAGCTGCATGACTTCAAATTGAACCAAGCATATTTATGATTTTATCTTTAGAATGTAGGAACTTTCTCTAGATATCAAAGTTTCATGAACTCAAATTGGATTTGAAATTGGGCCAGTAGATTTATGATTTTATCTTTAGAATGTACGAACTTTCTCTATCAAATTTTGAAGATGTTAGGTTGGATGTCAAATTGGACCGAAAGATTTATGATTTTATCTTTAGAATAAAGGAACTTCCTCTATCAGATATTTATAAATTCCTATACTTAGGTTCTGCTTCCAAGCAAAAACACCCAGAAGTTTTTCAGACCAGCTCAAGGTACTCTCCAACCTGGTTATGTCATTAATAGCAATCCAGTTTTTTTTGAACCGTCAATACCCAAACGTTGCATCACAATCTATTCTTCTTGCACACAAAAATGCCACATATTAACCCCTTCTAAAAAAAAATTCAAAATCATCATAAAACAATAATTAATAAAAAAATTCAATTTTAGAAAGAATCTGGTGTCATTTACTATCAAAACAAAAGTTGTATAATTTGCAAAAATTCCATGAATCCATCCAACCAAAGATAAAATAAGAAATGTAAGAATTTGAACAATATATGTCCAAAGGGTTATGCTATAATGGTAATGGAATCACCATTATAGCACACCCGAGGAAAAAATTTGTGTGACTATAATTATGTGATCCATAACTCTATTGGTCATGTGGCACAGTTGTACTATAACAAATTTAGGATGTGTTCATGTGTGACCCAAGTTTAATGTGGCTATGTTCTGATAGAAATGGAGGCACTCATATGAGAAAAATTCATGTACAAATCACTCTCATCACAATTCTAGGTGTCAATCATCATTGGGTGAATTCAGGTTGACTCAAGTTTAACAAGTTAGGATGTAATGATAGTGATGGAACCCCTATATTTTTTTTATTCCATATAAAAATTCTATAGAAATATGGTTAGTTTCATGTCCTTAAGCTTAGGGTTTCATCCATTATCATTCCTTAGGGTTTGTATTGCTAAAACCCTATCTAAATACCCTTAAGTTTGATGTCCTTTGCAAACATTCTAATTCATCATTGACCCTTTGTCGCCAGTTCCCAGTCATTTAAGACACGTATTAGGTCATCAAGTCTAATCTATTGCCTACCCTTGAGTCCTAGTGTCCTAGTCATTGCACATCATCATATTAAAAACACCACCTTATGGTAACATGGGTTAATTTTCTTTGAATTATTTGTCAAGTCCTAGGTTTGGGTTTAATTTTCTATCAGTTGCCTAAGGTTTCAACTTTAGTCCTTATGTCCCCATCCAACATATTCCTAGTGGTGCCTCCCTTTTTAGAACTAACATCTTGCATGTGCAAGCTTTTAGTGATTATAACGACTGTTGGATCACCAGGGCTAAATCCTTGTCATTCCCCATGCCCTTGCTCTATTCCATTTTCCATAAAAATAATCTGGTGGGCTGGCAGGCAAGCGCCACATGCCCTCTACATTGGTGGGCCTAGAAGTTTTGAATAGTCAGTAGGTGGTGTTTTAATGAGATCAACAGTGGTTATTTGGAAATGTGTCTTCATTTGGACCATTCCTCACCACTCCATTGGTTTTTGTTCTACATTAAAATAATATCATGGGGTAGTGGGCTAATGACACACATCCTATTGTTAGAGGAATCCATCAGATTTTGAAAGCATGTAGACACTATGCTTGATCAAGATCGACAATCAATGGCAGATGATGTGGGACAAATCTGACCACTCCTCGCCATCCCATGTGAGAACCACCCCTGCATCTCATCTATTAATGGGGAAGTAGGTGACTACCACGTGGAGCAGTCTAATGGGAAAAATTGAAAGTTAGTAAAGGAAAAATATTAACAAAATATTTCCATGAGGATATGAAGGATACAATGTGCGATATCAAAATAAATTTCTTCTACATGTGTTCAAGATATGAGAAAGGTCTTTTAATTTTTTCCATGATTTTTCTTAGTGGATTGTATAGGAAGGCAAGTGGTTTTTTGTTAAGGAAAGCACAAGTTGATGGTTTAAGATCTAATCTTAGTCACTCCCCTTCTTCCCATTGATAAGAGTTGCGAGTGGGTTAACTTTCATGGGAAAGCAGGAAATTTTACACAACAAGCTTTCTTTAATGCTAAGTGGATGGTGGAGTGTGCAGACATGGTAGATTCTTATCTACATGGTTTTTTTTAATTGGAAAAAGGAAACAAATGCATGCATTCAATCTTTTCGAAATTAACTTCCTTGATTTGGATCATCTTTCAATCTATCTCACCTCATGATTAATGGTTGAGATTCAAAATCTAGTGGCTGATTGTCAACTAACTCATGTGCTCTTTCCTTGAGAATTAATGGTTGACATGCTTGAGTTGTTTGATATAATGAGAATTTTCAGCCAGTTTGCTTCACAATTGTAATCATTAGGAGCTAACAAAATTAATCTTGAGCATGAGAAGAAAGTGTAAAGAGCTTCGGCAAGTAGAGGTATTGAAGATAATTCTCTCGAGTAAGCTGGTATTCATATTTTCATGTGCCAATTGTGCATCAACTAGTTGGATTGGGAAATGTTGAGGGATCTATAGGTTTTATTTACCCAAGGTTCATAGGGGTTTGATTATTTGTAGAATTCAAATAAGTTGATAGGATTTGAGTGTGGTCTTGAAGTGTCCTTGTCCTACAAATTTGTAAGCTCCTTTTCTATTCAAAAGTTCATAAGCTTTGGCCTTGTTCTTCTATAAGAATGAGTGAATTTAAGCCTAGTGAGTTTTCTCAACTTGTAAGAAGATCCAAGGGGATCAATATGCTTGAACCCCATGATGATACACCTAAAACTAAGCATGGTGCACTAGGATCTCTTGCAAGTCCAAAAGATAGGAAAAGAGCCCATGATAGGTCCGCAGAGAATGAGGCCATGAACACTTACAACTTGAGAAGTAGGGTTGTTGCTTATAACCTAAGAAAGCCTATTGTTGCATCCTTGAAGGAACAGATTGCTAATAAGGAGGAAACTAAGTTAGGAAAATTGGCTAAGACTATGGGGAAGAAGAGGAATAAATACCACAAGGCTTATGATTCTTATATGGGGAAACTTGATACTACCATGGAAGGTGGGGCTAGTTGTTTAGAAGATAAGGTAGACACTAACCCATATTATGCTTGATACCTTCTCACACTTGTAGGTCGAGAGGATTCTGATGATGGAGAGTTACTTCTCTCGTTTCAGCAAAATCACGAAGGGAACATGCATACTCTAATTCTAAATATGAAGAACCATTGCAAAGGTAGCGTATTGGTTGAATGTTTTTTTTTATGACTGAAATGAAGGAGAGGTGTTGGATGTCATTTCCACAACAACGGGTTTGTATTCTTCAGTGAGAATATAAGTTTTTGTCTTAGGTTTTGATGAGGAAAACTTCTTTGGGTGATGTGGATGAGAAATTTTGGTGTTGCTGTAATGATGAATGATGCCTTTTGGAAGGCTAGCTAATCTTCTTCAACTGATGATCTGGGTTTTTATCTTTTGTGCTTTCCCTCCATGTGAAAGTGCAAATATAATGGTGTAAGAAATATTTGAAATTAAAATTGAATTGAATTTCAAATGTTAATGTGACTGAAATTGTAATTTTTCCTAACGCTTGTTTGCTCCTTTATTTCGATAAGAAGGATTTCAGGGCCAAAATATGGAGGTTGGTTTTTTTGTAATTGATCACAGAGTGAACATTGAAAAGGATAGACTAAGCATTTTAGAGTTAAGTCTTAGGTTTGAGTCTATCAATAATATAATTTTGATAGCAATACTAGAAATATAGTACTGAATGATGAAAATTAAAAGCGATTTTCTCTCTTATGTATTTGTTTCATGAACTATAAATAATATAATCAAGGGTTATTTTATTTGTCTCCATTGATTTCTAGTGGATATGTGGTTTTATTCTTGCTTGTTAATTCAAAGAATTAATGTAAGTACTTGAGTGAGCCTACTGGTTTATGTCAAATTAAGTCCTAGGATATTGGTAAGAAGTGGTGGTTGAGAATATTATGTTGAAATGATGTAATTTTTGTAGTATCTTCAAAGCTTAGTTAATGTCATGTATGAAATTGTTATCATGTTATGTGTATATTGAAATTGATTCAATTCCAAGGATGAGGCACTGATCCAATTGAAGTATTCCTATCACATTATCTGGTCAATTCAGCAAAAAATCATTTATTAAATCAAAGTCTTAAGATGGGTTACAATTGTGTTGATTTTTACTATTCTAATGCTCTAAATGTAGAGTGTTAAGAAGTAGCCAACTTCTTCCATACATTTTGTTTGTTAAGAAATTGTATGAGAATTATTTGTTTGCTTCAATGTTCATGATAAAATGGCATAAGAATATCATTTAAACATTGTTAGGATCACCCTCTTGGGTTTCATAGATCCCAAAGAGTAGAAGTAGAGGCCTAGCAATCCTTTACTTGTTTTTTGGCCAATCCTTACCTTTTCTTATCATTGAATTCTGGAAAAATCATAGGTATATGGTGAGATCAAGTTTGATTCTAAAAAAATAACCAATAGATCGGTGAATCTACTAGGGACAATCCATACAATGTCTCTATTTCCAAATCATAAGTATTAGAGTCCAATTTCTAGTCTAACTTTGGTTTCAATGGGTCAATTCTCATAAATGTTCCTTAGGGTTTGTTGTGTTTCCTCTAAAACTTGCAAATTCTATCAAATTCTACCATAATTTCATGAATATTTTCATAATTTCTCACTAAATGTGGGTGGCGACTCTAAGATCTCTACACCAGTGTGCATTATTTGAGAAAATCAAGATAAATTAGAATGAAAAAATTGTTGAGAAAATATGAAGTGAGCCTAAGGTCACATAATGAAGCATCTTGATGGGAAGCTAGTAGGAAGATTCAAAAGGATCTAATACTATCTTGAAAGAGTCAAGAAATTTGCTAAACCTAAAAATATGGTTTAGCTATTGAATGTTTTAGACCTGGAAAGGGTTGTGTTGTAGAAAATATAAAGGAATTTATGTGTGACTCTACAGTATTTTTAAGCCTAGATTGAGGTTAACCTTTGAAAGAAACTTCATATAGTTGAAGTTTATTCCTCTATGAAAAGAGGTGGCAACTCATTGCAAAGAACTTGATGAAATTATGATGATAGCTTTAGATCTACAAAGGTTTCTAGTAAGAAGGGTTACTTATAGTAGTTACAACATATCTAGGTATTTCCCATGTTTTGACTTTCAAGAAGCATAAATTTATTATGAAAACCATATTTGAAAGTCCTAAGAAATTTTGGTTCCCTATTAAGTGAGATTAAGCACTAATCAAGGGAATGTTAGTGGTGATTTTACATATTTCTAAGGTATAATTTGAATTTTTTGTATTATGTTAAATAAGTATGCTCATTCTTGAAATCTACCCATTAGAAGGATCTAAGGCATGAATGTATTTGAGTTATGAATTTCAGGGTCATGGCTAAATCATGGAATAAGGCAGTAAATGATCAACTATAGAGTTGATGTTTTGAGGTTTATAAAAGGGGTGTAGATAAATGCATCGTTCCCCTGTGTTTCTGTGGGGTTCCAAGTGAAAGCATGAAGAGTGTGTTTCCCATGTCATTCCCTCGAAGAAATTTCTCTATTCAAAGGTATAGACCATTGAATTTTAATGGTATTTAGGGTTTCCTAAACCTTGTTCCAAATGATGTTAGGAATTTTTTTCCAAAATTCATAGGGAAAAGTTCAAAGTCAGCTTATATGAATTTGCATAAATTTATGGACTTGATGGGAGACTATGAGATAAGTCATGAAGATGTTGTCATGAAGGCTTTTGTTCAATCTCTAAAGGAAGATGCTAGAGATTGGTTTTCATATTTGCAAATATGTTCTATCTCCTCATGGAATGAGTTCATGGTAGTATTTACATAACAGTTTGGTGAAAGGATTAATCCTAGTTTAGTAAGGAAAAAAATTATGGAAATTCAAAAGGATGAAGAAGAGTTAGTCCCAACTTTTAATCTCAAATTTGCAAAGGCAATAAGGGATATCCCTGAAAATATAGACCAAGTGATGTCGAGTGTTTGGTTGTGTATTTATTTGCATTTGATGAAAAAATGAGTTATTTTTGAGAGATAATGAGCCTACGACATTGCATCATGCATATCAAATTTCTATAGACATCGAAAACAACTTGAGATACTCACTGATGAAGGGATATATGGCTGCAAGTGTCAAATATTTTGGCACACCTCATATAAAAGGATCAAACAATGGAACTAATTTTCATGAGGTTGTTTCTTCTATTTTTTTGGTTTGTTCATCATTACCTAGTGCAATCAATGGTGAATCCCAAATTGAACATCAAAAAAAAATTAAACAATGTTGATCAAATTCCTTTTGTCAAGGATTGTCTGACATAAAAATACATAAGGGAGAATCACCATATGAATTTTTTGCAAGGTTTTTTGATGCCTTGTTGGAAATTCCCAAGAATTTCAGACCTAAGGATTAAGTATGCATTGACTTGTTTTGTGAAATTTTTAATCTAGGATTGAGTACCATGCCAAAAGTGTTGAAGCCTTAAGGTTTTGATTAAATACATGATTGGATAAGGGGTTTCTGAGGAATCCAAACATGATTATGCACAAAGTATGATTTCTTAAAGTGTAAATAATGGTTGCTCTTTTGAAAAAAATAGAATACAACCCAGATAGTTGAATAGGGTAAATCAGAGAATGGACATTCATCTTGTGGTATGGGTGAGGATAGTGATTATGATCAATTCACAAGTAGCCTATGTGCAAACTAATACATTGGTAATAAGGGTAAGAACACATTTTCAAGTGTTGTTGATGTCCCATCACAAATCAATGGTTAATGTATTAACAATGAGAGTTTGATAATTTACTTTGAACACTATGAGCATAGTGCATATGATAATGAATCTCCTTGTGATAACGATCATAGGAAGAATGAGTTTTTTAATTATTTTTTTGAAGATTATGAGTCTTTTTATGAGGATAATCTAGAGTTATTTTCTTCACATGAAGGAAGTAGTGATATTAATGCTCATGAGATCTTTTTCTCACAAGTGAGTGAACAAATCCAATGTGAGGGATATCTGGAATGCAATCTGGTTATATTAGAAATAGAATATGCTGGCATTGTGAATGATGATGAGTTTGAAGATAAGAGTGTATGTGTTTTGTATCCTGATCCTAAGAACAAAAAATGATAGAGATGTTGATAATGTTGAATATTAAGTTGGTGAGTAGGATCATGTCCTAGCTTCTCCTGATTGTCTATATGAAGCAAAAATGGAATATGCAAGTTTTTTCATAAAAATGGACATGATTGTTTTTGACAAAGAATGTATTGATGAGAAAAAGGATGAAGAGGCTTGTTTAGTTGCTATTGAAAACCATTTAGATCATAATGAACCTTTCACATTTGGTTCAACATACCTATCAATTGATGAGGCACATGAGTGCCTTGCTATTGACCCTATTAGTTATGAGTTCTTTGAGCCATCCTTTGAAATATTTTGTATTGAGATAAATGATGATTTGAAAGATGAATCAAACTATGTTATTAAGCCTGAAATGAAAATATTTTTTGATGAATGGGATGTTATTAATGATGATGTTTATAGTAATGACCCTGATCTAAATAAGAGCAAAGATAACATGGGTTTTGATGTATCACTTTTCCAAGGTAGCAAAGCATGTGATAGTATGACTAGTTCAAAATGCTCAGATGAATGTGAACACCAGTTTGAGAATATGCCTATATATGAACATTTCTTGTTTATCACAAAAGATGAATGTTTTTCTAGCATTGGAAAAAAACTAGAGTATGATTCTAGGACTTTATATGAGCTTTCTATTAATCTTTTAAAGTTATCAGAATAGAATTGCAATGTGACTCAAGAAAATTAATACATATGTTTTTGGATGGAGATATTAAGTAGAGTGTTTATGAAGGTTTTTGGTTTGATGAGAAAACTAAATTTGATGTCAACTTTTATGACCTTGAAGATCAAGTGGATTATGAATGTTTTCAATTTTTTTATCCAGTCAGATAGGTATTTGGTGGAGCCCAATAGTGAACTGAACAAGGAAAAATATTATAGTGATTATGGATTTTAGTTAATTTTTTATTATAGTTTTTAGTTGGACCAAGTTGATGATGATAATGGAATGTTCAAACACATGAGAATAATGATTAATTGTAGTGGCCACAATAGGGTTAGTTGGTGGTAAATTCATGGCAATTTTTTCAGCCTTGGCCTAGTGCAGATAGTAGAAAACAAAGTTTTTGATAGAGGTAAAGATTGGTCATAAGTTTTTGGGGGCCTTGGGCCACCAATTGAAGCTAAAGCTTATTAATTTGTAGATTCAAGTTAAAATCTTATATATTAAAAAAAGATTTTAAGGTAAAATTTGAAGTGGGGATCACATTGTACATTCACCTAAATGTTGTATATATGTCAGTTTGCTTTGGTCCTAGTTTTGGTTCTCTATGATTGGTATAATTCAACCCAAAATTCTAGGATCTCGCTCTATTTTAGAAGAACATACATCCCAAAGAGGAGCCACTAATGGAACCCCTAAAAAAATTTTTTGTTCCATCTAAAAATTATACAAAAATTTGGTTAGTTTCATGTCCTTGAGCTTAGGATTTCATCCATTATCATGCCTTAGGGTTTGTATTGTTAAAACCCTATATAATATCCTTAATTTTGATGTCCTTTGCAAACATTCTAATTCATCATTAACCATTTATCACTGGTTCCTAGTCATTTAAGACACATCTTATGTCATCAATTATATTTTATAACTAGTTATTATGTCCAAGTGTCTCGGTCATTGCCCATCACTTTATTGAAAATGCTACCTTATGGTAACATGGGTTAATTTTCTTCAAATTATTTGTTGGGTCCTAGGTTGGGGTTTATTTTTCCATCAATTTCCTAAGGTTTTGACTTTGTTCCTTATGTCCCTATCTGACATATGCCTAGTGGTGGCCCCGTTTTTAGAATTAACATCTTGCGCATGTAGGTTTTTAGTGATTATGACAACAATTGGATCACTACTACTAAATCCTTATTGTTCCCCATGCTCCCACTCTATTTGATTTTCCATAAAAATTATCTGATGGGCTACTAGGCTACTACCATGTTCCCTCTACATTGATGGGCCTAGAAGTTTTGAATAGTCAACTAGCATTGTTTTAATGAGATCAGCGATGGTTATTTGGTGATCTATCTTTATCCAAACCATTCCTCACCACACTATTGATTTTTGATCTACATTAAAATAATATCACATGGCAGCACACTAATGACACATGTCCCCTTACTAGAGGGATCCATCAAGCTTTAAAATCATGTAAACGCTATGGTTGATCAAGATCGATGGTCAATGGTAGATGGCGTGGGATAAATTTGACCACTCCCTACCATCACATGTGAGATCCACCCCTACTTCTCGTCTATCAATGGGGAAGTAGGTGATCGTCACGTGGAGTAATCTAATAGGAAAAATTGAACATTAGTAAAGGAAAATATTAATATAATATTACCATGAGGATATGAAGGATAAAATGTGCCATATCAAAATAAATTTCTTTTGCACATGTTTGAGATATTAGAAATGTATTTTTATTTTTCCCATCATTTCTATTAGAGGATCATAAAGGTGGGTAGGTGATTATGCATTAAGTCAAGAATAGGTTGAAAATTTAATATCTAACCTCAGGTGCTCCCCTTCTTCCCCTTGATAAGAAATTCAAGTGGGCTAACTCTCATGGGAAAGTAGGAAATTTGACATGAAAGGTTTTCTTTAATGCTAAGTGGATGGTGGAGTGTGTAGACATGGTGGATGCTTATCCACATGGTTTTTTTTGATTGGACAAAGGCAACGAATGTGTGCATTTGGCCTTTTCAAAATTATTTTCCTTGATTTGGATCATCTATTGATCTATCTCACCTCATGATCAATGTATGAGATTCAAAATCTAGTGGTTGATTGTCAGCTTGCTTGCATGAGCTTTCCTTGAGAATTAATGGTCAACACACTTTAGTTGTTCGATATAATGAGAATTGTTAGCCAGTTTTCTTCACAATTGCAATTATCAAGAGACAAGAAAATTAATCTTGATTCTAAGAAGAAAGTGTAAAGAGCTTTGGAAAGCAGAGGTATTGAAGATAGTTCTCCTAGGTAAGTTGGTATTCATATTTTTAGGTGTCAACTATGCATTAGCTGGTTATTTTTGGAACTGTTGAGGGATTTGTAGGTTTTAGTTACCCGAGGTTTGCAAGGTTTTGATTATTTTCATAATTCAAATAACTTGATAGGATTTAAGTGTGGTCTTGAAGTGTCCTTTTTCCTACAAATTTTTAAGGTCCCTTTGTATTAAAAAATTCATAAGCTCTGGTATTTTTCTTCTATAAGAATGAGTGACTTTAAGCCTAGTGAGTCTTCCCAACTTGTAAACAGATCTAGGAGGATCAATAATCTTGAACCCTAGGATGATACACCTGAAACTAAGCATGGTGCACCAGGACCTTCTATAAGGCCAAAAGACAAGAAAAGAGCTCGTGATAAGTAGATGATGGGGCCATGAACACTTACAACCTAAAAAAGCTTGGTGTTGCATCCTTGAAGGAACAAATTGCTAAGAAGGAGGAAACTAAGTCAAGAAAATTGGCTTATTCTATGGGGAAGAAGAAGAATAAGTACCATAGGGCTTATGATTCTTATATGGGGAAACCTGATACTACCATGGACGGTGGGGCTACTTGTTTAGAAGATAAGGTAGACACTAACCCATATTATGCTTGGTACCTTCTCACACTTGTGGGTCGAGAGGATTCTAACGATTGAGGGATATCTTCTCTAGTTTCAGCAAAATCATGAAGGGGACTTGCATACTATGATTCTGAAGATGATGAACCATTGAAGAGGTAGAATCTCGGTTTAATGTTTTTATTTTTGATGACCAAAATTAAGGAGATATGTTGGACACCATTGTCATGACGATGGGTTTGTCTTCTTCAATGAGCGTATAAGTTTTTATCTTAGGTGTTGATGAGGAAAAATTCTTTGGTTGATGTGGATGAGATATTTTGGTGGTGTTGCAATGATGAATGATTCCTTTTAGAAGGCTAGCTAATCTTCTTCATCTAATGATCTAGGTTTTTTTCTTTTGTACTTTCCCTCCATTTGAAAGCTCCAATATAATGGTTTGGGGAATCTTTGAAATTAAAATGAAATTGAATGTCAAATGTAAATGTGACTGAAATTGTAATTTGACCTGACGCTTTTTTACTCCTTCATTTCTATAAGAAGGATTTTAGGGCCAAAATATGGAGGTTGGTTGTTTTGTAATTGATCATAGAGTAAACATTGAAAAGGATACACTAAACATTTTAGAGTTAAGTCTTAGGCTCAAGTTTGTCAATATACATGTAATTTTGATAGTAATTCTAGCAATAGTGCTGAATGATTCAAATTAAAATCAATTTTCTCTCTTATGTATTTGTTTCATGAGCTATAAATAATATAATCAAGGATTATTTTATTTCTCTCCATTAATTTCTATTTGGTGTCTGTTGTTATTCTTACTTTTTAATTCAAAGAATTAATGTAAATGCTTGAGTGAAGCTACTGGTTTATGTGAAATTAAGTGCTAAGATATTGGTAAGAAGTGGTGGTTGAGAATATTATGTTGAAATGTTGTAATGTAACATCTTCCAAGCTTAGTTAATGTCATGTATGAAATTTTTATCAGGTTATGTGTGTATTCAAATTGACTTCATTCCAAGGATGGTACATTGATCCAATTGAAGTATTCCCATTGAATTTAGTTGTTCAATTTAGCATAAAATCATTTATTAAATCAAATTCTTAAACTAGGTTACAATTGAGTTGAGTTTTACCATTCTCATGCTCCAAATGTAGAGTGTCATTAAGAAGCAACCAACTTCTTTGATACATTTTGTTTGTCGAGCAATTGTATGAGAATTGTCTTTTTTTTTAATGTTCATGATAAAATGTCATAAGAATATCATTTAAACATTATTAGGATCACCCTCCTAGGTTTCATAGAGCTCGAAGAGTAGAAGTAGAGGCCTAGCAATCCTTTACTTTTTTTTTGGCCAATCCTTACCTTTTCTTATCATTGAATTATAGAAAATTCATAGGTATATAGTGAGATAAAGTTTGGTTCTAAAAAGTTAACCAACAAATAGCATGATCCAAGAGTGATTACCTCTTGCTAGAATAAAAATTATATAGCTTTGGTTGATATGAAAAGTGGTTGTGTTATATCAATTATGTAGTGCATTCAAGCACAACCCATGTTTAATAGGATATTCTAGATCTAGTGATCAAGATTTTATAAACCCTATGAATGTTACTTAAAAGTGTACAAATTAAACTACAAACTAGGCTTGTTACATACTTGAATGCAATCTTGGGATACCATGTAAACTATAATAATGTGATATGTTAATAACCATTATGGAAATTATTAAAGAAATACTCATGCTATATATGAAAAATTTCCCTAAGATTCATGTTTACATACCTTAATGATCAAACACAAGATTCCCACACACTCTAGGATACAATCCAAGATCATACCACAACCCTATCAAGATAACTTATTTTCTAACCCAAGATTTAAGGTTGTTTTTTAATATCAACAGAAGCATTGGTAAGATCATGACTAGGCTACAAACACTAGGCATCCATAGAAACATAAATCATAACTCTAGAAGATTAGTGAGGTTGCATTACCAAAAAGATTGTAACATTGTAGCCAATAACAAAATATTGCAATCTAAATATTGCAGCCAATAACAAGCACACTATGTAGTTTAGCGACATTTGTAAATGCAATCTATGGTAAGAAGAATGATAGTCACTTGAGGTGTGACAATCAAAAAGAGGCTGAGCAGTGACAAGATAATAAAGGTCAAACCTTCCATGGTAAAGTGGAGATTTTAACAATGATTTTACTTACCCCCTTGCTGACCTTAAAGGTTTTTCAAATCCTATTGAAATTGTTAGACAAGTAAAATGCAATTAGGGAATGACTATCCAAATGAAGTAAAAATGGTAATCATAGGTTCAATGTTTTTTCTTAGCCATTGTATAATGGAGGTAGTGGATTTCATGTTTGGGAAGTGTTTCGAGATTCATAAAACATGGGATAATAGTGAATAATACCTTGTGGATTGTGAAGTAGTGACAATAAGGTTGAGGGATCTTAAGACACACAATACAATGAAACAATGAGTCCCTTGTAGTTAGTGCATAGACAATCTATAGGGAATAGTTTGATTTTATAGAAGGGTGCTCATGAAAGGAATCTTCAAGTGACAGTGAGTGAGCCATTTGAGATTGTAGCTAAGGGTACAATATCCAGTCTTAAAGGAAGTTAGAAAAGAAGTAAATGTGTAAGAAAATAAAATTGTACAAAAACAATTCACAATGTTATCTTACATAATTTTCCTTGAGTTTGAAGAAAAAATTCTCATTGTATCTTGATGAAAGTAGTGACCTTAATGGTCAATCACTGACAACCATGATTTTAAAACATGTTATTGTGCTTCTGGAGGAAGCATTTTAAGTAAGGTAGTGAGTGGTGGTTTTGAACAATGGCAGGAATGAAGGACTTGCTTTGTATGCATACTATATAGTCTAGCTTAATAAAACGCTCTTAGAAGAGATTGAAGGTGGATTATGGAACTCAAGGGTTACCATGATCAATATTAAAGAAAAGACTGAGATCTATTTAAAAGACACTATCATGAAGATATTAAACATGTCACATCCAAAACCCTAGTAGTTGGAGTAATGAATACAATGCCAAAGAGGATAGTGTGTTGGGGAATATTTAGGAGATCTCCACATTATCTAATCATAGGAAAATACATCATTTATTTATTTTTTAAAATTAAAATAAATCATTTATTTATTTTTTAAAATTAAAACAAATCATTCTAAACCCTATATAGGAGATCTCCACATTATCTAAAGGAATTTTAGATTATGCAAATATATGTCAATTAAATACCTAGATTACCAATAGTAGCACGAAAAATGTAACCCTTGTTGAGAAAAGTAGGAATGAGATAAGTAGTAATGAAACATATGTCTATTGTCACACACATCTCCTTACCATTCTTTGTCATTCTTTACTGAAACACTTCTCCATTTTTGTGAGATATGCTTGAAAATAAGGTTTTGATGAAGGTTTTAGAGTATGTTTATTAAAATGAAAATTCCATTTTGGCAAGCTATGCTTGAAAATATGATTTCAATGAAAGTTTTAGAGTATGTTTATTAAAGATTCAAAGTATTTTGGTGGAATATTTATTCTTGATCCCTTAAATGATTCATTCAAATGGATTGTGACTAAATAAATGACTAACTATTTAGTCATTTTTATTTGTGTGACTAAATAATTTTTAGTCAATGATGAAATTAGTCATTTATTTACTGATTTATAGGTAAGTTGAAAAAAAATAGTAGAATTTAATCATATTTAGTTGTTGTGACTAAAAGTTTTAGTTGCGTAGTCATTTATTTTCTAAATTCTACTAATGATTTCTATTTTAAGTAGAAAGAGAGAATGAGATGATCCTTGAAAATAATGTACACCTCAAAAAACTAGTTAACCTTGCCCTCTAATCATAGAGACAAAGACGATCACCAAGAACTATCATTTTTTTACCATGATAAATATGGTTGCACCTAATATTTTACCACCATGAATGGCAATTAGCAAGACACATAGAGCTACCAATGCCACATAGTGATGGATAACAAGATAGGATGAAAATCAATATCAATTAGAGGAAGTAGGTGCATCAACACAAGAAAGAGAACCACAATGTTTAAGATGTTTAATTTTATTAATTAAATCCTTACATTCATTATTAGAATGAACATGAACTCTATGATATGCATAAAATGAAATTTTGTTGTAAAATTTCTTTCATGTTTTTGGAGGAAGAGTAATCAAGCAGGCTTTGAGAAGCCGAGAAAAGATACTCTCTTTATTAATAGTAAGGGACATTTATTTCTCATCATAAGATGCCATACACACAGTAGTTGATAAGAAATTAAATGAAGATGGAGATAAAGGTGGTAATCCTAGATCTTTCTTGAAAAAGTGTCCAGTATAGACTTCACTTGTTCTCTATCATTTTTCTCCATGTTTTTATTAGATCCATGTTTGGAAATGAGTTTTTATCCAAAAGAATAACATTCTTCCCACTTAGATGAAGAGGTTTTATGCTTCTAAGAAGGGATGGATTCTTCACAAGAACAAAAATTATTTTGAATTTTCTTAAAGCTATGCATCTTCCTCTCATGAGAGATGAGAGTTGAAGAGCCCCCATCACCACCATGGGGTGATCTTTTTGATGTATAACCAAGTTAAAAAGATGAAACAAAAGGGTCTTTAGGTGTATATTGTGATATTTTGTACTCTCCCATAAAGGAGGGTGTAAAATCTAATGAATCCCAATCATCCCTAAAACATGTGTTTGAAGATGAATCATTTGTATATGACTCTTTGAACTTTGTGAATGAAATTTTGGACTCTTATTTAAAATGAGGTGTAAAATCTAATGACCCCTAATCATCACTAAATATTTTTGTTGTAGGTGAAAGACAATGAGGATTAACCTAATGTTGTATAGGTTTTACTTTGAAATTTGGAATCAAAGTATTAAGGGACTTGGAAATGTTATGATCATGTTGATCTTGTGATTTATAGCTTTGTACATCTAGTTCAACCATGTATATCTTGTTGTTATATTCAAAAATCATCCCATTGTGAAGAGTAGATAGGACTCATTTCATGGCATGAATCCATGGTTTCCCTATGATAAATTTTAATGAAAGAGGTCCTCACATTATATGGATAGGGATAGGAAAAACTATAGGTCTGACCTTAATGGGTAATATGATCATTCCTACTAGTTTCCTATTAATATTGTGAAATCTATGAATATTAACATCATTGATCTAAATAAGCTTCTTTTCCACACCAATTTTATCTAGGAGATCAATGCTACAAACATTAAGATTTTCTCCATTTTCTATTAGGGAGCACCTAACTACAATTTCATTAATGATCACCTTTATCATTTGGAATGAAGAAAATTGTCGCTCTATGTTTAGGGAGATAAAACCATGAATTTTCATCAAGTTTCATTCAAGGAAACCTTAGAGATCTCAATCTAGGGATGGAATGAGGGAAAGAGATTTGAAAGAAGGTGTCCTAGGGATGTGATTAAAGAAAAAATGAGGTTTCACCACTAAGCAAAGGCTTAGAAAGAAAGATATGGAATGTAATATGCAAGTGTAACTAAATGACCTAGGAAATGAAACTGGCAATCAGAATAATGAATTGAGAATGAATAGAAAGGTACGCAGAAGAAGGATGTAGTTAGAACAAGCTCCAAAATCCTAAAATTCTATTGTTTGAAGCTCACTAGGACACATATGCTACTCTAGATGATTTAGTCCCAAACTAGGGTTACTATGCAGAAACTAGAAAAATCTTAGTAACTAATCTAGATCTCTTGAAATATGGAAAAAGGTAGTATTGGGACTCATACACCATAGGTGGAAATTTAGTCCCAATAATAGGGTTTGGCTGAAACTCTAATATTCTCTAGTAATCTCCTATAGCTTCTCTCATGTCAAATATTTGAGTCTGAAACACTAAATTGCAACTTGTAGGTGAATTTTTGTGAAGATGACAACCTTGTGACAACTTGACAATTTTCTTCAATCTTGCAACTTAGTCTTCAAAGGGTCCTCGAGCTCCAAAACACCTACATCTACAATCACACATGTAGAGAGAGAGAGAGAGAAAACTTGTTGATTGTTAGGGAATATGGGGCTTTCCTTGCTAAAATGTTGTTTAGGTAATTACACCTTGTGATGAAACAATGAAACATGAACATGTACATGAAATATGAAACATGAACAATGATACCTTGAATGATTCTTGAAATGTAAATTTGCAATCTAACATGAAGTGGCCATGTAGAATGTAGATATTGATCTTGAATTAGATGTGGAAAAATTCTTAATTTAGATCTTGAATGGTACTTCACAACACTAGCTCAACAACATGCTTGATGCTTTATTCCTTTGACATGGTGATGGATCTTGAATTGTTGCAATAAAACTATAATAATATTCCTTTGAGTGCTCTTGAAATGCTCCTGAATGTCCTTGAATGCTCCTATGAACTCTTGTGAAAGTGATCTTGATTTTTTATCAAGTTCTAGGATAGCTTAGGTGAATTTATGTGAAATAACCTTGTATTTATGCGTTTTTATGCCAAATTTTCTGAAATAGCAACACTACAAGCCAACATCAGATCTAGAAAGATTTAATCTTGCCAAGAATTGAATTCAAAATGGGTCCTAATTAGAGTTTCCCTCATATAACCAAGGTGGCACATGAGTCCCAGTGGCTCAAAACTGGGGCACAAACTCCAAGAAAGGTCCTATTTAATGTGAAACTCAAAATCAAGTCACAAGACCTAGGTGGGACTCATATGCCCAAGGTGGCTTATGAATCCAAAATCAACAAATTTAGACCACATGACCCAAAACATTGAATTATGATTAGTTATCTGATAAGTGTTTGGATTATCCAGAGAAAGATGTAATTTATAAGTCTTGTGGATGAAAAATATGACCAATTAAGGTATAAAGAATCCCAATTAATTAATAAATCCCTAGATTAGTGTGAAAGTGTTAGGATACACTTTACAACACCCTAAATGAGGAAGCTTTAAGTCTATTTTATTATTAACTATTCACTTCCAAATTAATATTGAAAAAGGGCTACTTTTTTGCTACACTACATTTAGCCCCTACTTTAGTGAGAGGAGGAACTTGCCTCAAACTCACACTAAAGTAGACATTCAAAAGGGGTCCAAGTGCACCAATGTGGATGGGATATAATGACAAAGATCAAGAGGGTGTTCAAGGCCCTAGGATCCAAGATCCTATGTCAAACCAAAATAAGCACAAAGGGATACACACAAGGTCTATGATATGCAACAAAACAAGATACTCAAACATGCAATGTGAAGGACTAAAAGAAAGAAAAAAAAAACACATAAAAATAAAAATAAAAAGAGTTGGATCAAGCCTTGACAATTTTTCCCTCGTGTTGTGAATCGTATCTAAGATTTTTTTTTTAAAATGCATGCTCACTCCAAGGCAACAAAACTTCAAGTTATTCATTGGGTGATTATCCAAAATAGGTGGCTTACAAGTGGAACACAATGTCCACTATGCAACCAAATGCATGATCATAAGGGCTAATGAAACCTTAGGCCATCCACTAGGTGATTCCCCCATGAGACACATACACACAGCCAGTATGCGCTCACATAGATAATCAAAGGGCTATGGAAAATTCATGCCTAAGTTCGGATCCCATATGTACAACCATACCAAATCTATACTTCCTAATAACTTTGATAAGGTGCCACACAAAATAAATAGTATAATCCATGAGCAAATAAATGCTTTGTTTACTTGACATCCATGAATAAATAAGATGGCACCACAAGCAAGCAAAGTGTGGTATGCAAGGTGGCCATATAACAACTATTTGTAAAAGTGAAATAGTGTAAGGTACATTCAAAGGTATTTTTCCTAGTTCATGTAAGGTCTCTTCTTAGGGAACATCATTCCTAATGTCTCCAAGAGAGGAAAATTCAAAGAAATATCATGCTCTTGAAGGAAATCAAACCCAATGACACCACCAAGAAAAGGATGCATTGCAAGAAGAAAAAAAAATGCACAATGAAACATGAGTGTCAATTTATACCTTGACTTTATAGTGTTTGCTTACTCAGAAATCCCATGAGTGTTGATTTATACCATTGATATGATAAATTTCATTAAAGTAGAAGAATACATGAGAGCTTACTTAGAAATCCCTATGCCAAGTCATATGTTTCCAAATAAAGCTATATCATGAAAATGGGTTGCCCCCAAAACTTCATACATCACATGTAAGCCAATTTAAGACATGTCTTTCACATCCCAAGATTGATCTTATATATACATGGAAGGTAGTCAACTAGCCAAAAGAGAAAATGAAAAGTGAAATATGAGGATAAGGCTACTTAACCCCTTTCCCCCACTTAGTGCAAGACAAGAGTAAGCTGAGATGATTGATGAAAATTAGTATCAATTAAAGGAACTAGGTAATTCAACACAAGGAAGAGCACCACAATCCTTAAGATGTTGAATTTTATTACTCAAAGCCTTACATTCATTAGTAGAATGACCATAAACTCTATGATATGTGAAAAATGAATTATTATAGTAAAATTTCTTTCATGTTCTTGGAGGGAGGGATATCAAACAATAATTGAGGAGTCTCGACAAGATACTCTCTTGATTAATAGTAGAGCATGTCTATTTTTGTGACAAATATATCTCTTGCTCAGTAAAAGGTGTCATACTTATGCAAAACTCTTTAGATTGATAGATTTTATGCTCTCCTTTATAGGAGGGTGTAAAATCTATCAAATTTGAATCATTAGTGTTTTACTTGATGACATTAATATTAATAAAATATTTCTCTTTCTTTCATTTCTTTCAAAGGATAATAATCAAGACCACTAGTGTCTATCGGTTCAGGATGCACTAATGTTAAAGTTATCTTAGAGGAATATTTTGTAATAGTGTTGATATTAAGTGAAGGATTTTTTGTTTCTTTTGAGTGACAATAACCAAGAACATTAGGCATTCCTTGTGTGTTAGGCTCTATAGGGACATGAATACATTGTTCTCTAGCACCACATCCTTTCCAACTATACCTAAGTTGTTTCATAAGTTCATAACCATTTCCATAAAGATTTTTTATTTCTTTTGGATTTGGTGGTTGCTCATAATCAGTTTCATCAAAATTTGTTGTGTGATTTTTTTTCTTTTGTTCTAAAGTGGTTGAGGTGGATGATTTCAAAGGGTCTTCCAAAACAAAAAATTCACATTACCACTTTTTCTTTTCCCTTTTCAGACTTTTTGTTTATGATCTTGTATTCTCCCATGAATGTAGATGTGAAATCTAAGGAACCCCAATTATCAGGTCTAATAACCTCATGACTTCCTCAATATTTTTTTCTTTGTCTTTCTATTGTGTGGGTTCCACTTGGGTGGTTGGTGTTAATTTTTTCAAAGGATTTTCCTTGTCTTTTTCAAGTTGTAAAATATTGTAAGGCTCATGATCAACGTTGAGTGTGTGCACTTTGTTTTGTAGATATACTTCATTTTATGATGAAGAGTAGAAGGCACCCTGTTCATTGCATGAATCCATAGCCTTCCTAAAAGGAGATTATATGAAATATAATGAGGCATAACATGGATCAAGGTTTGTAATGTGGCCTTTCGAGCTATAATAGGAAAGTGATCACACCAAGTGGTTGTTTTCCTACATTGTCAAACCCATGAATAGATAGAGGCAAGTTAAATTTTTGATTTATCCACACCAAGTCTATCCAAAAGGATCACACTACACACGCATTAAGGGAAAAGCCATTGTCAACAAGGTTTCTTTTTATTCCCAACCCATTATAGATAGCTATTATCATGAAAGTGTCATTTTTTTTTTGCACTTCTAGCATTGGTAACTCATCTTTATGGAACGTAATGTTTAAGTTGACTGAAGTTATAGCTTGAATTTGGGCTGCTACTTCATTTTATTGCACATTAGGGGTGAAGGGACTTGTTGTAAGGCACTTTGAATCATGTTATGATAATAAGGGGAGTCTTGAATAAGGTCCCATAGTAATATCTTAGTAGAAGTATTCTTTAGTTTTTCAACAAGATTATACTCTACATTATGTGAAGGAAAATGAGGGCCACTAGGTGGTATTCAGACATAATAACCCAGCCAAAATAACCCTTGACACAATAACCCTATCATAATAACCCAAGGAAAAAATAACCTAGGGTCATAATAACCCATGGATAGAATAACCCATGGTCAAAATAACCCATGGACAGAATAACCCATGGTAATTTATAATTTTTTTCCTTTCTCTATATTCTTACAGGGATATTTTGTCCATGGGTTATTTTGCATTGGGTTATTATGACCCTAGGTTATTTTGTCCTTGGGTTAGTGTAATCGAGTTATTTTTTCAAAGGTTATTTTGGCTAAGTAATTATGTCCTACAATCACACCAGGTATGATAGGGTTAGGAAATGGGAGGGATGTTGAAGGTGTTTGTTTTGGCTGTAGATTGATTCTAGTGTATGTATGAGAAATGGTATTATAACTTGGGGTATGTGTAGGATCATGATGGGACAAAAAGTGGCAATATGATGGGTATATGGCTAACGACTTTTGTTTATGCACAATTTATGAAACAAAAAGGGTTTTTAAAGGAGATTCTCAGATTTCCACCAATATAAATTATACTTTACTTGGAATTTAATAAGTAATTATTATTCATTTTCTATTTGAATTATGACTAAAGTCTTGATTGGTAGGCTAATTGAAAAACATCTATAACTTTCAAATGGTGTCACATTTTTTGAATCCAAAACATGCATCACATTCTATTCTTCAAATAATATAGGATTAAAAAAATAAAATTTGAATTTCATAAATTTTTTACCAAGTTAAGGTGGTCAGACATACGAGTTTTTATATTTTTTAAAATTTGCAATAAAAAATTCATAATTAATTATTTTCTTGGAAACAAATTACAAAAAAATATGCATCACATCAGGACATGAGTCCTCTACTTATATATAAAATCTTATAAAAAAATATTATCATTTTATTGTGGTTAGGGTGGTCAGACAGACACCTACGTCTTATTTTTAACCTGAAATTTAAGTACTATTGCACTGAAATTTTAAATTTTCACCAAATAGATTTTTTTATAAAAAATCTAGTAGTTTAGAAACTACATTCAATTTTCTACAAATTTTATTCTTACATATTTTTGAAATAATATAGATAACTTATTCAAATTTTTACGTCAAGTTACCTAACTCTAATTTTTCTAAATTTTTTACCACTTAAGGGCTTGTTTTTTCCATGATGATCCTACACATACCCATTGGCTACTATGAAACATTATTCTTAGGTGGTTCAGGGATGAAGATTGGTATTTTTTTATTTTGTGCCCATTTCGAGGGTGGGAAAAGAATTAGAGGATTCTTAGGATGTACCACAGGGTATTTAGGAGGTCCAAAAGTTAAGGGGGGTCTAATGGACACTTATGCATTTAATACCTCAATGGTTTTGGTTTGATGTATTTCTAATGAAGGGGAGTTTAGTGTCATCTTTTTATCATCATCTAAGGAAGTCACATCACTAATTTTTGAAGGACATGTATCAATACTATCATCCTCTTGCACCATGATATCTTCCCTAGTAGGAGAGTTTTTCAAAGAGCAACAAACTAGATGTTCATGAAATTTAATGTTTGATTCTTGTAAAATGACTTCATTGCAAGTAAGGAAGTTATCAATGGTTGGTCTTTCTTATTTATCAATAATTCTTTCCATAGGGAAGAGATGAAGATAAGATTCTCATGACTCTCATTGCTTTGATCTTCTAGCATCAAAGTATCTTCTTTACCAATAGTAGAGATATCAGGAGAGGTCCAATTTGATTGTTTTAAGAGAGGGGGACCAACCACACCTAGGCTCTAGGTCATGGAGAGCCGATAGTGGAGGGTTTCCCTAATTTACCTCAAGCTAATGGATGTTTAGGATAAGAATTGAGAATGAAGAGCACTCCCAAGTTCTTATGTCACTCTATAGATCTAAAAGTCTAAATGGGGCTAGACGAACCAATTTCTGGAGTTCAAATTGCACCCAGATAGCTCTCTATTCAAGGATAGTAGAGCAAGTCTGGAACAACACAATGTGCTAATATGTCTCTGGCACACTGGAGTTTGTACGACTAGAAAATGTATAGTGTAAAACACTAGAAAGCCTAATAAGGGTATGTGTAAGATCATGATGGGCCAAAAAGTGGCAATATGATGGGCAAGTGGCTGACGACTTTTTCTTTAACCAAAATTGATGGAACGAAAAGGATTTTTAAATGAGATTCTTATCTTTCCACCAATATAAATTATGCTTTACTTTGAATTTAATAAGTAATTATTATTCATTTTCTATTTGAATTATGGTTAAAGTACTGATTGATAGGTTGATTGAAAAACAACTATATCTTTCAAACAATATCATATTGTTTGAACCCAAAAAATGTGTCACATTCTATGCTTCGCATACTATAGGATTAAAAAAAGAATAATTGAATTTCATAATGTTTTGACCAAGTTAAGGTGGTCGAACATATAAGTTTTTATATTTTTTAAAAGTTGTAATAAAAAAATCATAATTAATTTTACTTGGAAAAAAATTACAAAAAAATATGCATCACATCGGGACATGAGTCCTCCACTTATATCTAAAATATTATAAAAAAATTTATCATTTTATTATGGTTAGGGTGGTCAGCAGACACCTAATTCTTTTTTCCCAAATTTAAGTACTACTGCATTGAAATTTCAAATTTTCACAAAATAGATTTTTTTAAAACAAACCTAGTAGTTTAGAAACTACATTCAATTTTCTACAGATTCTATTCTTACATATTTTTGAAATAATATAGATAACTTATTCAAATTTTTATGTCAAGTTGCCTAACATTGATTTTTTTGAAATTTTTGCCACTTAAGGGCCTATTTTTTCCATAATGATCCTACACATGCCCCTAGCTTCCTAGCTAACTATTTTTAACAAAATAAATAATATGGTAAAGTAGGAAAAGTAACTACATAAATGATAAAGAAATTAGATAAAGACGAGGATAGAAAATATCAACTCACTAAAGCTCCAATTCACTAGTGAGCTCTGCATACATGTTCACCTACACATAAGCAAGAGGGGAAAAATGTTTGGCTGTATAGGGTTTTGCCTCAGTCAAACCCCCACTTTGGTGTTTCCACCTCCATGGACAGCCAAAAAATCCATGAAGTAGAAAGTATGATAAAGGAAAGAAGAAAGGAAAAGTATCGAACGCTACAAAATATTCTATGCTACTCTATCAAACCATAAAAGAAAAATGAAGTGATACCACCTCCACCCAAAGGATCTCAAGGAAAATGAAGGGAAAATGAAAGAAACAAGCTTGGAAAAGTTGACATGACCATAGCAATGATGAAGGGAGGTCTTGCAAGACTCCAAAGATGGAATTCATGGAGCAAAAATCTTGCTAGCTACAATACTCAATGGAGTTGTGAAAAATGCTTGAGAAAATGTGATAGATTGCTACAAGATCTTGCATGAATGAATGAATGAGTGTGTAGAGCATGAAGTGGTTGTGAAATGTATGCCTTTGAAGACCAAAATGGAAGAGAAGGAGCCTTTTTTTGGGTTGGTTGGTCGCATAGAGGCATTATAATTTGTCCCCAATGATGATTCTAACATCCCCACAGACTCCAAAGGTAGGAATCTATTAGGGATGACAACGTGTCGCTTAGACGTTCGTGCATCACATTCACATCCCTTACAAAAAATCCCCTACAGACACACACAACATGCACCAAGTGGATGGAAGGTAGGTGGATGATGTAGAATTTCTCCTTCGAGTTTTATTTCCTAAGGTGAGGGGATGCAAAAGGGGAATTTACACAAGGGATGAAAATTCACTCCTATAATTTTTTCCCCAACTTTAGTGAGCATGAGTGTCGATGAGTGTTCAGTAAAATAGATAAAAGAGCTATAAGTGTATACCTAAACCATTGAGGAAGTATACTACAATCTAGCAAACTCAAAATTGCAAGAGAGTAAAACAACTCCACAAGTACTCTCTCCTAAGGAGGTTGAAATAAAAGGAATCTGTAGCTCTACAAAACTATGAAGTTGAACAAAGTACACTGAAGGCCCACAAAACAACAATGGAAAAATCCCATAGGATGCAAGCGCTTCACAGGCCCTTGAACCTGCAAAGAAGGAATTCCCCCAAGTACACTTTCATGAAGGAATCACAATGAAAGGGAACTCTGCAAATTGAAACTGAAAAGTAGCTTCATAGGAGAACGTATAAAGAAACATGTTAATCCATAGATTAAACATGTTAGAAAATAAAAAACCAGCCATACAGGAAAACAAGTAGATAGTCACATAGACAGTTAAAAAATTGAAGGAAGAGCTTTCAAAGGGGTCCCTTGAGAACCCTTGAAAAGAAGAGGGGTCCACTCAAGGGATGCATTTTTTGAAAGTACCAAAATGTTCACTTCAAAATCAAGGATTCCTTCTGAAAGATGTTCACTTCATCAAGGAATTTGAAAGGAATAAAATGCCCCCTCATGAGGGGAAGGTTGAGGATTCTCCAATAGGAAAATTTTCTCCCTCCTTGGAGGAAAGTTCTTCAATTTCTTTCATTGTGAACCCATGACAAAGTAAAAACATTCTGCTAGGGGGTCCTTGTTGAGAATGCGATTTTTGAAAAAAAATTCAAATATTTTTAGGAAAATATTTGTTGGCCACAAATGTGTTTTCTTGAAAATAAAATTTTACATGGTAGCCCCGCCCCCTTAGGATGGTGTGTGTTGAATGTAGAGGCATGTGATAGCCTAAGGAGAGGAAATAAAGGATGAAAAAGTGATGTTGTGGCTCACAGGACATAGTGAGATGTCACTTGTGGTGATGTCACACACACAAGGGACAATACATGAATACCACAACATCACAACTCAAGAAAATAAGAGAGAAAAATGGCCAAAACTGCAAAAAGAGACAATAACATCACAAACAAGGGCACATGGGTGATTTGGTATTTCGGGGTCAGAGCTGCTCATAAATATATATAAGTATAATATATATATGAACTATCATCAACCCCCTACTATATTAGACCATATGAAGAATGCACGAGAAAAAAAAGTAAAAATAAAAAATTGGGTCAACATGGAAGGGAGGCCTAAATGCTCCCAACACTTTGTATCATCCCTAATTTTCTGAAAATCAATACACATAATAAAGGAAGAATGATGCCAAAAATAGAGGAAGTTGTTCGACATAAAAACACTCATGTATCCAAGCACCTACAAGGGTGACAAGGGTCATCTAGGAACACATAAGACAAGCATGGGGGAACACATCACAACAAACACACACCTAATCTAAAGGTAAAGAATAGGCACCCCCTAACACTCATCGACCAAGAGGTCATTTTCTTTCCAATCTAGATCATTATATGAGGAAGGTGGACAAGCCTGTAGTGGTGGAATGATAAGGGGGAGACCCTCTAATCCTCCTTCAACAAGGTCCAAGGAAGGAGACTCTTTGAGGTCTCGTCCACTCAATTATTGTGGAGAAAAGTTCAATGACTTCACGAAGATCATTGATAGGGCCATGACCTCATCCAAAGAGTTAAACATGTATTTCATAGGATTACCATGCGTTACTTCAATGGGAAAGGGAGGCAGTGCCTAAGATTCACTGCTAGTCTGATCTTTGAGTGACTCGAGAGTAGTGAAAAGCTTAGGGGACACTAGAGCTTCTTCCATCACAAGGACAATGTATGCTAATGAAAAACCACCCTTTAAAAAGGGTGGACTCATCTTATGTCCCCCATTGTTGGAAGGGCCAACCTCCACCTTCTACTTCCTTGGAGGATATGAAATCCCCACAGAAGAGGCAAGAGGTGTAGAGGGAGAGGAGAATACCATGGTGAACACCATCGAGGTGTTTAGCATATCCACAAGCTTTAAGAAAGTTGGGATATTTGGAAGGGGTGTCAAGAGAGGTGGCTCAATCGAGGGAGCAATAAAAACCTACACTATTTTAGGATTAGGTTTATTTACGCTTACAACATGAGCTAAAAGTAGCATTGAGGTCGATTGGATGGAACTAGATGGGATGGGAGAGGAGGAAAAAGTAGGAAGCCCTGAATTAGGGGCAGTCAATTCCCCTTTCTTCCTTTTTAAAGTAGTTTTCTCAGCCTCCAAATCCTTTTGTCGATGCTTGCTCTCACACATAAGGAAGTTTCTACAATTCCAAGAGCTAAAGACCAGAAGCTAAGATGGAACAAAAGGCTCTTGCTCAACCATAGGAGTGTCCATCACGATCGTCTCCAGTGGAGGGAGAGACTCCTAGACAAGAGTAGGAGGAAGAGACTGGGAAGAGATTGGAACAACAGTAGGGGGAGTAAGCTCTAATGCATCAATGATAGGCCTTTTCCCATTCACTACCTTGGGAGAAGGAGTGGTAGGAGGCTGTGGAGGCTGAGACATAAAGTATTCCCTGTGGGGACCCTTTCCTCTACCATATCAAACAACACTAGGAACCATGAGAAGAATGGGAAGTTTGAATGCAAGACGCTTAGGATTTTGCCAAGCAAGAACCATAGGGTTATCCTAAAAACATGGAGAAAAATATGATGATGCCACAGTAGGGTGAGAGGAAGTGAGAGGTTGGATGACAGAAGAGGAGGAAGAGGGACCTCGAGAAAACTTCCCTTCCCTTCTCTGAGCCATGGTGGCATCACTATCAACTTTCAAAAAGGTTTTATTTAAGATGGCATAGGGAGATGGAGGGTACCTCACCTTAGGTGTTAAGTGCCCTTTCTTGTACTTCTCACGAGTTCAGTACAAGAGGTCCATCCTAGGAAAAAGTGGACCAATGGGTGTAGGCCAAAAGTGGTCTAGAGAATAGCTACCATGGACAACCGGTGGTTTATAATTGGTGTCATGGATTACATGCACTAAACCCTCATGGATAAATTTCGAATACTTATGCACAATTGAGGGAACTGCATTCATAATGACCAACCAAGGAGTACCTAGTTTTACCCTAAAGATTTCAGACCCATGGATTACATCAAAAAGTAAGTTTACTGACTTAGTTGCAATAAGGGCCAACAAGGTGATGCTACCAAGGGGAGGTATAGAAAGTTTTTTATGTGTATGGATGATACTCTCAAATGCATCGTAGCCATCTTTATGCAAGAAATTGATAAACATAATCTCCTCAGTTATGATATTCACTCAACACATCAAGTCAATAAGAACACTTATTATAGTGTTTCCATTGATTCACATGGGGATGTAAAGAGGAGATGGCTCTCTATTATAATCCATCGGTAGGTCCTACGAGGTAAAATTTATTCTAGGAGAACTAGTCGCATGTTGCACAAAAGGGATAGGTAGATGCAAAAAGGAAGTCATCGTGTACACTAAACAACACCTTCACATAGCCCCCAAAGGTTCACAATTGGATAGTGACCCAACTAAGGCTTCATTCTACAATTTTTATGAAACCTTCCAACTAAGCCTACTAGTAGTCAAAGGTTGGGTTGTAAGGAAAAATTCCTCACAACACTCTCACCTACAATGTTCCTAGGATACGAGGAAAGGATCCTTCAACACTACTAAATGGAACCAAAATGGTTCACATCAAGTTCACCAAAAATGTAAGAGAGGGGGACCAACCACACCAAGGCTCCAGGTCATGGAGAGTCGAGAGCAGGGGGTTTCCCTAACTTACCTCAAGCTAACAGATGTTTAGGACAAGAATTGAGAATGAAGAGAACTTTCAAGTGCTTTATTCACTTTGTAGATCTAAAAGTCTAAATGGGGATAGACAACCTAGTTTCTAGAGTTCAAATTGCATCTCAGACAACTCTTTGTATGAGGATGACAGAAAAACATGTTGGAATCTCTCTAGCATGTTGGCATCTCTATAGCCAAAAAGCATAAAGTATAGTGTAAAATTCCATAAATCTTACTAACTACCTAGCTAACTAGTTTTAATGAAATAAATAGGATGATGAAGTAGGAAAAGTAACTACATAAATGATAAAGCAAGTAGATAAAGACAAGGGTGGAAAAGATCAACTCATTAATGCTCTAGTTTGCTAGCGAGCTTCGTGCACATGCTCACCTACACACAAGCAAGAGGAAAAAAATGTTGGGATGTATAGGGGTTTTCCTTAGTCAAACCCCTGCTTTGGTGTTTTCACGTCCAACAAAAGCTAGAAAAAGCCACAAAGTAGAAAGTATGATAAAGGAAAGATGAAAGGAAAAGTATTGAACACTACAAAAGATGCTATGCTACTCTATCAAACCACAAAAAGAAAATTAAGTGATACCACCTCCACCCAAAGGATTTCAAGGCCAATGAAGCTAGAATGAATGTAACAAGCTTGAAAAAGTTGACATAGTTGTAGTAGTGATGAAGCAAGGTCTTGCAGGACTCCAAACTCACAGATTCTATGGTAGCACCACATGTTCAAAGATTGAATTGATGGAGCAATGCTAGTTGCAATGCTCAATGGAGTTGTGAAAAATGCTTCAGAGAATGTGATAGATTGCTATAAGATCTTGGAAGAAAGAATGAATAAGTGTGTAGAGCATTAAGTGATTATGAAATGGTTTCCTTTGAAGACCAAAATGGAAGAGGAGTCATTTTTGGGTCGGTTGGTTGCATAGACACATTACAATTCATCCCCAATGATGAGTGTAACACCCCTGTGAACTCTAGAGGTAGGAATATGTTAGGGATGGCAGTGTTTCATGTAGACGTTTGTGTGTCGTACTTGTGTCCTTGATGAAAATTCACCCACCGACACACACAACACACACAAAGTGGATGGAAGGCAAGTGAATGATGTGGAATTTCACCTTTGGGTTTGATTTCCTAAGGTGAGGATATGAAAAAGGGGAATTTACACAAGGTATGAAAAATTTCTCCTATACAATTGTTATGATTTTCCATTATTTCATCCTTTTTCTCCAAAGTCTCATTCTCTTTTTCCATAATATCTACCTTAGTAGGAGATCTTTTAGGAAATTAACAAACAAGAGGTTCATATCATATTCCATGGTTAGACTTTTTAGAGTAGCTTCATCACAAATAAGGGATGCATCAAGAGAAGAATAACTATGATTTTCATGCTTTCCAATGATTGGAATTTTTCATTCAAATAGGTCTTCCCAAATGTTAGGGGCATTAGGAAAGGGAGAAACAAGATTCTCATGACTATCAATAAGTGAATCTTCTAACACCAAACTATCTTCTTTGTATCTAGAAGAGATATTAGGAGAAGGACAAGTTTGATCAACATGGATATCTACAATTTCATCTCTTTTTTCCTATAATTTCTTCCCATGTAAGAGAGGTATGATTATCATAGCTCTCAATCATTGGATTTCTTAACACCAAAATATCTTATTTAAAAATGTGTTTTTCATGATCATTCACAATTGTAAGCTCTTTCACTAAAGAATTCTCACAAGTAAGGGAGGAATTGAGGGATGAATGGATACTAGGTAAAGTATTGGCAATGATCTCATCTTCTTGCATCATAATATCTTCCCAAGGGGGAGGAGGAGAAGGGTAAAAAAGACTTTTGTGATTCTCAATGATTGCATCTTCTTTCACCAAGATACCCTTGTCACCAATAGGAGAGGTATAGGGAGAAGGAAAACTATGATCTTCATGGTTATATATGCTTGTATCTTCTTCTATCACATTATTCCCACAAATATGAGAGATAGGAGGGGTGTAGATTTGAGGCAAGTGTCAAAATTTTGACTTTCTTGCACTAAGAGGCTCTCATAACTAGGAAATGTATTGAATGAACAACTAACATGCTTATTGACTAACTTTTTCTTTGCAAACTTGCAAAATATAGATACTAACATTTGTGAAAAGTAATCTATGAAAAATTAAAATTGAAAAAGATGTAAAATGCAACACAATGACCTAGAATGGAATGTGTAAATGCAATTTTCAGATTCTAAAAAAGGTAATTTGTTGATTACACTATGAAACAATCTAAAAATAAAATGTTGTAAATGTAAATTTGAAATTAAGCGATGCATGAAATGAACCGAATTAAGTTAGATCTAATGAAATGCATGTAACATAAACTCAATAAAATAAAAAAATTATTCAATGAAAATAAACAAAAGTAAAAAATGATGTTTTTAATGTTGTAAATGGTAGTTTCAGGTATGATCTGTGACTAATTCACTGAAAGGGGCATATGAGTCTTAGTCAAGGTTTCTGAAGGGTTCAAATGCTAAAAATATGTAACACAGAATTCCCTAAAGGTAGGAAAAGCAACCTGTACATGGACTAAATCACCTAGAGGGGAAAATGAGTCTTGAATTAGGGTTTTTGCACCAAATATAGAAAATTCTAGGTGAATGTTAAGGTTTTTAGTTTGTATGTTGTATATACTAATTGCAATTACAAATTTCAAGTGAAATTCAATGATGCAAGATGCAAAAATGCAACCTATATGCACTTTCCCTAATGCAAGATTTAGAAACCCTAAATTCCAATTAATGAGTGTAAGACATAATGAAAATTCAATGTAAGCTAAATCAAGGACTATGATGCACTCAAAAATATAAAATAAGGTTTTCTAAAGGCTAGGTTCACCAAAATGAAATGAAGAAAATTGTCGATCTATGTTTAGGGAGAGAGAACCACCAATTTCCTTCAAGTTTAATTCAAGGAAACCTTAGAGATCTCAATATAAGGATGGAATGAGCAAAATATATTTTCAATAAGGTGTCTTATGGGTGTGATTAAAGACAAAATGAGGGTTAACCACTAAGCAAAGGCTTAGAAAGAAAGATATGAAATGCAACATGCAAGTCTAATTAAATGACCTTGGAAATGAAACTAACAATAAGAATAATGAACTAAGAATGAATATAAAGGTACTTGGAAGAAGGATGTAGTTAGAAAAGGATTTGAAACCCTAAAATTCTACTATTTTAATCTTACTAGGACTCATACGCTAGTTTGGGAAATTTAGTCCCAAACTAGGGTTTCTATGTAGAAATTGGGAACTCTCAATAATTGATTTGGATCTCCTAAAATCTAGAAAAAGGTAGTACTATGACTCATACGTCCAAGGTGGTGATTTAGCCCCAATATTAGGGTTTGTTTGAAACTCAAGTATTCTCTGGTGATCTCTTGTAGCTTCTCTCTTGTCAAATATTTGAGTCTAAAACACTGAATTGCAACTTGTAGGTGACTTTCCATGAATATGGAAACCTTGTGACAGCTTGAAAAATTTCCTTAATCTTGCAACTTAGTCTTCAAAGGGTCCTCAAGCTCCAAAACACCTAGATCTACAATCACACATGTAGAGGGAGAGAAAAATTTATTGATTTTTATGGAATATGGGTTTTCCTTGGTCAAACCCCATTTAGCTAATTAAACATTATGATGAAACAATGAAACATGAAACATGAACAATGATCCATTGAATTATGTCTTGAAATGTAAATCTACAATATAACATGAATTTTCCATGTTGAATGTAGATCTTGATCTTGAATTCAATGTGGAACAATGCTTGATTTGGATCATGAATGCTACATCACAACACTAGCTCAACAACATGATTTATGCTTTACACCTTTGACATGATGATGGATCTTGAATTTCTACAATAAAACTCTTATAATCTACCTTTGAATGCTCTTGAAATGCTCTTGTGAGCTCTTGCAAAAGTCCTCTTGATTGTTTATGAAGTTCTAGGATAGCATAGTTAAAATTATGTTAAATAACCCTATATTTATACTTGTTTATGCCAATTTTTTTAAAATTACAACACTAGAAGATAGCATCAGATCTATGAAGATAAAATGACACCAAGAATTAAATTCAAAATGGGTCCTGATTAGAGTGGGACTCATATGCCTGAGGTGGCGTATGAGTCCCAATGACTCCAAACTGGGGCACAAACTCCAAGATAGGTCTTGTTTAATGTGAAACTCAAAATTAGGTCCCAAGACCTAGGTGGGACTCATATTCCCAAGGTGGTGATGAGTTCCAAATCACCAAATTTGGATCACATGACCCAAAACATTGAACTATGATTCATTATGTGATAAGTGTCAAGATTACCCATTGAAAGATGGAATTAATAAGGCTTGTGGATGCAAAATATGACCAATTAAGGCATAAAGAAGCCTAGTTAATTAATAAAGCCATAGATTACTATGAAATTTTTAGGATACACTTACAACACCTTAAATAAGGCACCTTTAAGTCCATTTTATCATTAATTATTCACTCCCAGATTAAGTCTAAAAAAGGGCTACTTTTTTACTACACTACATCATTAAGGCCTCATGTTCATTATCAATATCAAAGGAGGTTACTACATCATTCAATTTCATAGAAAATTGGATATCATTCCCCTACAAAATTTATTGGAGCATCCTATTATATTTAGGTGATGTTTAAATAAAATCCCATAAGGATATCTTAGCGGGATTATTTTTAAGTTCAAAAAAATCATACAAATTTTCATCATGTAAAGGAAAAAAAGGAGCACTAAGAAAATTAGGTTGAGAAAATGGTAATGAAGTGGGAGTTATTTTTGGTTGCCTATTGTTCCTTGTATTGTATGTGTGAGTATCAGTATTATAACTTGACTACTGTGAAACATTGTTACTATCTAGTTGCATTGTAAATTTCAAGATATCTCCTAGGGATAATTTATGAGTTCCTATGATGGGAGGTGACTTAGGAGGCTCACTAATTAATGGATATCTAATTTGAATGTTCATAACCTCAACTGAGCTACCTAGATGACCTTCTAGTGAAGGGGGATTTAATGTGAACTTAACATCTTAATTCATGACATCCATATTAGTATTTTTTGAGAAAAATTTAGCATTGAAAGAGGGACAAACAAATTTCTCAATATGTTCAATAATTGGGTCTTCTAACACCAAAATACCTTCATCACAAGTAGGAGAGGCATTGGGAGAAAAACAATTATGATTGTTTAGGCTTGCATCCTATTGTATCAAAGCTTTAGTGGATGATCTAGGTGATATGAAGTCCTCAAGGGCTTCATCCAACATGTCAAATTCATCACAACTAAAGGGTTTGAAGGGTATGATTTCTCCAAGGTTAACCATTTAGTTTTTTTTTTAGTTTTTTTTTATCTTTTTGAATTTTGTTTATGCTCCCTAATGATTGCAAAATGTAAAATAATTTATCTAAGATATGAAATGATGCTAAAAATAAAGTAAAAGTATAAAAATATAACACTATCCTCGACTGAAATATGCAAGAATTTTTTTTCAAAATGTTGAAAGATTTAGCTAAAGAAGCAATAAATTGAATTCACAAACAAACTATTTCATAAAACTAATGCTCAAATTTGAGAACAACACAAAGGAAAAATAGAGGCTAAAAATAACCCAAAAACTTGTCTAAAATTTTTCTACAAGGACTAATTTTCCCATCGGAAAATGGGTCCTTGCTCAAGGTTTTAAAGAAATGAAAAATATAATTTTTGATTTTTTTTGTGTTTTTTGTGCTAGGTTTCAGACTATAAATTTTGTGACAAAATTTTCCATAGTTTGATGACCTAATGCAAGTAGAATTAATGAAAAATGGTGAACTATATGATACTTTTTGAAATGCAATTTTGATCCAAATTTTTGATTTAAGTGACTAAAAGTATGCTATTATGAAAATGCTATGCAAAATCAATCTAACATTATTCTATTTTTGTTGAACTTTTAGATTTAAAATGAATGCAAAATGCAAGTTTACACCTAAAATGCAATGCAACTTTATGCCAAATTTAGAAACCATAAATGAAATGAATTAATTCAAATCCTAGATCTAGGGTTTGAATGTAGTCCAAATAAAAAATTAGAATGTTCAAATCATCAAGTTCACCATAATGAAACATAGGAAAAGTGCACAGGTTCACCAAACATGAGATTTTATACAAAATTTGGAATGTTTCACCAAAATTACTATAAATAGAAAGGGTAAAATGGGGTGTAATGGACCTACCTATTTTCCTTTTCATTCAAGAAATGAGATCCTCCAAGATAGAATTCACTTTCATCCTTTATGTGAGTCAATTATATGGAAGATCTGCAAATTTCCTTCATGTGTGTGAGGATGAGGATTAAAGTTCAAACAACACTTTTTGGAGATGAAACTAAAATAGTGAATAACCTCAAATATATAACCTAAGGCCTGATTCATGCAGATGAAGCATAGATCTAACATAAACAATCAACTTTGTACAAATTGGATGAGTGGAGGACACTTAAAAATTGCCTCAAAATGGTTGTGAAGTGTCATGAGACAAATTTTTGATAGAAATGACTAAACAGGGGATTTAGGAGAAAGATTAAAAATACCAATTGCACTCATTCATGAAATGTAAAGGTTGGATCTGATAGATGAAACATAGGACTAACAAAAACAGTGAACCTTTGGCAGATTTGGGAAGGGGGAAATGTTGTACACCTATTACAAAAAGATGTTTCTAGAAGCTATCTTGGAACTCATTTTCCTATAGGAAAATGGTTCTTTATCAAGCTTTGAAAATTTGATTTTTGGTTCCTCTTCTCCTATGTCTACACTTCTAGATTCTATAGGTTTCACAATCAGATAGTTAGAAATAAATTCGGGGTATGAGTTTCTTTGAGATGACAATAAAGGTGACAACAAATGTAACTTTTCAATTTTTCACTTTTCAGATCTTCATTTTTTCTTCAACCTATGAACTTGGAAATCCACAACAAAAAAAGTGAGTAGGAGAAATTTTTGTTTTTGGGTGAATGTGGGTTTTCCTTGTTCAAACCTCATTTTGGTAATTAAACCTTGAAATGAAATAATGAAAGCATAAAAGGAATGATGAATGAACAATACAGTGTTGCAATTCAAAAAACCCTTGAATAAACCTTAGAAAGAATGAAATCTTGATGTGGATCATGCATGAAATGGATTCAATGGATGTGTATTTTGATACTTGAATCTCTCTTTGAGTCTTTGACTTGAATGCTTGGATTAGATCTTGAAACCTACATCACAATGTTAGCTCCAAAAACATGCACGAATGAACATAACTTTGACATGATTCTTGAGTTCTTGAGTGCTACAACAATGCTTGATAAATATTCTCTTGAATGCTCTTGGCAATAATCTTTTCTCTTGTGAAATTTCCCTCAATTGTGCTCTTGAAATCTAATGCTAATTTGATAAAATAACCTTGTATTTATAAAAAATTATCCTTAATTTCCCAAAAAATAAATATTACAAGTTTACCTTTGAGATTTGAATTTGGGATGATAAAAATACTACCAAATTTTTTTTTAATAATGGGTTCAAAGGTCTCAAGAGGACCCATTTTCCCATGGGTGAATGGGTCCCAAGTCCCTCTTCCTGGAATAGACATTCCTCAATGTGAAGTGTTATGTGTTGGAATTAATTATTGTCAGGTTTCACCTTTGGAAAATGCAATTTATTAGGCTTGTAAATGAATAATATGGATTATTAAGGCATAATTAAGCTCAATTTAATTAAGTGTTCCCAAAAAAGTGTGAAAATGTAAAGAGGTAAATTTTTCAACCCTAAATTAAGGCATTATTAAGTCCAATTTTAATTAGGATGGCCCAAATAAGTGTGAAAATGTAAAGGGATACATTTTTCTACACTACATTTAACCCCCACTTTAGTGATAGGAGGACCTTGCATCAAACTTATACTAAAGTACACAAATATGTGTCACAGGGGTCCACAAATTTTGAGGGGATAGGATGATAAAGATCAAGGAGGTTGCATAAGCCCCTAGGGTCCAAGATCCCATGTCAAACCAACATACGTACAAAGGAACACACACAAGATGTATGATAAAAAGTAGCAAGATAAGATACACAAACATGTAATATTAAAGTTAATGCAAAGAGGAAAGAAATATAGACCAACAAATTGTATTATTCCACACCTATCCAACACATGGCTCTATAGGTAAGCAAGTTCTATTATGCTTGATGGCCTTGAAAAGTGAAAAGGTTCGACACGCAAGCAACTTGTCTTATGCTAGGTGGTCTTTGGAAAATAAACTCACAAGCGCTAGTGAAATATGCCATTCACTAGGTTAGCCCCCAAAAAGTGGCTAACTGAGAAATTCATGCCTCTATCTAGGCTCTCACCATATAGTGAGAAATTCACGCTAGTTCTATAGGCTCCCATTGTACTAACCATACCAAATTTATACCTGGGCAATCCCACAATATTGGTTTACAATTTTTGGCCAAACTGGACACTAAACTAATCTTTTCTAACTAAATCTTCACTTTTGGGAACATATAGTAGCTAAACCATGAGGAATTTCAAGATGATACAAACTAGTGATTTGTGACATTTTATCTGTAGATTCTAAATATATTTTTTTCATTTTTTTTGGAATCATATTGTACTTCTTTTTCCATCTCCTTCAAAAATTAGTTTTTTCAATAAACACCATTTTTAAGGAGTGATGCTCATTGTATACAACATAACTTTTTTTCCATGAAGGATGAAATTCTAATTTTTTTGAATTTGTATTTGTAACTATGATACCTAGCACTTTCATTTGGTTTCATATTTTTTTATTGAATATTTTTTCCTTAATCAAGTTTCAAAGTCAAACCAGTTACAATTCAAACATAGGCGAACTGTATACAACATAACATTTTTTTTGCTGGATCAAAGACTCTAATATCTAGTGCATTGATATTTTTCAAATATTTTTTTTGATAATCTACTATTTTTCAACATGTGCATAATAGAGAGCTTGATTTTCAGTGAAAGCCCTACATTCACAAGAAATAAAAAATAAATATAATAATAAAATTAAATGAATTTAATATTATACTTTTTGGGAAGCTTATAATAAGTACTACATACAAAAAATAAATTTTAAATGAATTCATTTGATCCCCCAAAAGGTAAATAAAAATTTGTTGTTTATCAGCATTTTGATAAGTGTAAAGGAGACTTTGTTATAGGTATGGTTTAAAATTAGTTGGGTTCTATCCAAGGGAGTTTGATCTAAGGTGGTTTGATCAAACCATATTCAATTGGAATCCTTTAAATGGAGCTTTTAAGGACTTAAATAATTATATTTTCTAAAAATATGTGATTTTAGCAAAAATCAAGGTCTCCCAGAAATTGTAAACCAATATTGTGGTAGCACCCACCTCTTGATAACTTTTATAAGGTGCCACACAAAATGATCAATGGGTGTTGCCACAATAATGGGTTACACTTTCAGGGACATCCTAATTTTTGTTGAAATCATATATTTTTAGAAAATATAATTATTTAAGCCTTGAAAGGTTCCACTTAAAATATTTAATTGAATATGGTTTGATTAAATCCCCTTAGAGAAAACCCTTTTGGATAGAACCCTGCTAGTTTTAAACCATGCCTATAATGGAGTCTCCTCTACACCTATCAAAATGTTAATAAAAAACCTTTGGGGGATCAAATGAATTCATTTAAAATTTATGTTTTGTAAGTATGTACTCCTTATTATAAGCTTCCCAAAAATTATAATTTTAAATATATTTAATTTGATTATTATATTTATATTTTATTTCTTGTGAATGAAGGCTTTTCATCGAAAATCAAGCTCTTTGTTCTGCACATGTGGAAAAATAGTAGATTAAAAAAAAAATCTAAAACATATATATGTCCTTGATCCAACAAAAAATATAAAATTGAATTTTGATACATATAAAAAAATTTGTGTTATATAGTAAACCTATGTCTAAATTATAATTGGTTTGAGTTCAAAACTTAATTAAGAAAAAAATATTTAGTTAAACATTATGAAACCAAATGAAAGAGCTAGATATCATAGTTACAAATCTAAATTAAAATTAAAATAAAAAATTAACCTTCGTAGAAAAAAATTGTGTTATATAGTAAACATCACTCTTTAAAAAAGTTGTTTACTATTAAAAACTAGTTATCAAAGGAGATGAAAAAAGAAATGAAATTTGATTACAAAAATTTTCAAAAAATATATTTATAATTAATATACAAAAAAAAAATCACAAATCACTAGTTTTCATCATCTTCAAATTTCTCATGGTTTAGCAGTTATAGGTCTTTGAAATTGAAGATTTAGCCAAAAAAGTTCAGATCAATGTCAAGTTTGGCCAAAAAGTGTAACCCACTATTGTGGAATCACTCCAATATGGTCTGCTAAAAATAAATTCCAAAATTCCAAAATGAAATAATTCAAATGTTAATAAATAATGTTAATATAAAGGTCACACTTCTTAGGAGATATATGCCATCATCACTAAGAAGGGAACATGCAAACAATGGATAGGGGAAAATATTCCCCCCACTTAAAATATCAACATACATGCTATGTTGGTTTTTTAAGTAGAAAGAGAGAATGAGAGGATCATTGAAAATAATGTACACCTCAAAAAACTAGTTATCTTTGCCTCCCAATCACAGAGACAAAGACAATCACCAAGAACTATCATGTTGTTTCCAAGATAAATATGGTTGCACCTAAAATTATACCACCATGAAGGGAAATAAGCAAGACACATAAAGCTACCAATGCCACATAGTGATGAGTAACATGATAGGATGAAAATCAATATCAATTAGAGGAAGTAGTTGCATCAACACAAGGAAGAGCACCACAATTTTTAAGATGTTTAATTTTATTACTTAAAGCCTTACATATATTAGTAGAATGACCATGAGCTCTAAGATATCAACAAAATGAACTTTTATTGTAAAATTTATTTCATTTTTTTTGGAGGAAGAGTAATCAAGTAGGCTTTGAGAAGTTGCAACAAGCTACTCTCTTTATTAATAGTATGGGACATTTCTTTCACATCACAAGATGTCATCCATACAATAGATTATAAGAAATTAAATGAAGATGGAGATAAGGGTGGTAAACCTAGATCTTTCTTGAAAGTGTGGTATAGACTTCACTTGTTCTCTATCATTTTACTCCATGTTTTCATTAGATCTATGTTTAGAAAGGAGTTTGTATCCAAGACCATAACATTATTCACACTCAAACAAAGAGGTTTTATGCTTCTGAGAAGGGTTGGCTTCTTCACGAGAACAAAAAATATTTTTAAGTTTCTTAAAGTTGCACATCTTCCTCCCATGAACTTGATGGGAGTTGAAGAGCCGAAATCACCACCATGGGGTGATGTTGTTGATGTAGAACCAAGTTAAAAAGATGAAACAAAAGGGTCTTTAGGTGTAGATTGTGAAATTTTTTACTCTCCCATAAATGAGGGTGTAAATTCTAATGAACCCCAGTCATCCCTAAAACATGTGTTTGAAGATTATTTGTTTGTATATGATTCTTTGGGCTTTGAGGATAATATTTTGGACTCTTCTTTGAAATGAGGTTTAAAATATAATGACCCCCAATCATCACTAAAGATTTTTTTTGTAGGTTAAAGAGAATTAAGATTAACCTCAACCTATATAGGTTCTAATTTGGAAGTTGGAATCAAATTATTAGGGGATTTGGAAGTGTTATGATCATGTTGAGCTTGTGATTTATAGCTTTGTTCATTTGCTTCAACCATGTATATCTTTTTGTTATATTCAAACTTGATCTAATGGTGAAAAGTATATGAGACTCCCTTCTTGGCATGAATCCATGGTATCCCTAGGAGAAGGTTGTAAAAAGAAGTATTGGAATTATATGGATAGGGATAGGAAAAACTATAGGTCTGACCTAAATGGGTAATATGATCATTCTGAATTGTTTCCTATTAATATTTTCAAAGCCATGAATGTTAACATAATTAAGTTAAATAATCTTCTTTTCCACACCAATTTTATCTAGGAGATTAATGTTACAAATATTAAGGCCTGATACATTGTCTATGAGGGTACACCTAACTACAATTTCATTAATGATCACCTTTATCATTAAGGCCTCATGTTTATTTTGGATCTCAAGCGAGGGTAAATCATATTAAAGGAATTTTATATATGAATTTTTCACTTGCTTTCAATCAAAGGAAGTTGCTACATCACTCAATTTCATAGAAAATTGGATATCCTTCCGCAAAAAAAAATCTTGGAGCATCCTATTGTATGTAGGTGATGTTTGAATAAAATCCCATAAGAATATCTTAGCAGGAGTATTTTTAAGTTGTTCAACAAAATCATACTCCTTTCGACCATGTAAAGGAAAATAAGGAGCACTAGGAAAAAAAGGTTGAGACAATGGTAATGAAGTGGGAGTGGTTTGTGGTTTCCTATTGTTCCTTATATTATATGTGTGAGTAATAGTATTATAACTTGATTGCTGCAAAACATTGTTAATATCAAGTTGCATTTTAAATTTCAAGATATCTCCTGGGGATAATTTACAAGTTCCTATGATAGGAGGTGACTTAAGAGGCTCAATAACTAAAGGAAATCCAATTTTTGTATTCATAACCTTAATTGAGTTACTTAGATTACCTTCTAGTGAGGGGGGATCTAATGTGAACTTAACATCTTCTTTATGCCATCCATCTTAATGTTTATTGATAGAAATGTAGCATAGAAAGAGGGAAAAAGAAAGTTATTATGACACTCAATAATTTGGTCTTCTAACACCAAAACACCTTCATCAAAAGTAGGAGAGGTATTGGGAGAAGAGCGACTATGATTGTCATCATTTTTTATGCTTGTGTCCTCTTGTACCAAAGCTTTAGTGGATGATCTAGGTGAGATGAAGTCCTCAAGGCCTTCATCTAACATGTAAAATTTATCACAACTAAATGGTTTGAAGGGTATGCTTTCTCCAAGGTTATCCATTTAGTTTTTCTATTTTTTGTTTGATGTTTTTGATTTTTGTTTGTGCTTCCTAATGATTGCAAAATGTAGAATAATTTATCTATTATATTCTATGATTTTTAAAATAAATGAAAAGTATAGAAATATAACACTATCCTTGACTAAAATATGAAAGAAATGTTTTCCAAAATTTTGAAAGATCTAAGTAAAGAATCAATAACTTGAATTCACAAATAGCCTGTTTTAGAAAATCAATGCTCAGATTTGAGAACAACAACAAAAAGGTAAACAAGAGGTTGAAAATCACCCAAAAAATTGTCCAAAATTCCTATATAGGGACTCTTTTTCGCATGGGTGAATGGGTCCTTGCTCAAGGTTTCAAATAAAAAATAATTTTTTTTTTGAATTGTTTTATGTGTTTTCTATGCTAGGTTTTAGACTGTAACTTTCGTGACAAAATTTTCCAGAATTTGATGACCTAACGCAAGTAGAATTAATAATCAATGATGAAATATATGTCACTTTTTGAAGTGCAATTCTGATCCAATTTTCTGATTTAAATGACTAAAAGTATGCTATTATGTAAATACTATGCAAAATCAACCTAACATTACACAATTTTTTGTTGAATTTTTAGATTTAAAATAAATACAAAATTCAAGTTTGAAAGATCTAAGTAAAGAATCAATAACTTGAATTCACAAATAGCCTGTTTTAGAAAATCAATGCTCAGATTTGAGAACAACAACAAAAAGGTAAACAAGAGGTTGAAAATCACCCAAAAAATTGTCCAAAATTCCTATATAGGGACTCTTTTTCGCATGGGTGAATGGGTCCTTGCTCAAGGTTTCAAATAAAAAATAATTTTTTTTTTGAATTGTTTTATGTGTTTTCTATGCTAGGTTTTAGACTGTAACTTTCGTGACAAAATTTTCCAGAATTTGATGACCTAACGCAAGTAGAATTAATAATCAATGATGAAATATATGTCACTTTTTGAAGTGCAATTCTGATCCAATTTTCTGATTTAAATGACTAAAAGTATGCTATTATGTAAATACTATGCAAAATCAACCTAACATTACACAATTTTTTGTTGAATTTTTAGATTTAAAATAAATACAAAATTCAAGTTTACATCTAAAATGAAATGCAACTTTATGCCAAATTTAGAAACCCTAAATGCAATGAATTAATTCAAATCCTAGATCTATGGTTTTAGTGCACTACAAATTAGAAATTAGAATGCTCAAATAGTCAGGTTCACCATAATGAAACATAGAAAAAGGGAATAGGTTCACCAAACATGAGGTTTTATACTAAATTTTGAATGTTTCACCAAAATTACTATAAATAGAAAGCATTAAATGGGGTGTAGTGGACCTACCTAGTTTCCTTTTCATTTAGGAAATGAGATCCTCTAAGATAGAATTCACTTTTAGCCCTTAGGCGAGTCAATTCTATGGAAGATCTCCAAATTTCCTTCATGTGTGTGAGGACTAGGGGTAAAGTTCAAACACCATTTTTCAAAGATGAAAATAAAATCAAGAATGGCCTCAAATCTATAACCTAAGGAAAAATCATGTAGATGAAGCACATCTCTAACAAAAACATTCAACTTTGTGCAAATTGGATGAGTGGAGGAAACTTAAAACTAACCTCAAAAACAATTGCAAAGTGTCCTAAGATAGATTTTTGATAGAAATGAATGAATAGGGTTTTTGGGAGAAAGATTAAAAATACCAAATTCACTCATTCGTGACATTTAAAGGTTGGATTTGATAGAAGAAACATAGGACTAATAGAAATAGTGAACCTCTGGCAGATTTGAGAAGGGAAAAATTTTGTGCACCAATTATAAAATAATGTTTTTGGAAGCTATATTGGGACTCATTTTCCAATGGGTGAATGGGGCTTTGTAGGGATTTCTAAAATATATTTATGGATCCTCTTTTCCTATGTACCCTCTTCCAAATTCTTTAGGTTTCACATCTGGATAGTCAAAAATAAATTTGGGATCAAAATTTTCATGAGATGACAACAAAGGTGACAACAAAAGCAACTTTACATTTTTTCACTTTTGAGATCTTCAACTTCTCTTCAACCTATGAACTTGCAAACTTGCAACACAAAGAGTGAATAATTTTTTTTTTATTTTTGGGTGAATGGGGGTTTTCCTTGGTGAAACCCCATTTTTTTAATTAAACCTTGAAATGAAATAATGAAAGCATGAAAGGAATGATGAATGAACAATACAATGTTGCAATTCAAAAAACCCTTGAATAAACCTTGGAAAGACTGAAATATTGATGTGCATCTTACATGAAATGGCTTCAATGGATGTGAATCTTGATACTTCAATCTTGATTTGAATTTTTGACTTGAATGCTTGGATTAGATCTTGAAACCTACATCATAATGTTAGCTCTAAAAACATGCATGAATGAACATAACTTTGACATGATTCTTGAGATCTTGAGTGCTCCAAAAAATTCTTGATAAATATGCTCTTGAATGCTCTTGACAATAATATTTTCTCTTGTTAAATTTCTCTCAATTGTGCTCTTGAAATGTAATGTTAATTTGATATTAAAATAACCTTGTATTTATAGACACTTATCCTTAATTTCCCAAAAAAAACATTATAAGACAAAATTTTAAATTTGAATTTGGGATGATAAAATACTACAATTTTTTTTTTAAAAATGGGCTCAAAGATATAGGGAGGACACATTTACCCATGGGTGAATGGGTCCTAGGCCCCTATTCCTAAAACACACATTTCTCATGATGAAGTGTTATGTGTTTGCATTCATTGTTGTCAAGTTTCCCTTTATAAAATGTAATTTATTAGGCTTGTAAATGAATAATAGGACTTATTAATGAATAATTAAGCTCAATTTAATTAAGAGGTATCAAACACATGTGAAAATGTAAAGGGATACATTTTTCAACGCCAAATTAAGGCATTATTAAGACGAATTTTAATTAGGATGGTCAAAACAAGTGTGAAAATGTATAAGAAAAACAATACAAACATAATAAAGAAAAAACACAAGGGTTAGTAATAAAAAGGATTCAATTCAGTAAGGTAAAGAGACCTCAGTCTTAAATTTGTATCAAATACCAAACATCATCCATCAAATGTGTCAAATAAAATGATGCTCTCATAAGGATGTTAAATCATTCGTGAGACACATGGCTCCACTAGCAAGCATTTTTTATGCTAGGTGGCAATGTTCAAATATGCTCAAGTTCATGAATTAGCAATTTTCATTATGTGAAGCCCATGGACTATTTTGTCAATCATCCTTCTGGAAGAAAACAAAACTTATGTGTTATGAGGGACCAATAAATGCTCATTTTCATAAAGGATTAACTAAAAAACATGCCTTAGGGGGAATTATAAACAACACCACCACCAAATGGGTATGTCAATAAGTCAAATCTCACAAGACATCTATGGAATTGATAGGGGTAATATGCCCCCTCTTAAAATTTAAACATACTTTCTATGTTGGTATTTTAAAGAAACAAGAGATGAAGAGGGGATCCTTAAAAATAATACACACCTCCAAAAACTAGTTATTCTTTCCCCCAGGTATAAAGGAGAGAACAACTACACTAGAAACTATCATGTAGTTGTCATGGGAAATATAGTTTCACCTAAGATTGTACCACCATGAATGGAAATTAGAAAACATATGAAACTACAAATGCTACATAGTGAGGAGAAACAACATAGAATAAAGAACATTATTGTTTAGAGGGATAAGGGGCATCAACACATGGAAGAGCACCACGGTCATTAAGTTGTTGTATTTTACTACTCAAGGCTTGGCATTCATTGGTGGAATGTCTTTGCACTCAATGATATGAAAAAAATGAGTTATTGTTATAAAATATCTTACCTGTTAGAGGGTGAAGAGTAATCAAGTAGGATTTGAGAAGGCTCAAAAAATAATGCTCTTTCTTTGATAAGTGTGTAGGAAACAATTTTTTCTCTGGTGAAGAAAAGCTTGATTTCCTACCACATGATGTTTTAAATATAGTAGATGATGGCACATGAGGTGAATATGGAGAAGAAGGTGTTGGAAAAATGAACATCCCATTTTGTTACTTTGTGTTGTTATTGATGTCATCATGATATATGAGTTGCAATTGTTGAGATCAAGACTGAAGTTGTTCTAGTATTCTAGTATGGTATCTGAACTGGTATTTTTCTTACATCCTCCAATATTTTGGTCCGCATATGTTTTCTGGTGATTACTATTGCTTGTAGTTTTGAGAAATGATTTGTAGACATCAAAAGAATGTACTTTCAAGATCTCACATATCCAGATGCTCATATGGTGTATCGTCATTACACTTGTGTTTGCAATTGTGCTATTAGGTCTATCCTTGGCCAACCTAATGGATGTATTGTGTAATGGTGAATTAATTTTTGTTATGCGGACATATGTGCAACCTATTTTAGGTCTATGCCGACTTGATGTAACATGTTGGATGTGTGAATTATCTCTTCAAAAGTTTTTATGAAAGCTTGAAGTCGACAGTTGGTATTTTTGGTAAATAAGAAGTGCATCTAATTAGGTCGACCTAATTGATGCTTATAGAGAGATCAAATATATATTGGATAATCTTTGAAGTTTAATGATCACAATTTTTGGTGTGTTGTGAATGTGAATGTGAAGAAGAGCGAATATGATGAGGTATGCCTAGTCAGTTTACTGAGCTACATTGGAACTGAATCTACACTCACTAGGTGTATTCTATCAGTTCATTATCTAGCTGTAAGGCATTTTTGTCATTGTAATTCTATAGGAAATGAACCTTTTTTTTTGGACAATGAGTCCTAGTAGTGAGCCACCCGTTTTGTAATATCTTATAAATGGCTGTACTATATTATAAGATAACACTCACCATGGTTTTTCCAACTTTGGGTTTTTAGTGTAAAAATACTAGTGTTCATGTGTTCTGTGATTTCATATTTTGTTAATGCTTTTACTTATCTTTGCTATTGTGTGCATTTGGAATAATTAGATGGTATCTAATTGGAAAATTTAAGAAGATATTGATTCCTCCCCCCTCTTAGTATCTTGGATATTTAACAATTGGTATTAGAGTTCAGTTCCTTGGGAAAGGCCTAATAGCTTGAGGGGGATCTTGAAGATGGAAGAAATGGATGATAAACGAGATCTCTAGACTACACTCGAGGATCTTGACAAACTTGAAATATAAAATAGAGATCTAAAAGAAAATCTTGAAGAGGCAAATGAATGTGTCTAAAAATTAAAGGATCAATTGAAAAAGTTCAAAGATAGACATAAGGAAGTAACTAATTAGTTGTGCAAGAAGGCTAATGAAGATATTGATGATTTGAAAGTACAAGTAGAAGAGAAGAAAAGAATTGAAGAGTGTCTGAACAAGTTGGTACAAAGAAAGTCTGAAGATTGCACCAGGCTTGAATAAGAAGTTGTGAACCTGAAAGTGGATCTAGAGAAGGAAAAAAATTGTGAAAATAATTTCAAATATAGCTCATATAGGCTTGATGAATTGATTGCAGGACAAAAATTGAGTAAAGACAAAGGTGGTGTAGGAAATGATACTGGTGAAAGTTCCAAGACTGTGAACAATAAAAAGAATCTAAATAAAGAAAAGTAGAAAGAAAATTCAAGGAACTCTGTTAGGAGACCTTTGGTGAGATAGCCTAATGCACAAAGGTATCCATCCTTTAATGGCACTTGTTTTTCATGCAATAAATTTGGTCACAAGGCAACAAAATGTAGGAGTAGGATGAATTAGTTCCTTGGTCCTTTTACTGGTCAATGTTTTGCATGCAAAAGAATTGGACATAGGGCAAGCAAATGTAGAACCCTGATGATAAATCAGTTTAATGGAGGAAGAATGAATCAATCCTTTAATGGCTATTGCTATACCTGTAACAAGTATGGACATAAAGCTAATCAGTGTAGTACAAGAATCAGTGGAAGTCAATCTAATTAGAGAAATATTGTCTACTATAACTGCCACAAACCAGGACATGCTTTAAGAGTTTGTAGAAGCAAGAAGAGTAAGGAAACCAATCTAGTAGAAAGGAATGAATCTATGAAGAAAGTTGAAAAGATGAGATTAAGCAAGAGATGAATAAGATTTGGAGAAAGAAAAAAGAACCAAAGACTACTGATGAGTCTGTGCCCTCATCTGGTATAGATGATTTATTCGGTAATTAGACCTAGCAAGGTTGTAGGGGGGGTATTATTAGAAAATTATAAGAAGCCCCTAGATAAATGGTGTGTCAGAGAGGCTAGCACGAGGATAAAATGAGAAGAATGAGTTTTCAAAGGTTCTAGAAAAGGAACCAGGAAATATGAAGGAATGATCTTTTGTGGACTGAATTAGGGTTTTCTAAATAAAAGAGAAAGTTTTTAGCAGATTTTTGAAATAAATCACATTTACTATGAATTAGGGTAGATCATTATTTTATAAAGGGAAATTTTAAGGAATTTTGATCATTCATGCATTTGAAGAAATTGAAGAGATTTTGGAGCATTCTTGAAGAAGATTGGAGATCAAGCTGTGCAAACCCTAGTTGCAGTTCATCGTAAGGAAAAAAGGTATTTTTATCTTTCGAATAGTTTTTTTTTGCATTTTTTAAGTTGTTTGAGTTCAGAACTAGAAGAATGGCAACTCCTATAGTCATTAAAGTGTTAGAGAGGTTGAGGCCCTCTTATAGAATATATTCCTTGAAATTTTTTGAAGATGACCCCATGGGTGCATTCTCATCAATCCCTCATGAAGTAATGTCGACCGAGGATACAAGGATGCATATTCATGTAAAGTTTGAGGAATATGATCACTCAAAGTTGATTGAGATTTGGAAAAATGTGCTTACTAGAGATGATTTCTTGATAAAACATGAGTACTCGAACCTAGTTGAGAAAAGGTTGGATAGATGAAACAATTTTCCCAACTTTAACTATGATGAAAAATTTGTGAAATTAATCCTAAGTAGAATCCATGATAATTTTTTGTGGATTGACTAGTTGCATCTAATAACTAAGGAGGTGATTAGGGTTGTAACCAAGATCTGGGATAAAGGTATAGTAGTTATGTTGAAAACCGTGAAGAATAAGGTTGTAATGGAACTTACACGAGATACATATGACAAGAGGGCCTTAACGACGAAATCCTTCACTAATCCTACTGTGAAGTATGCAGCTATGGTGATTGAACATAAAATATACTTCACCAACAGAGAGAACTCTATTTTGGCTACAACAATCTATACTAGATTTGATATGGTTTTAAATGGTATTGATTATTATCTATGTGAGCTCCTTCGATTATCGTTTCTTGAGAACTTGAAGTTGACAAAGGAGAGGAAGTATGCTTTCATGTTTGGTTCATTAATTGTATGTCTATTGTTTTATTTCATGAAGATATTTCCTAGGAAGAATGAAGTACACTAGGACTCATCCAGACTAGTAGGACAGCAAAATTTTTATTATATGCATATTCTGGGAAATTTGGATGCTCAAGATGATGTTTTAATAGCATTATTTGTTGTATTCAAGAGAAACATGAATGAAAGGGATAGAATTCTAAGAAAAATTGTTGAGAAGTATAAAGATGACATCATATTCCATGTTTCCTATGATGAATGCATGATGGAGGTTGTAGAACCTCAATCCATATGAATTTAGCCTCTCGGATATGAGGTAATAGAAGATGAAGCCAAAGGTTATGTGCAATTGTTGTTGAAGAATCTAAAAGGATCCCAATGAACCCAAAATTAGGACATATGCTAAAAAATCTATCGAGATTCATCTAGAGTAGTAGAAGCCTAAAATTAGGAAGAAAGTGGAGAAAAATCTTAAAGAAGTTGGATTCACTGATGAGGAAATTCCCAAAAATTGGAGGAAAAGTCATTTGGCCCAAGGAAATCCAAAAGGAATACCTCTGCAAAACCCTCTGCAAACCCTGCAACAAAGATTGAGCCTATTGTCATTGATACAGGAAAAGGCCTTGTTTCCTCTGGACTGACTACTAGATCTAGAAAAAGGAAAGAAACTCCTCTAGTAGCCCTTGCAAAGAGAGGAAGGAAAGAGAAAGTGGCAAGAGAGAAAAACCTCAGTGTTACAGATGATCAAGATGATGAAGAAGATCTTGATGAAAAGATGGTTAGAAGAAGAAGAGGATTTTTATCCTCTAGTGAAGGGGCTTCTATAGAAGCTATTGGTTCCAAGAGAGTACATGTATCATCTTTTTATGATGAAGAAGAGAAAATTTTTGGTATACATGTGCACATCAATCTAGAATCAAAGAAGACTAAGGTAGTTGGTGAAGCCTCTACGGGCCATAGAGAAGAAAAGGACATGATGATAAGTTCTAGTCCCCACTTTAAACTAGAGGCAACTCTCAATTCCTTGCTACATTTTGAAAATGTGTTTCAACCTACTACTAAATATTATGATAAGGCTAGAAAAGAAAATAAGAAAACTCTGCTTTTAGTTATTGAATATTTTATCATCTTAGAAGTTAAGTGGGATGATATAAGGAAAGATATACCTAAAATCATGTGGGAAGCTCTAATGAAAAGGAGATCAGAGGTTGTTGTCTTTGAAGAGAAAATAAGAAATGTTGCATATAATAAGATTGGGTCTTCCCTAACCCTAGATGATCTAGAATCCTTGAAGAAGATCTATGTAGAAATGTTTCAAATGAAGAAAAGAGTAAACATGTTGATGACAAGAAATAAGAAGCTGACAAAGAAGATAAGAAAGGAAATAACAAAATTAATATGGGAGATAGGAGAACAATATGGCATGCTTAAGGCGGATGAAGATGTTGCTGAAAATGCTGAGGAAAATATTCCTCTTGATACAACTAATGAAGATATTTCTAGGAATTTAGATGTTCAAAATGATGTTGGTGGTGAAAATGATACTTTAGAAGGTGAAAAGTAGAATGAAGGTGAAGTTGAGCCTAAAATTCATAATGATGCTCCTTTGGAGCACACTAAAGGAGAAAAAGGAAATAATGATCAAGGCAATGTTGAAGAAGGAAAAGGAATTGAAGAAGAAGGAAAAGAAAATCCAAAGAGTAGAATAAAGATGAAAAGGATGGAAATGATGAAGAGGACAATAATGATAAAGATAAAGATGAAGAAAAAAAAGATGAAAAGAAAGAAGAGGAAGAGGAAATGGAAGAAGAAAAGGAGGAAGGAGAGAAGAAAAATGAAGATTTTTTTTAGGAAAAATGAAGAAAGTGAAGAGAAATTTGTAAAATCACTTAAGATTCCTGAAGAATCATCCTCTGGTAATGATGTTCTGAAGAGTTTACTTTCCAAGCAAATCAGATTTCAACTAATAATTCCCCAGGATCTTTTACAACTTCCTATGATTAAAGGTTTTGTGGATATGGAGAAGATGTCTCCAGTGCATAAAGTAATGTTAGGAGATGCTATGCAAGCATCCAGTAGGAAGGAAATTATTGAAGGACATCAAAGAGGAACAAAACTTGTAGAAGATGCTATTAAGGCATTGCAGGAAGTCATCCATGGTGCATCCATTGATACATCTCTCACTCCTATTGAAAATTTGAGACTATTTTTGGACTCTTTCAAGGAGTATTCCTTTGGGATTAGTGAAAAGACAAGACAAGAAGTTGAGGAGAAATTGTTTAAGAAAAGGTTATTGGAATTACATGACAACTATGCTCTTGCATAGTCTAGATTTGAAAAGAATCTAGAAGCCATGAAGGTTTGTTAGTCAAAAGCTAATGTTGACCTTGCTTATTACTTGAAGTGGTTGGATATTAAGGTTGTTATGGACTCCATTGAGTCTCAGCTAACAACCATCTCTAGTACTTACAACCTATCTATATATAGAGACAACAAAACTTGGAATGCAATATCTATGCATAAAGAAAAAATATTTGTTTTGTAGAAGCAAAAGGAAGAAATTGTCAAAAAAATTGACCAGTTTAGTAACAATGTAAGAATTGAATTCACCCCGGTTGGCAAGGCTCTGGCTTGCATAGAAAAACTTGAGAAGATAAATTTGACTCCTGATACTTCAAATCGTGTAGAAGAAACTCTGATAGAGTTGGAATCTCTGAACAGGATGTTGATTGCCATAAAGGATAGTTGGGAGAATGGAAAACTAGTATGGGAAGGTATTCTAAAGGAGCTTCAAGGCTTGCCATCCTCTAGTTGATACATGTTTTTCTTTTATTTTCTTTTTTTTAATGTTTTAATTTTTTCTGGGACACCCTTTTTCCTTGATGCCAAAGGAGGATTGAAGAATGGTGAGATGCTAGTGTTAGGGTTAGAAGTATTGTAAATAAGGAGTTCTATAAATATTATTTTTGGAATTTCGACACATGTTTCCATCAATGACAAAGGGGGAGATTGTTGTAAAAATGAATAAGAACATATCATTTTGTTACTTTGTGTTGTCATTGATGTCACCATGATATATGAGTTGCAACTACAAGATCAAGACTAAAGTTGTTCTAGTATTATGGTCTAGTATCTGAACCAGTATTTTGCTTACACCCTCTGGTAGTTTGGTTTCCATTTGTTTGTTGGTGATTACTATTGCATGTGGTTTTGGTAAATGGTTTGTAGATGTCAGAAGCATGTACTTTCAATATCTCACATATCTAGATGCTCATATGGTGTATCATCATTACACTTGTGTTTGCAATTGTGCTATTAGGTCTATCCTTGGCTGACCTAATGGATGTATTGTGTAATGGTGAATTAATTTTTGTTATGCGGATATATGTGTGACCTATTTTAGGTCTATGCCAATTTGCTGAAACGTGTTGGATGTGTGAATTATATTTTTAGATTTTTTTTATGAAACCTTGAATTCGACCGTTGGTATTTTTGATAAATAAGAAGTGCATCTTATTAGGTGGACCTAATTGATGTTTGCGAAGAGATCAAATATATATTGGATAATCTTTGAAGTTTAATAATAAAAAATTTTGGTGTGTTGTGAATGTGAATGTGAAGAAGAGAAAATATGATGAAGTGTGTCAAGTCAGTTTTTCTGAGCTACATTGGAACTGAATCTGTACTCACTAAGTGTATTCTATCAGTTCATTTTCTAGTTGTAAGCCATTTTTTTCATTGTAATTTTGTAGGTAGTGAGCCTTTATTTTTGGATGGTGAGTATTGGTAGTGAGCCACCATTTCTATAATAACTTATAACTAGTTATACTATATTGTGAGCTAACACTCACTACGGTTTTTCCCACTTTGGTTTTTCCACATAAAAATCCTAGTGTTCATGTGTTCTATGATTTCATGTTTTGCTAATTCTTTTACTTATCTTTTCTATTGTGTGCATTGGAATAATTGGATGGTATCTAATCAAAAAAATTAAGATACTAATTGAATCCCCCCTCTTAGTATCTTGGATATTTAACATAAGGTTGGAAACCTAAACCCATTTTTGATAGATATGGAAAATACTTCACATGATCCTTAACATCCTTGTTCTATTTCATTATATCCATATATAAAAATTATTTTATATCCAAGCCCATAACACTCTTCCAATATAGCTGGATAAGTCTTATATCTAAATTATCATGAGAATAATTGTTTCTTTCGTAAGAATGCAATCCTTCTTCTTTTTTAAGTTATGCATCACCAACACACGAGCAATAAAAGATAACAAGCTGCCATCACCATCAAGGGGTGATGTTTCTAGATTTGTTGATGTAGAAGAAGCTTGAGAAAATAAAACATAAGACTCCCTAGGTTTAGATTGTTGAGAGTTTGTAATATCCAATAAAGGAGGGTGTAAAATCTAACAAATCCCAATCATCACCCAAACATGTGTTTGAAGATAAAACAATATCAAGATCATCATTTGTATTTGACTTATTTGAATTTTGTGGTAAAATTTCAAACTCCCCATTGACTCGGGGTGTAAAATCTAATGAACCCAAATGATTATCTATTTTTTTTGTTATAGGTGAAATATAATCATCATTATCTTCAACATGTATGGGTTCCACCTTTGAAGTTGGAATCAAAGTATTAAGAGAGTTGGAAGTGTTATGTTCAACTTCAACTTAAGAATTACAACTTTGTTCATTTTCTTTTTTTTGTATATATGTTGTTATCATATTCATATTTTATCTCATGATGAAGATTAGATGGCATTCCTTTCAAGGAATATATCTACATTCTACCAAGTACAAGATTATATGAAAGAGCCTATCTTGGAATGATATGGATAGGGGTAGGTAGAATCATGGTCCCTACCATGATGGGTAGCATGATTGCCCCTAATGGTTGCTTACTAGCATTATCAAAGCCATGAATAAAAATATCATTTGGTTCCATGAGATTCTTATCCATGCCAAGTTTATCTAGAAGATCCATACAAAAAACATTAAGGCCTAATCCATTATCAATGAGAATATGTGTAACACCAATTTTAATAGTTCTAACCATTATCATTTGTAGAGGGGAACCAATGTCTCAAGACCCTAGGTCACGAGATGTTCTAGAACAATAGGCTTCCCTAATTTACCTCAAGCTAGATGAATATTTAAGATAGGTTTGATGTTTATGTGGTTGAAAAGGAAGGACAATAGATTTTCCTCTTTCCTTCTACTAACCTAAGAGTTTCAGGAAGTTAGATGAGAAAGTTTCTAGAGTTTAGACTATAACTTAGGCAACTCATTACCAGTGCATTGCAGCATGGGACATAGATGACAACGTAGTGCTCTGGTGTCTTAGTTGGGTTGTTGGCATCTGTATGGAAAATAAGTGTAAAGTATAGTTTAAACTCAAGATGAACCAACTAATGAAATAAAAAATGTAGTTTAATAAAATAACAAAAAAGTTAAAAGGATCTAAATAGTAGAATATCAAGAGAACACAAAGATTAATTTCTAACTATGAAATGACGAAGGAGGGTAAGGAAAGTGTACCTTCCTACCCACGAGTTGATAAATTTTAAGTCTTCACATGACGAGCAAACCTAAAAACCCAAGATGAATTTTTTTTGAGGTTGTGTATAGAAGATTGCTACAGTTATTCCCCCGCTTTGGTGTTTCCACCTCCACAAACATCCAATATAGCAATGATAGGAGAAATTATGATAAAGGTATTGAAATGGAAGTATTATGCACTATGCTAAATAACAATAGGCTACAAAAGTAATATTCTAATGCTAAGTGAATGGAATATGGAACTTCAACCATGTGCACTCAATGAAAATGGGAGGAGTGACCGTGGAAGCTTGTAAATTTCAACATTGTCCCAAGAATGAGGAGATTAAGTCCACAAAACACAAACTTTATAATTCAATGGAGGTGAGAATATTGTGAAATTTCTATGAAGAGAGTGAAGAAAGAGTTGTACAATGTTTGAATGATCAAGAAGTGTGAGAGAATGAATGCGATATGCATTTGAATATGAAATTGAAGGAAAAGGAGCCATTTGAGGTCGGTCAAGTGCAAAAACATTGCACTTCATCACTAATGGAGAGTTGTAACACCTCTATAGATTCCATAGGAAGGAATCCTATAAGGATAGTGGCACATTATGTAGACATTTGTGTGTCATTCTAGCGACCTTAATAGAATATCATCCATAAACACAAAAAAAAACTACCAAATGGATGGGAATTGAATGAAGGACATGGAATAGCATCATCAAATTTAATTATTCTAAGGTAGGAGTTACATAAATGGGGAATTTGCAAGGGGTGAAAATTCATACCATTACATTTTCCCCCACTTTAGTGAGCATAAGTGTTAATGAATGCATAGTAAAGTAAAGTGAAAGCTAAGAGATGTATACATGAATTGTCGAGGAAGCAGACTACAATATGATACACTCAAAAGCATAATAAGAGGGGATGGCTCCACAAGTACTCTGTCTTGAGGAGAGAATTGAAAAAAATGTGCCACAAGTCCTCTAATCTACAGAAGTGAAGAAAATTCTCTACAGGTACTTGGTCCTATAGAGGAGGTGCCAAAGGTACTTGATCCTGAGGGAAGCCAAATGTAAAAGGCTCCACAAAGTTTGATAGGCCCTTACAGGTGCTTGGTCTTGCAAGGAAAGCTCAAGGTGCTTGATCCTCCAAGCATGATTGAAGAAGCAACTTTAGAGGTCTTGCAAAGAAAAATGTTAATTCATAGAAAAAACATTTTAGATAGAAAAATTCCATGCAAGAAAACATACATACAATCATGTAGATAGTCAACAATTGAAGGAGAATCTTTCAAAGGGGTCCCTTGGGAACTGTACTAAATAAAAATGGGTCCACTCAATGGATGGTCTATTTGAAAGGAGATGAATTTTTTCGCAAATAATTCTAGCATCAAGGAATCCTTTCATAAGATCTCTTTCATCAAGGAATTTGAAAGGAAGAATACTCCCTCATAAGGGAAATTTCTTATACTTCTTCATCAAAAAAAGTACTCCCTTCTCGAATGAAATATTTTAGATTATTTCTTTATGAATCCATGATGAAAGAAAAATTTCATTAGGGTTACTTGTTGAAGAATGCAATTTTTTAAAAATAAAGGATTTTTAATGAGGGATTCATTGGCCACTAAAAACACCTTTTGAAAATTCAAGCACTAGGATATCCCCCCCTTAGGATGGTGTGTGTTGAACACAAAGGAACATGACATCCTCAAGAGAGTGAAGAAAGTGATGTTGTGGCCTGTAATACATGACAAGATGTAAATGTGGAAATTTTGTTGCAAACGCGAGGGAAAACACATAGGCACCACAGCATCACAAAACAAGTAAAGAAGAAAGAAATATTTAAAAAAATAATGCAAGAGAAAAAAATAAATCAAGAGATAGAGGGATCTAATAATTCAAGGTCAGAGTTTCTCATAGATATAAGTAGATAGATATAATATAATAATATATATGAATTGTCATTAATCCCCTACTATATTAGACCATGTGAAAAAAGGTACATGAAGACAAAATAAAAATAAAAAATTGGGTCAACATGGAAGGGAGGCCTAAATTCCCCCAACACTTTACATTGTCCCCAATTGTCAAAAAATCAAGGCACAAGAAAGGAAGAATGATGTAACAAATAGAAAAAATTTATGAAGCAAAAAACTCCTATATCCAAGCACCTACGAGGGTGACAAGGGTCCTCCAGGAACACATAAAACAAGCACAAGGGAAACACAACACACACACAAATATAATCTATAGGTACAAAAGAGGATCCATCTTAGCCTTCATCAATCAAGAGGTTATCATTTTCCCAATCTAGATCATTATAAGGCTAAGGAAGATGAGCCTACAAGGGAAAGATAGCATGTGGATCACCCTATGAATCTCCTACGCCAAGAGCCAAGAGGTCTCCTCAAGGTCTTCTTCACTCAAATCCTATGAGGTAAACATCATTGATCTTGCAAAAAATTCCAACTGAGTTGGGACATCGTCTACTTAGTTGAAAATGCACTTGATAGGAGTGACATGTGTCATCTAGTTGGGTAATGAAGGAGGCACCCAAGATCCACTACTGACCTCACCAAAAGACTTAGGGGTAGTGAAAAACTTGGGGGACATCAAGGATACCTCCTTAACTAGGATGGTTCAAGCCAAATCATAATCGGCTTCTAAAGAAGTTGATCCCTTCTTCTGACCACCATTAGAAGTAGGGTCATCTTGCAACTTGTGCTTCATTGGAGGATGTGAGATCCCCACAAACAAAGTGAAAGGTAATGAAGAAGTAGAGAAAACCATAGTGGACACCATTGAGGTATTTGACATATCCACAAGCTTAGGAAAAGGCAGGATGTTTGAAAGGGACATTAAGAGAGGATGCTCAACTAAGGGAGTAATGAAAAATTGCACCCTTTTAGGGCGGGGGTCATCTACACTCATAGAGGGATCTAGAAGCAAGATTGACGTGATGAGAACCTAAGTAGAAGGGGTGGAAGAGGACACTAAAAGAGACTCTAAAATAGGAGCTACTTGATCCCTTTCCTTGTTCTATAAAGGAGCCTTCTCAATGACTAGAGCCTTCCTTCGATGCATGTGCTCATGTGTCAGGTGGTTTCTTTGACTCCAAGAGTTGGGAGCTGCAACTTGAGGAGTAGGAGGCTCTTTTTCTATCATTGGAGTGTCCATCATAGTCATTACCAATGGATGGGGTGACTCCTGGACATAAACATGATGAAGAGATGTAGGAATGGATACAACAACCAACGGAAAATCAGACTCAAGCATCTTAGCAGTAGGAATATTCCCATTTGCTACCCTAGAGGTAGGAGTAGGAGGAGGCTATGAAGGCTAAGATATAGAGGCTACTCCTTGGGGACCTTTCCCCTTAACATATATGATAGGTTGAGGCATTGTGGGTAAGATGGGAAGGTCAAATGCCTGCCACTTGGCCTTCCACCAAGAAAACATCATCAGACTTCCCAAGAGAGATACATAGGGGTGGAAGTTAAGGGCACCATAGTAGGATGGGAGGTAGGACCAGGTGGAACTATAGAGGAGGAAGGATCTTGAGTGTGAGTAGGCTTCCTCCTCCCCTTTTGAGAGGAAGAATCAACCTTTCACTATGGTATAGGGTAAGTCATTTTCAGCTACACCTTAATCCCATCCTTATACTTAACATAGTTACAATAAATTAGGTTAGTTCTTAGAGGAAGTAGAATGACTAAGGTGGGTGAATAGTGATCTAGCGAATATCCCCCATGAGATAACATCATGTGATATCTAGTTTCATGCATGACATGCACTACACCCTTGTGAGGGAACTTTAGACACTTATGGATAATGAAAGCGACTCCATTCATGGAAACTAGCTAAGGAATTCCTAGCTTCACTCTAAAAAATTAAGATTTTAGAATGATGTCAAAGGTAGCATTCACAGCCCTAGGTCCCACTAGGATAGAAAGAGTTATAGAACCATAAGGATCAAGAGAGAGACCATCATGGGTACGTATAGTGGTATTCATATTTTCATATTACTCTCTTTGTAAGGAGTTTAGTAAAAGAGTCTCCTTTGTAATAACATTCATGTGACTCGTGGGGTCAACAAGAACTCTTTCCACAATGTTACCATTGACACGAGCAAGAATATATAGAGGGGAAGCTTTTGTATTCAGGGGAAGATCCTATGATGTAAAATTTATATCTAATGAGCTAGTCACAAGTTGAGAGGGAGGGATGTGAGTAAAAAAAACCATATTTACATAATATAAGGCCTCAAGGGAAGCACCAGAAGGATCAATGGTCAAATTCACAAAGTGAGATAGAAATGGGTCTGTATAAATCTACAATTCACTATTCGCCTTAGCCACTGAATTGTTTGTATTTTACTTTTTACCATCAAGATGAATGGTACTATCATCAATGCAGTCCTGTATCTCATGACGTATCACATACAAAATTCAGTAGCATGCCCATGGACATGATGGTATTGGTAGAATGAATTTCCATCATACTAGTTAGGGTAAGGATCTTTAATAGGTCGAGGATCTTCCAATGTTTTAAATTTATCCTTTAATCATTTCTTCAAAATAGAAGAATAATGTTTAGATAGCTTCATGAATTGTCCATTGCATTTAAGGCCCTTGTCATTAGACACAATGACTACATTTGCAACATATTTTACTTTACCAAAAATCAACACAATAGACCTTCCTTCTAGATGGGAGTGTGAGGAAGATCCTCGAATTGTACAGCCATCTAATGATATTCCCATAATACTGCACATAGATGTGTGAAAGAAGGATACTTCATTAGGGAATTTCTTCTCCTACTACGGTCTCTATAGGTTGCCTATGAACAACTTCTATACATCTAATTCTATTAGTGGGTAAGAAATTTGTGAAAAGAGTGCTTGATATCAAGCTATGAAATCAATAATCTTCTTGTTCTCTCCCTTCTTACATCAGACAAGGTCCAAAAAGGCCATCTTCGACCTGATGTTAGCCTAGAACTACCAGAGAAATTTATTAACAAGTTGATTAAATGAGAATATAGAGTTGTTGGGAAAATAATAGTACCACTCTAGTGTTGTGTCTTTGAGAGATCAAGGAAATAATTTTCCACCAAAGCATCGTGGTGAAAGAATTCCATACACATGGTGTTGATGGTTGGCATGTTGATTTGAGGGTATCCTTTACCATTGTATTTTTCAAACATAGGAATTTACATCCCTTGTGGGATGGGAGTGTTAGAATCACCACCAAAAAAGGACTATGTGGAAAGAAAGGTTGAAAGATAGGCTAGGAAGAGGCTTGGGATAGACTCGCTAGTTGGTTTTACATTTCACCCATATTCTATAGTAGAACATTTAGAACAAGGTCAGGTGAAGAAATAGGACCAGTGGAGTCACCACTAGAGTCACTGCTAGAGCTACCACCAGGGCCACCTCTAGGGCCACCACCATGGCACCACTAGGGCATCATCGTAGCCTCCACCAAGACCACCATTGTAGCTGCTACCTAAGCCACCAACATGACTTCTGCCAGTGCCACAACTAGAGCCACAAAGAGTACTAAACATACCATAACCACCAACCCCCATTCCACTGGGAATCCCACTGACAAGGAAAATGTTTCCCTGGGGAGGAAGAACATTGAATCTTAGAGGTATTTTTCTCATGTTGATTGTAGGAGGTGAAGTAGGAGTGGAGATATTGAAAGAAGGGACTATTGAAACCATGCATATTGATGTTGTAGGCATCAAGATGTTGATTTATCCTTCATAAACATCAAGCACATGACCTTGGGTAATACTTGACCTAGGGTTATAAGAAGGGACATATGCTTTTGTTAAGTCAGTAAGGCCACAAAGAAACTCTATTCCTATTCGATCCTTTTCTAGCATATATCTAATTTCATTAACAACTCTAGTGGCCCTAGCAATGTTTTGATCTTTCCCCAAATGGTTCACAATATCTAAAAGCCTCTTGTATAAAGCCAAAAGTTACTCTATAGGAATGGGGACAACTTCATTCTTTTCTAGAGGAAAAGTTGAAGGGGAAACAAGGGGAGTAGGGGTATGAGTGGTTTCTTTGAAGAAACTCATTTGTGTCACCAATACCATCTCCGAGGAGGTGAGAGTCATAGTGACCCTTGAGAAGTCCATCTATAAGCGTTGTTGTCACACACTTCTGCTAAAAGTGTATATAGAAGTCATAGAATGAGTTATGAAGCTCATAAAGCATCAAAACACACAAGTCCAAAACCTATGCATACATGAGAGAAAGAACCCTAGCATGAATAAATAGACACTACAAGGTTCACGTTGGGTTCACCAAAATATAGAGGGGGACTGGATGCTTAGGATCCTAGGTCGCAGGAGGGTCTAGAACATTAGGCTACCTTGATCTACCTCAAGTTGGATGAATGTTTAAGATAGGTTTAAATTTTAAGGGGGTTAAAAGGAAGGAAAAATGATCTACCTCTTTCCTTCTTCTAACCAAAGAGTTTTAGGAAGTTAGTTGAGCAAGTTTCTAGATTCTAGACAATAACTTAGACAAATCATTGCCAGTGGAATATAGTACAAGACACGGACAATACTGTGATACCTTGGCATCTCAATGGGGTGTTCGAATCTATATGAATAGAAAGTGTAAAGTATATTCTAAACTCAAGAGAGACCAACTAACGACCTGAAAAATGTGGTTTAATACAATAACAAAAAGAAGAAAGGAGCTAAATAGAAGAATATAGAGAGAACAAAAAGATTAATTTCTAACTCCAAAATGATGGAGGGTAAGGAAAGTGAACCTTCCTACCCACAAGTTGATATCTTTGAAGTCTTCAAATGAAAAGAAACCTACACACACAAGACAAAAGATGTTGGGGTTGTGTTTAGAGGACTCTCGCAGTCAATCTCTTGCTTTGGTGCTTCCACCTCCATGGACAACCAATATAGCAACAATAGGAGAAATTTGATAAAGAAAGGTATTGAAATGAAAGTATTGTGCATGGTAAAAATTAAAAAACTAATTGAAACTATAAATTTTCAACATAACATCAATGGAGCATTTCTAAATGAACACACATGTAAAACAAAACTAAACTATGAAAACTAAGAACATGAGCATTCAAAAAAAATCAAACTCCATTATTATCCTTTCCACAATATTTTGTCTTTGCTCTCAAATTTTTTGCAACAAAAGCACAAGAGATGATGTAGAATTGGATTTGAGAATTATTTGTTAAATCAAAAAATGTGTATCCCAAAAACTGAGAAGGAGGAGGTTTTTATAGATGAATGCATAATGTGAAAATAACAAATGAGAAATGAGTGGAGTGATTTATGCCATGATTCATGTTTGGGAGCTCAAAATGTGCAATTTTAAGCTAATTCCATGGAAATGATTTATGAGTTTAATGTGTAATTTTGAGTTAATTTCATGGAAGTTGATTTATGAATTTTTAATTATTTAATGAACAAAATCATAGGTTCCTACCTCCTATTGGTCAAGCTTCCTTTGGAGGTTATCTTTGCGGGGGTTGATCTCTTCTTGGCTTTGCATTTCATATTTGATGTGGATATAAGGTCTTATGTTAATGGCTCCTCTCCTCTTCCGAAGTCAAAATTTCTACTTCTATGGTTCACTGGTAGCCTTCTTCATGTCTTGAAGCCAGCTCATGCTCACATTTGTAGCCTTTTGTTGGGTTGTTTCAATGTATGTAGGTTTTTTGTTAGGATTGGGTTTCCTTTAGGGTGGTTTTGTGGGTTTATTCTTGTTATATTTATGAACTGAGCTACAACCAAAGGTTTTCTTCTTGGTTCTTTCCTAATGGTATGCTCTCTTGAACCAGGACATTGTTCGTTTTTTATTATTTAATAAAATTTCAGTGCCCAAGCCACTTTTATCAATATATATATATATGAATGCATTTTAATGATTAATGCAAATGGATAATCATGCAAATGGTCAAAGTGAAATGATTTATGCAAATGGATGAATTAATGGATTTATAAAAGATATGCATATGAATATGATGATGAATGGAAATATTTAATGTACGAGTATAATAGTTATGTATGTGTAATGTATGTATTTAAGTGATTATAGATTAATGATTAATGAAATAGATGAATTAATTATTTATGAAATGGTTAAATGATTTATGAATATGTTCATGATTAATGAAACAATAAATATTTATGAAATGGGATAATGAAATATGCAAATGGATAAATAATGGATAAGTGACTAAATGATTATGGTTATGAATAAATGCTTATAATATTTTAATGGTTTTATGGAGATATGATTATGTAGATGATCGATTAAAATATGCAATGGATAAAAATGATTAAAAGGGAATTTTTATGCATCTACATTTTTCCCCTCTTTGAGACAATGCAACCTATCACGTTGTTTTAAAGAAAAAAAAATGATTAACTGATACATGCCCCAGGGATATCCTGGTAAGGATGATGATAAGGATGACATGCCATCTCAAGAGATTGATTGAACAATTTGTGATAAGATTAATTTCTCGATAGATGATGAGGATAAAGTCTGATAATTGATATTGCACGAGAGATTAAGTAGTGATGTAAATTTGATGAAAATGTATAGTTGATGGGCGTAATAGAACAATTGATGTAAATGATCAGTATAGCCGGGTTGGTAAGTTGATTAAGCTAATTGAGATGATTAAGCTGATTGAGATTGATGCTAGCACAAAACAATGATTGATACAATGATTAAGTGATCAAGGAGTAGCTTGATTGATTTGATATTTAGATTAAAAGACAGACATTGATTGGATAAAGTGATTAATTACTCTTTGAGATAAGAAGCGTGAAAAAAATGAAATGATGAAGGAAATGGATGATGGAAGAAGTGATAGATAAAAAGAGATATGAAGGAAATGAAAGTGATGAAGCTTCTTGTGCTTTATAGGGTGCTTTATCATTATAGAGCTTACTATGTCACAAACTAGTATAAGCATCTAGATAACATGAACATCTAGACAACCTGAATACTATTTTCATTTTTATTTACCAGTGAAGTATATGCATCTAGGTATAAGGACCTTAGATGACCTAAATAATTATTGCATGGAAGACACTGTTAGAAAAAGAATGCTCTCATCCACAATAGAGTCATAGGTCCTCGATGGTTTTGGATAACCATGTCTTAAGACAAATCATCTTGTGAATAAGAAACAATCCACTAATAGAGAACAAGTGAACATATCCTATCCTCGCCTCTCTAGTCTAAGACATCATTCAGAAGCTAAAATAAATGCCACCAAAGATAAAAATCATCAAATAGTCAAAGCTTGATAAATAAGCATGCATCATGCTTCATTGTAGAACTGATTCTTGTCATAATTTATGCATTTTGGATTTGAAAGATGGTTTGATAGGTATGTTTCAAAGTTTGTTTGATTGTTAATCATGTCATTATTTGATTTTGATGAAGTTAAAAGATGTGTGGTGATCTAAAACTGTCACCTTTTTTGGAATTTTTGAAGTTATGTGATTTTTTTTGGACTTTAGGAAAAAAAATTGAATTTTTGGAATATTTGATTTTTTTGTATTTTTTGTATTTTTTAAAGATATTTTTTTTTTGGATTTTTAGGACATTTTATGATTTTTATGGCTTTTTCAAGACATTTTATGATTTTTATGGCTCTTTTTAGGACATTTTATGATTTTTAGGGATATTTTATGATTTTTAGAGATGACTTTTATGATTTTTAGGGATTTTTAACATTTTATGATTTTTGGATTTTTTTAGGACATTTTATATTTTTTGGATTTTTCAGGACATTTTAATTTCTATGGATTTTGTGAAGTTTTTACGATGAAATGAGACAAATCGCAAGTGAGTAGATAGACAAAGAGGGTAGTTTCTCTGACCATGAGATATTGAGTATCCCAACCCATAGCTAAGGTTGAGGAAATGCTCCAATGAGGGATATGATCAACCTAGTACACATGGAAAAATGAGCAAGTGAAGGTAATGTCAAACAATTAACAAGCCATGGTGAGGCAAAAAAGGCCATTATGAAGTGGAGGGTAAATGAAAATGGGATGAAAAGATCAAGTAGCGCTCCAAAGGAAAGAGGAGAAAATCCTCTACACATGGCATCGATTTCACAGTTTTCACCATGGTACTTACTCAAGGAACCACTGAAATAGTTTTCACCATTGAATGAATTGATTTCTCTTTACTTTTTTTAATTATTTTTTTGTATTTTTTTAGGATTTTTTTATTCTTTTTTTTTTTGTATTTTTTCATTTTTAGCCTAGCTCTCTAAAGCTAGGTATAAAATTGATAAGTCCTAGATCTGTAGACTACCTTGACAATGCCTCAATCCTATATGGATGACTGTGCTAGATGAAAGGACCCAATCGGGATGAGGAGTATGAGTGGCAAGTATGAAGGACGATGGATGTGGCAGATGAAATAGGCTATGGTATGATCCCTAATGTGCACACTTCATGGGCCATCAAGCTTCAAACAAAAAGGAGCTTGGGCGACCGATGAGTTATAGTACGTGAAGGGGTCACCGTCAAAGGTACATTGAAAGACATCACCAATGGTGTGATATGACAAATATGTGAACATGGAGGGGTGGAATGGAATATATGTTGAGTGAAAGTGACATGGATGGAGACCTTGGATCAACAAGCTCTTTTCTTAACCTTTTTCCTTGATAGATGCCCCTAGTGATTTTTGATGGAGAGGCATACTTGGAGATAAACATTTGCTTGCTTTCACTTTTGAATTTTATTTTGTATTTGTCTAATAGCTTTTTATTTTGGATAGGGGAATTGTCTTTATCTTCTTTCATTCTTTATTTTTCTAATACCTTTTTTTTTGCTAAGGGACTTGTCTTGATATTCTTTTATTTTTATTATGTCTCTCGATTCTTGATCTCCTTTTAAAGATAACTCATTCATTGGAGCTTTGCATTTATACTTTTCTTGAGTTATAACTTGTTGATCCATGTCAACGATGTAACTAGATGTGAGTAAGATGGATGAAATAGGAAAAGTGATAGGAATGTTTAGTGGATGAATGGAAGTGGTGATGCCATCAATGGAGTCTTTTGGACTATCCTTTTCAGTACTGCTAACGTCAAAGGAGGCTTGCACATCCTTAACGACATGGAAAGATGACTTAGTAGAGGTTATAGTAGGAGATACATATCCTAGCCTAGGGAAGGTGGGATGGAAGGATGATGATTGGACATCTTCAATGGGGTCATGATCAAAGAATGGGTTATCATAGATGTCTTGGTCAAATAGGAGGTTATCATAGATATGAAAAGCTTGAGTGGAAAAAGAAATCGAAAAGGCAAGTGTATCATCACGATCCCAAAAGGTTTCAATGCAAGCACAACCATCATTTTTTGTTACTTCTATAGTTTTCTTAGAATCCTTATTAGAATTTTGATCCTTCTCAATGGAATTAACATTGTCATTTATTGGTAAATTATCCATACAATATTCTCCACATCCGATATCATGGATTCTGACCTTGGGATTTGATAGTACAGTAAATGAAGTGGATACTTGTAAGGATTCATGATCAACATATGCTTGAGAAGGAGGTGCTTTAGGATTGCTAGGGATTGTGATTTCAATTTTAGGGCTTAGATTATGGCAATACATAAAAGGGTTTGGATCTCCTTGTATTGTGATTTCAATACCTTTTTGTAGTAATTTAATGCATTGGTGGTATGTAGAAGGTACTACTTGCATTGCATGAATCCATGGTCTTCCAAGGAGGATGTTGTAAGTTAAAGGGAGATCAAGGACTTGGAAAACCACATCCTTTACCATAGGGCCAACTCTGATTGGGAGAGTGATTGATCCTTTAGATGAGTGTTCCTCTTCATCATATGCCTTTATGGTAATATTTTTCCTTGGATCAACTGCATTTTTAGAGAACCCTAATTTTGAGATCAATTCTTGGGTATAAATATTAAGACCTACTCCTCCATTGATCAGAACTCACTTGATCTTGACATTATGGATAGGGACATCAGTGTGCAAGGGTGCATTATGTGGTTGTCATATGGATGAATCATCATTCTTAGTAAAAGTGAGAGTGTGAGGAGAGGTGATGTGTACCACCATATCTTGGAATTGATCCACATGTAGGTTTGTAGGCACTATAGCAGTAGCAAGTGCTTTATCTAGATTAGCTTTATGCTCTGGGGATAAGCATAGTAGCTCAAGTATAGAAATTTGTGCAAGCATTTTACCTAAATGTTCTATGAGCTTGTATTATGAAGCTAGTGCAATGGGTTTTGAATTAGGACCTCTAAGGGTAACTATACCTTTGTGGGTAGTAACATTGCAATCAAATTCTTTCCCTTTTATAATGAAATTGTTGACATGATTGTTGACCTCACTGATGTTATTTATGGTATAATAATACTTACTAGTAGTATAGTTTACACCACCACTAGGTTCAAGGGCCTTTCTTTTATCCTTTTCATGCTTAGGGAAATGGTTCTTAAACATCTTGCAATTAGAGTTACCAAAAGGAGTGTGTCCATCAACTACTATCTTACCATCATCAATAAGGTCTTGTATTAAATGTTCAATTTTATTGCAACTATTAGTCTTATGTCCTTTGTGTATATGATAGTCACAAAAGTGATCCTCATTCCACCATGGGGGTTTGACTTGTGGATTATATTCCTTCATTTTGGGTAGTGTTAGAATATTGTTTTCAAGAATTTCTTTTAATGCAGATTCAAGTGATTGGCCCAATGGTGTTAAATTTCGTTTAGGGAAACTTATTTGTTTTTCTTTTCCTTTATCTAAAGATGGACCTTTAAGGTTGTAGATAGGTGATGATGTTTTTATTTTTTTTTGCAACAACAACTTCATCATTGACTACATTCTTGTTCTTTACCCAAAAAGGTGTCTTGTTGCTTGAGCCTTATTTTTTATCTTTTTCATTATTAAGTTTAAGAGTTCAAACATCAATGAGAGTTTGTTCAATTTGAAATCCCATTTCTATGGATTCATCAAACGAATCCAAGCATTTGAGGTGAAGTTCTCTTCCAATTTCTTTTTTCAAATTTCAACAAAAGAGGTCAACCAATTCTTTGTCCGAAATGGTATAAGGTAATTATTTTTTCAAATGTCTCCATCTTTGTAAAAATGACACAAAAGATTCTCCTTTTTTTTGTTTGGTGTTAAAAAGGTTTGTCATGGTCACTTTAAGGCCATAGTTGAAACTATAATTGGAGAAAAATTTATCAACTAGATCTTAGAAAAATTTGATGGTCGGGGTAATCATGGAAACCATTCCATATCTTCTCCTCCTAGATTGTGAGGGAATAATCTCATAAGGTATGTTTCATCAAATGTAAATTCCATGGTGGTAGCACAAAATTCTCTTAAGTGGTCTTTAGGATCTCCTTTTCCCTTATATTTATCAAGTTTTGGTATGTCCCAGTGACTAGGAAATGGTGGCATTGGTATGTTTGAATCAAAAGGATAAGGAAATATATCTTCAATGGAGAACTTGTGAGATGATGTTTTACTATTCTTGAAAGTATCCCATTCTTGTCTCAGTGTTCTAAGTTCATCAAAAATAGAATCATTTATAGGTGCAAGTTTTGAAGATCTCTTGTAACCAGGTTGTAGATAAAAGGGTTTGTGATCTTTGATTCTATCATCATTGTTTGTTTTGGGATGCTTAGATTTACTAGATTTAGGTTTTGTCATTCATCATGAGTAATGATATGTCAAAATCAGGAGGCATTTTCATTCCTTCATCAACAAGGGCCTTGAAGTATTTTTGTGGGTTATGTTTGACTACCTTTGTAAGCAGTTTAGTGAATCTATGACGCTTAAGTGCCTCTTCTATATCAGATTTGGTTATTTCTTCATCACTAGTTTCATTTGTTTCACTAGTTGCAACACTAATGTGATCTTCCCCATCAAATTCTTTTCCCCAAGGGTTCCCTTCTTCTTGAAACATTTTTGCTCTTGTTCTAGTGGTCATAGGAATTTGTTATGATAATGTATGAGACTTAAGACTAGGATGCAATGAAAAGGATATGACTCTAAGATGAGATATGAAAATGGTATGGTATGGTAAGATAAGAATGCAAGGTCTCAAAGCTAACTCTAGGTATGATGTTGGTTATGACACAAGGCCTTACTTGTGCTATGATGGATAGACACAATGAAAAATTATCAAGAGAGGGTGTATACGAGATGATGAACTCCGAAAGGATTTCCCTACTCAAGGATAATGGTATGTTCCCTAACTCAAGGAGGATGAACCTTAAGTGATGTGGGTGATAGATAACCAATGGTTTAATTTCAAGAGCTAGAAAGAGTAGTCTAAGTGCAAGCTAAAGGTTTATTTGAGCAATAATGGATATGCAAGTACTAGGTGGAATGCAAGGATTGAAAGATCATAACTAAAAGATGATGGCCCTAAGAGATTGAAGTGATAGGTTCATTTTGGATTTTTTTTTGTTTGACATTTTTGGGGTTTGCAAGGTTGAGACGTTGGAAATTACTAAGTGCAATGTTTGTTTGAGATTTTTTTTAAATACACACATAAAACATTTGGAAGACAATGTGGTTGTTCATTGGTATATCACAAATTAAAGACAAGCACAACCTAGTTAGAAAGGTGTGTATACTTAGTATAGCTCACTGAAATACCCTGGATCAATGTGAAATACTTCTCCTTCTCGAGAGCAGATTGCTTAGAAGTTTGGTGGCATAGGCTCCCCCTTACAGTGCACTCACTTCTCATGCTCACCAACTTCCAATTCTTGGGTAGTCACTTCTTGGGAATTTTCTATCTCTACTCAAGGGAGTCAGTAATGAGTAATCTTCGAGCATGATACTATACCCTGCTCTATACCAAGCAATGAATGAAAGGATAGGTTTCTAAAAAGAAGAGGGTTCTAGTGAATACTCGGAGACATGGAAGCTCTTGAGCTTCCAACAAGCCAGTTACCGCTTTAATCACTCTAGTAGGGACTATTATTGTAAGCAAAATTTAGGGAATCTCAGAGAAACCTCCAAGAACAGTAGTGCCTTTGGTACCTTTAATTCTGATTAGATTGCCTCAAAGACACGTACAACTATGTCCTAAAGCAGAAACAGACACAGTTCATTTCCCACATTAATCCTTATGAGAGAAGCACATGTAAATTCAATAGCAAGCAATAACAGATTATAGAAACAGAAACAACATAGATGAAAGATAAGATAGAAAAATAGAACACACAGATTTATGTGGGGAAAACCCTTTCAGGTAAAAAACCCCACCCTCCAAAGTTCGAGCCATTGTATTATTCAGCAAGAAAAGGTTACAATACAATTTCAGGCTCATAGCCTTTTCAGAGATTACATCTTGTTCATTCTGGATACAACCTCATAGCAAAATATCCCCTTTACATTTCCTTATCAATCCATCAGACCATACAATCTTCGAACTATTGCAATACCCTCACATAATATACATTGTAGATCAACAAGAAAGAGATCAACCATGATCCATGATCAAAAGAGACTTCTGCAGCATAACCCTACTTCTCACTTCCTCTTCCACCTCTGTAGAATGTCCAATGTATACATATATACATTCATTATTAGCTGCCACTGTAAATCAATTCATTTTTAACTATCAGATCACAACTGTCAAACAACAATCTCTAGCTCAGCACCACCGTTGACCATTTCCCAAACATAGACATTTCCATTTCCTTGCATAGAAGTTTCCTCACAAACAGTTCTTCTTCCACGCAGAAATGGTTGCAACGGTCTCACAGCAAAACAACTCATATTCCACCTTCTTTGATTGGTCCAAGACACACCACGTAGGACAGTCTTCCAATCAGTCAAAAGCGTTCAAACAGTATTCGCATGTTGGTGAGACACTAACCGTGTCTCCCCGATTCCACAAGAACGATTGTAGTTATTTCCAAGAGTCTTCATCGAAAAGACGTTACACCAAGTTCACAAGTTGTAACTCATACTTCCCCTTGTCGCCAAGACATCCTACCGATATCCATCACATGTATCACTATTCAGCAAGACCATTGTTATTCTATGAGACATCATACTGATGTTCAAAGATCACATAGATATATGCTTTCCCTTTGGTGAGACTATCACTCTTTTCCAAGAGATTACACCAAGCCCTTCAAGTCATACCGAAATGAACTACCGTTGGCAATACTTATTGCTATTCGTTGAGAGTTCTTACCGAAGTCTCCAAGTTACCCCAAGGCTATCTTTCACTAGAAGTCATACCGACATCCGATAACAAACACACATTGCATTGTTGACAATACTTACCGCTATCACCAAGAGGTTACATCAATGTTCACATCCATCGGTGAGAGGAACACTTTCGATGAGACATCACATTGAAGCAAACCTTTCAGCCAAGGTTCTTACCGAAGAATTCAAGTGTAACGTTGTTGGAAAGACAATCCTCCATCTCTAAGAGTTCACACCGAAGCCTTTGTGTTACTCTCATGACTCCAGTCACAATGAGTCTCCCCGACCACCACTTGACACAACTGTCTATATCGGCCAGACTTTCTACTGTCACTAAAACATCATTCTGACTAGTCAAGGTTATGCCAAAGATTTAGGTTATACTGATTGCCAAGACATTCTAGAAGTCACAGTGATAGTTTAGGATCAACTAGTAGATCGGCCAAACATCTCAATAGTCACAACAACCATGCTTTCTTAGAGGTTTCAACCTGTGAGATTGAGGCAACAATTCCAACAATCTCCCACTTGACGAAGATGACATAGGCACCTCCAAAGATACCAGAAACTAAGACCACACTAGCTCCACTAGTTTAGACCCTGCAATACTCAAGACACACAATCAACAAGATTCCATAGATAACAATCCACTGGACAATCTGCAACAAAGACCAAGCATCCAACTACAACTCATTGTCCAACAAAACAACCGAAATGCGACCGATCACAGCCTTTTAGGAAACCATATAGACCTCAAACATGCTCTCATGCTCCATCAAGAATTCACTACCAACATCCAAGATGTCCACCATTCAAGAAACAAACCCTATCATCTTCCAACATGCCACCTATGGAAGAAATATACAAGCCAAGGTGAGTAAGCACCAGTTCAACGAACACAAGCAAAAGATCCTAGTGATATCATCAACAAGATACTACTACCACTTCACTGTGCTCAACCACTATACAAAAGTAATATCAACTTCAAAGCCTCAAACATAACACAACCATGAAGTCATTCTCCAGAAACAAGACAGAAGACACCAGCTAGAACAACAATCAGACTGACTGCTTCCATCCAACTGATAAACCCACATGACTGAAAATAACACCCACAGCTTGTGTTAGTCCATCCAATCTCACATACCTTAAAGGTATCAACATTAGTAAACTCATGTCACTCCAAAACCAACTTATTAATATAAAATACAAGCTCTAAGTGCCAACTAGTTGAAGAAGACAAAACACAATAGGAACTCCCACTACCCGAGTAATTCCAAAACTAAAAGATCAAAGACATACCAAGTCTACCAATAACAACACATAGAAAATGTAACCATGTAGTACCAAGGAAATATCCACAATGATATGCACAACCTACAACAAACCACTACAAGAAAAAATTTTCTCACCACAAGTCTTCACGGCTCTTCCAAGTTCTCAAACCAATGTAATGTGAAAGCAAACATCTAGGAAGTAAACCAAGACCAAAGAGAGAAAATTTGCACACCATATTCCTATAGAACATCCTCCTATATACACTTCTAACAGCTAGCTATTTCAAGAATGATCTCCTTCTCATCCTAAAAGAAAATCCTTAACAACATCCAACCATTCAATCACCAAGATCAAACCAACTTTAAAAACATGTAATCAACATGGATGTAAACCTCTCAAAGAAGATCAAGCTACTTCATTCCCCATTTCAGGAAATCAGCCCATACATTATCTTCTACCAATTCTCATCAGTAAATAACATAACACAAAAGCTCAAGGAGATAAAACAAGTTGTACATTTTCCACTATGAATCCTCCATAACCATTAAATAGTAATTCAAGATCCATATCATGAAAGTGAACATAAAACACATCTAAAAGATATAATGGGCCAAATACCTCTCAGATTAAACTATTGAGCAGACCAAGAGTGGGAACAAGAATACTCCTTCAAGATATGCAAGCCATCATGACTAATCCAAGAGAAATCTCCTCATAGGTCTCTTATTGAGCTCATGTTCAACCAAGGTGTAGGATTCTCAGAATTTATGCTAAAAATTTCATCAAGAGTAAAAAACAACACTTCTCTCATAAGAGAAAAATAGCCGCACCTTATTCTTCATGTATCCATGAGTACTATCAACCGATCATCTCATGCTAAATTTCAATTGCATTACTACACTATCACGAAGTATCAAGCAAATAATCAAAGCACCCAATACACAAAGAATTACTAGACCACTGTCAAAGCTCCAATCATCTGAATCAAGAACTTATCATGATACCATGATCTACATAGCCCCTTAGGAGATACCATGCTTCAAGTGACTTCACCATGGTCTTAAGTACAATGCACAATGCCAAAACTCTAGTGCACAAACAAGAGTATACCATGACATAAAGCAAATACACTCAAAACCAACATCACCTATCAAGCACCACCAACACCTCAGCCAAATACTCCAAGTGTCCTCCATGGATTCAAGATGTTCACATCTTCAAATAATGTCCATACAAATGTGAAAGAACCCTTTTGCAGCAACAAGATCTAAAAGCTCCCCCTTGAAACATCTGCAACACTAAAGAAGACCATTCACCACCATGTGATGAACCCTCAGATACTGCTAAAGCTCCCACTAAAACATGACATCCGAGCTCTCCAAGCATCGTGACCACCTACTTCAGGTTCCCATAACTGAATATTCAGGTACTCAAACAATATCCATCCTCTCATCTCAAAGCAATCACACCAATGCACAAGTGACCATAGACAAGGCCAACTAACAAGTCTGCACCAGCAATGAATCAACCTCATGGATAACGATAGTCCACATTCAAGTTATCTCACTGCAACAAATGGGTAGCTAATCCACCAACTACATAACTTGTAGATCACAAACATCGAACATGCAAACCCATCATCGCATTGGAAACTACAACACTGAGATTTCAAAAAGAATAACCACATAGACAATCATGACTCAAACACCAGAACATGCCAAATCTGATTTTCCAATCATGTCCACAATGAGCACCATAATCAAGGAACTCACAAGCACCACCATAGGAATGTTGAGTGACAAATCACGTACCAACACTCCCATGCAGAGAAGAAATCACACCTCCTCAAACCATGCACAAAGCATGCATGCAGAATTGCAACTATCTCATCCAGCAACACCCCAAAAGCCAGTGTCTAGAAAATAGTTTAACAATAACTCCACATAACCACAAGTTTTGCTTAACCGTGTAAAACCTACAAAACCATAGAGCCACACAAGTACAAATCATCCTTAGAAGGAAAACAATAGTTCAAGAAAATCCAAGCCCCTTTCAAGCCAACTCTAAAACCACCAACATGTACATGCATCCGAGAAGGAGAGAAAGGCTATTTCAGAGGCTTGCAAATCAACTAATGATTAACTCCATAGCCTTTATGTATTCGAGGTGAATAGGAAACAGTGCCTTCCAACACCAGGAAACACCACCTAGCATAAGCACTCTCTTCCATGGCTAAGAAACAACCTAGGCTTCTCCATATCATCAAGGAGCCTCTCACATAGACACCCAATATGAAAGCATTACTGCTACACAGCCACGGAGTAAGAAAATCCACCTCATACACCAAGGTTATACCGCTACCAACTAGGAGACACAAATCACAACAAAAAAACATGATCAACTCCCTTTTCTCCATCTTCACCATCCTTCAGGATGCCTGTTGTCTCTGAATATCACAAGACTTCCACTAACCAAAGGATCAATAAATCAGTCCATTCCTCCAGATTTCCTCCAGCCTGTCAAGCTAAGAAATCTTCACAAGAGAAATACCCAGAACCAACAACCAAAAGATGGCTCTGATACCACTTATAAGGGAAATTTAGCGCATCTCAAAGAAACCTCCAAGAATAGTAGTGCCTTTGGTACCTTTAGTTCCAATTAGATTTCCTCAAAGACACGTACAACTATATCCTAAAGTAGAAACAGACACAGTTCATTTCCCACATTAATCCTTCCAAGAGAAGCACATGTAAATTCAATAGCAAGCAATAACAGATTCTAGAAACAGAAACAACATAGATGAAAGATAAGATAGAAAAATAGAACACATAGATTTAAGTGGGGAAAACCCTTTTGGGTAAAAAACCCCACCTTCCAAAGTTTGAGCCATTGTATTATTTAGCAACAAAAGGTTACAGTACAATTTCATGCTCATAACCTTTTCAGAGATTACATCTTGTTCATTCTAGATACAACCTTGTAGCGAACTCTCCCCTTTACATTTCCTGATCAATCCATCAGACCATACAATCTTCACACTATTACAATACCCTCACATAGTATACAGTGCAGATCAATAAGAAAGAGATCAACCATGATCCATGATTAGGAGAGATTTCGACAACATAACCCTGCCTCTCACTTCCTCTTCCACCTCTGCAGAATGTCCAATGTATACATATATACATTCGTTCTCAACTGCCTCTATAAATTGATTCATTTTTAACTGTCAGATCACAACTGTCGAACAACAATCTCCAGCTCAGCACCACCATCGACCATTGCCCAAACATAGAAATTTTCATTTCCTCACATAGAAGTTTCCTCACAAACAGTTCTTCTTCCACACAGAAATGGTTGCAACGGTCTCACAGCAAAATGGTTCATATTCCACCTTCTCTGATTGGTCAAAGACACACCACATAGGGCTGTCTTCCAATTGGTCAAAATCATTCAAATAGTATTCACATGTTGGTGAGACACTAATCGTGTCTCCCTGATGTCACTAGAATGATTGTAGTTATCGCTAAGAGTCTTCACTATCGGTAAGACATTACACTGAGTTCACAAGCTATCGCTTAGACTTCCCCTTGTCACTAAGACATCATATTGATATCCATCAAATGTATCACTATTCGGCAAGACCATCGTTATTCAATGAGAAATCATACCGATGTTCAAAGATCACATAGATATCTACTTTCCCTTCGGTGAGACTATCACTCTTCACCAAGAGATTACACCGAGCCCTTCAAGTCATACCGAAATGAACTACCATCGGCAAGACTTATCGCTATTCACTGAGAGTTCTTACCAAAGTCTCCAAGTTACCTCGAGACTACCTTTCACCATAAGTCATACCGACATCTAATAACAAACACATGTTGCATTGTCGGCAAGACTTACTGTTATAAACTAAGATCACCTACATGCAAGATGGATACCTGTCACATGCAAGATATGAAGAACCAAAGAAGATGTTATGTAAACCTCAAAGTGTAAAAATGCATTAAGAGAATCAAGTTTTACAAAGAGATCAATCCTTATGAAGGAGATCAAGAAACCCTAAAAGGGAAACCCTAAATGAAACCCTAGTGTGCACACTTAATAATTAATAATTAAATAATTATTAATGTGCCTAAGTTTAGCTTAAGTAACAAAGAGGAATAAGTGACTTAATTAATTAATCAATATGATTTAATTAATTAAGCATAATAACTTATTACTCTAACACCCCCCCTTAAGATGAACTGAGGAAGAAGCTAAAACACTAGAATAAGATGCATGAAAGCAAAGATGGGTCCTGACAACTAGGCCTGATCAAGTACCCATTTACAAATGCAATATGAGGTAGAGAAGGAAAACCCAATGGGACAAAACCCCCCTACAATGAGATGACTGCTATAAGAAGCACTGGAAGATCACTATGGAGTAACATTGGAACCACAATTTGAAAAGCAAGGAAAGATACTTTTTTCTACAACTTAAACCAAAACCAAAATCATGATAATGTGATAGTAGACCAAATGCCACAGACCACTCAAAAAATCAAAAACTGGAACAACCATGGAATCTGTGAAGCGACAGGAGATGTGATGATGACATAATTTGGAAGTCGTGTAACTCGATGCCTTTGCAAAAATGTGACTTAAACTCTTCCATGGGAAGGAGTACCATATAGACTCTAGAACCTTAACCATAAAAACATGGCCCTCAAACTGAGATGGATCCAATGTGGATCATTAACCATAGGCTCTCAATCTAAAGTGTGAACCTGATGTGAATCAACAATGTGTCTAGCTAAGCAAAGATATGGCCAAAAGAAACTAAGAGACCAGATAAACTCATACGAGTTGCCATCAAAACAAGATGGAGATAGAGATCAAAGTGAAAAACTACACTCTAATCATAGTTATTATGCAAGAAACCACCTTGAATGGAACTTTATCATAGTTCATTTATTACAATAACCTGACGATTGTAAAAGGAGAGCATACTGAAAATGCATAAATATAAAAATAAAATAGACCTCAAATCTTTGTAGAGGACTAAATCAACTTTCCAACGGCGCAAGAATGACAAAAAATGGAGCACCAAGTCAAAAGATATGCCCTCCGAAGTGAAAAACACAAGATCTGAGTTCAAAGGCCTACAAAACAAATCTGGAGCAAGATCTGGTAAAAACACCAACACCACTGAATTGGCATTGGAATCAGCTTTCCAACGGTATCTTTCTTGCAAAAAATGGAGATCATACGCAAAAACTACACCTGATTTCGTGAACATTGCTCCAAAAGGCCCAATGAGGGCTGCAGGGGCCCCAAGGGCTAAAAAAAATCCAGTCCTTGGTCCTGTGCACAACCAGGGGCTTGCAGGTTGGGGGCTGGGGTGGAGCCCCTGGTTCTCCATAGAACTGCCACTGTTGTAGAGGGGGCAAGGCAGCCGGGCGGGGGCTGGGCACATAATGCCCGGTCCCCCATACAACCCCGACCTCTGCGCTGGGTGCCTGCAAGGGCTGACTGGAGCTGTGGCGGTGCATTGGGGCGCCGCCCAGTGGCCACCGCTTCTGGTGGCTGCTGGGTGGTGCAGTAGTCGCTGCCTAGCTTCTATGCGGGCAATGCACAATTTTTTAAAAAATTTCAATTCTATTTTTTTATTTTTTGAATTTTTTCAAAAAAATGTGCCTCGAACTACGTGCTGGGGAGGTCGTACGGCCCCCCAAATTTTTTTTTTTGCCTCCCAGATCAACTGAACCAAAATGGATGATTTGAAAGGCATTTCTAGGGTTTTGGGATGCTACGAGCACAATGGCGACATCCGTTTGAGCCCATAGTGTCCCAAAAAAATTGCTACCCCCAGATCTTGCAGAAAAGATGCCTGTGGAAACCCTTGCACTTGAAACTCACATAGAGGCCATATCTTCAGATCACGAACAAGCAGCTACAGGTCTGGAGCTCTGATACCATGTTATAAACTAAGATCACCTACATGCAAGATGGATACCTGTCACATGCAAGATATGAAGAACCAAAGAAGATGTTCTATAAACATCAAAGTGTAAATATGCATTAAGAGAATCAAGTATTACAAAGAGATCAATCCTTATTGAGGAGATCAAGAAACCCTAAATGAAACCCTAGTGTGCACACTTAATAATTATTAATGTGCCTAAGTTTAGCTTAAGTAACAAAGAGGAATAAGTGACTTAATTAATTAATCAATATGATTTAATTAATTAAGCATAATAACTTATTACTCTAACACTTACCGCTATCGCCAAGAGGTTACATCGATATTCGCATACATCAGTGAGAAGAACACTATCGATGAGACATCACACCGAAGCAAACCTTTTGGGCAAGGTTCTTACCAAAGACTTTGAGTGTAACGTTGTCGGCGAGATAATCCTCCATCGCTAAGAGTTCACACCGAAGCCTTTGTGTTACTCCAATGACTCTAGTCTCCATGAGTGTCCCCAACCACCACTTGACACAACTATCGATATCAACCAGACTTTCTACCGTCGTCAAAACATCATTTTGACTGTTCAAGGTTATGCCGAAGATTCAAGTTATACCAATCGCCAAGACATTCCAGAAGTCACAGCGATAGTTCAGGATCAACTAGTAGATCAGCTAGACATCTCAACAGTCACAGTGACCATGCTTTCTTAGAGGTTTTAGCCTGTCAGATTGAGGCAACAATTCCAACACTTATACATTTAAAAGAAAAGGTAGGTACCTTTTTTCAAATGACATTGTACGACTAAGGCCTACATACCATGAGGACTTGACAGTTTAGTCTCATCCATTTATATATTGGCCTGAGTGAAAAAACTGGTTGGAGTCATTCCCTTTTCTGAGGCAAGCCCCTCTAAGGGATTAACACAGAAAAATATGGGTTTGGCTTTCTGATTATCGATTTTGTACAAGGTGATAACATAATACCTACCATCTATACAACCATAGTAAATGGCGGTTTATTAACTCCCTAGTTAAGTCTACATGAAAGAAGACAGTTGTTCCTTTTAAGCACCAATTGAAGTGTTTTCTACACTAAAAGACAATTGGTTTTAAAGATCCAATCTTTGAGAAACATCCTACACCAAATGTCATTAGTAGTTTTTGATTTTTAGTCTTTGGCAAATGTTTGTTTATTTTTTCACTTTTCAAATCTTTAACATGTGAACCTACAAAGAGAAAATCAATGGTTAGTCGTAAAATCAACAACTAAGCTATGAAGGAAAAAAAATACATTAATCTAAATTAGAAAAAAAAACTAATCTAAAATTAATCTAAAATTGAGTTAATCTAAATTAAAAATTAATCTAGAATTAAAAAAATAATATTAATTAAAAATTAATCTAAATTAAAAGTTAATCTAAATTAAAAACTAATCTAGAAGTAAAAACTAATCTTAATTAAAAGTTAATCTAAATTAAAAGTTAATATAAATTAAAATTTAATCTAAATTAAAAATTAGTTTAGAATTAAAAACTTATTTTAATTAAAAATTAATCTAAATTAAAAGTAAATCTAAATTAAAATTTAAAACTAAAAATTAAAATTGAATCTAAATTAAATCTACATTCTAAATTAAGTATGAATTAGAAATCAAATCTAAATTAAAAAAAGCTAAATTTAAATTAGAAATTATATCTAAAGACTAAAAACTAAATTTAAAAGTAAGTTAAATCTAATTAAAAACTATATATAATTTAAAGACTAAAAGCTAAATTAAAATTAAAAGTTAAAATTTCAATTAAAATCTAAAAAGTTAGATTAAAAGTTAAAAGGGTATGTACAAGCTCGTGATAGGCCAAAAAGTGGCAATATAATGGGTATGTGTAGGGTATGTGGTTGACGACTTTTTTTTACTTAAAATGGATGAAACGAAAAGAGTTTTTAAAGAATATTCTCATCTTTCCACCAATATAAATTATGCTTTACTTTGAATTTAATAATAATTATTATTCATTTTCTATTTGAATTATGACTAACGTCTTGATTGATAGGCTGATTGAAAAACATCTATAGCTTTTAAATGGTATCACACTTTTTGAATCTGAAACATGCGTCACATTCTATGCTTCACATGTACTATAGGATTAAAAAAAGAAAAATTGAATTTCATGAAGTTTTGACCAAGTTAAGGTGGTTGGGCATACAAGTTTTTATATTTTTAAAAAAATTTAATAAAAAAATAATAATTAATTGTTTACTCAAAAAAATATTAAAAAAATATGCATCACATTAGGACATGAGTCATCTACTTATATCTAAAATCATATAAAAAATAATTATCATTTTATTGTGGTTAGGGTGGTCAGACAGACACCTACTTCTTATTTTTCCCTAAAATTTAAGTACTATTACATTGAAATTTCAAATTTTCACCAGATATATTTTAGAAACTACATTCAATTTCGTAGTTTAGAAACTACATTCAATTTCGTATAGATTCTATTCTTACATATATTTTTGAAATATTATAGATAACTTATTCAAATTTAGAAACTACATTGCCTAACTCCAATTTTACTGAATTTTTCGCTACTTAAGGGCCTATTTTTTCTATGATGATCCTGCACATACCCAAAAGTTAAATCTAAATGAGATTAAGACACCTAACTCTAACTAAAATTGTAAAAAATCAAAAAACTATATTCTAAAATCTAAATATAATCAAGCAAAATTAACAAAAACTACATTAATTTAAAATAAAGTAAATCTAATCTAATTTAAAATTTAATCTAATCTAATCTGAAATTAAATCTATCAAAATTTATCCAAATTTAAAATTAACTTAGAAAATTAACTCTAAGAAAAAAACTAATCATCAAGCGAAACAAGCCAAATAGTATGAGGCTGAACAGTGAGCATTTTGAAACCAAACATCAGTGAATATCATGGAATCAAATAGTGCCAAGATTATGAAGCCATACCATCATTTAAGAGCAGTATATTTAGCACCCTCAATACTGCAAAAACCAAAACACATTTCTGGTAAGATTTAAGCAATATCAGAATGAATGAATGCACTCCAAGTGAATCTCAACACCACAAGTTTTGCTGAATTGGGAGGGGCACAATAAAAGCAACGACGAAAATTAAAACTTAAAATATTGTGGGGGTGTTACTCATTACTCAAAGATTCAAATCAAATATTTGTGCTACAATCTCATAAATCGTTGAAAACTAAATCATGCAAGTGATTCATTTTTTAAATTATGCTAGTGATTTTTTTGCTTTAATTAAAGTTTTTATTGTATTTTGAAATGCTTTCACAATGTAATCAATGCAAAGAAATTTATATCATATTTTCCTTTCAACTACAAAACGAGACAATGTATATCATATCAGATTTGGAGTTTTTGATCTTGCAAAACATATATCATATTCAAATGTGAAGAAATCGATATGTTGTAGATGTGAAGAAATCGATGCTCTCCAAAATGTAGATAATATCACATGCAAAGAAATTGATGTAAAATGTACATCATATCAGATTTTCCTTACAATTTTTTCTAGATAGTGCATCCAAAATGTGAAAATATTCATCCAAGCATTTGCTTTGGGTTCACCATAATGTGCATGCTAAAAATTGAAAAACTAATTAAAACTATCTTTTCAACATAACATCAATGGAGCATTTCTAAATGAACACACATGTAAAACTAAACTAAACTATGAAAACTAAAAATATGAGCATTCAAAAGAAATAAAACTCCATTGTTATCCTTTCTACAATATCTTGTCTTTGCTCTTAGATTTTTTGCAGCAAAAGCACAAGAGATGATGTAGAATTGGATTTGAGAATTATTTGTGAAATCAAAAAACGTGCATCCCAAAAATTTAGAAGGAGGAAGTTTTCATAGATGAATGCATAATGTGAAAATAAGAAATGAGAAATGAATGGAGTGATTTATGCAGTGATTTGTGTTTTGAAGCTAAAAATGTGCAATTTTAAGCTAATTCCATGGAAATGATTTATGAGTTTAATGTGCAATTTTGAGCTAATTTCATAGAAGTTGATTTATGAATTTTAAATTATTTAATGAAATATATGAATGCATTTTAATGATTAATGTAAATGGATAATCATGAAAATGGTCAAAGTGGAATGATTTATGCAAATGGATGAACTAATGAATTTATAAAAGATATGGATATGACTATGATGATGAATGCAAATATTTAATGTACAAGTATAATAATTGTTGCCTATATTTCACCTACAATTTAAATCAGGCAAGATAATCATATTTTAGATCTTCAGAGGGAAATGGAACATTCACACCAGGGCAAAGACTCTACATCTGTGGCTAGGTCATGGGGAACTCAGTGAGAGAAACTGCCCTAGGGAGATTCAGAATAAAAATCATCTAAGGAGAAAGTCAGTAGGACATTTCAGAGGTCTCGCCAACTAGCAGGGTTCCATTAAGTCCGAGTGCTTCAAGCCAGGAATCCTATTGGCATGAGATCTCTTTCGACATATAGTCTCAGTGACTACTAATGTCTCACTAAAAATAGTGAACCTTCAGTGTAGCTTTCAAGTTGCCGGGATGTCTCCCCGACTCCTAATGTCTCGCCAACATAAGAGGAGCCTTAGATGGAGAGATGCTTTTGGCATAAGAAGGTGGGCTTCGCTAGGAGGTCTTAGCGAAGATGAAAGTCTCGCTGAAATGAAGCTAGGGGGCCTCGATATGGTTGTCTTTGGTAGGAGTCCCGCTGACACAAAGGATCCCCTCGGTATGACTAAGGGACTTCATCGAGAAGTCTCCCTGACTCGTAATGTCTTGCCGAGATTAGAGCTCAAAAAAATGTGAAGGGCTCGAAAAAAGGTCTCGGTGAACACAAAAGGTCTTGCCAACAGATCAAAGGGAGGCCTCACCAAAAAATGAAAGGGGCTTGCCAATAGTTGAAGATATTACCCTAAGGTCCTGCCAACACCGGGAAGTCTTGGCGACATAGAAGGTGTGATCGGCAAAGGTCTTACCGACCAGTGGAGCCTCCAAAATGAAAAGGAGTTCACCAAAGGGAGGGGGTTTCTATGTGATGTCTTGGTAAACTGAGTGGATCTTGTCGACATGGATTGCCTTCGGTACAGTGTTGTGTTTTTCCCTGAGGTTTCCCCAAAGTGAAGATGTCTCCCCGACCGAAGGAGAAATAAATGCATCGCTGGGTAGAATGGAGGTTATCGCCAAGTGGTCTTGCCGAAGGAGTAGAGTCATACCAAGAGGAATGCTCTCGGCATATGTTATTGCATTCGGCATAATTTCTTGCCGAAGTATGAGGGTCACATCGAAGAAAGCTAGTGGTCCTGCCAATGAAGTCATGTCGATGTGAGGTCTGGCTGACGGAATAGAGTTTTGGCGAACAAGAAGGATCTTCGATGTAACACATGAAACAATGGGGAAGTCTACAAGATGTCTTGGTGATCAAGGAGGTCTCAGTGAAATAAAGGAAGGCTTCGCATAAGATGGGCCTTCGGTATATGGTCTCAGCGACCCGTGAAGTCTCGCTGATATGAAGACCTTCGGTATAACATTCCAAGTCAGAGAAAGGTCTCCCCGACTTGGTGATCTCTTGGCGAAAGGAAAAGCAGAACTCGGTAAGGTAAAATGCATTCAAGGAGACACTAAAGACCTCTTGCCAAAATAAATAGAGAGGGCTCGACATAGGATATTTCCTTCGGCAAAGTGCCTAGCTGAAGGATCAAGGTTACACAGACTAGGCACTTCGGGGTAAGTCAAGGATCTCGCTAAGAAGTCTTAGCGAGAATGGAATGTCTTGGCAATCATGAGAAGGGTTCGGTAGGAGTCTTCCTGATAATAGGTGTCTCACCTAAAGATGGTTTCCGCCATCGGCATAAGATGTGCCTTCGGCATATGGTCTTGATGACAACAAGAGATCTCACCGATAATTATCAGGGTGAAATGGTCTCGACAAAGGATGCAGGTATCGGCAAGAGGTCTTGCCGAGTTGGTAATTTCTCCCTGACTGAAGAAAAATGAAATCTCACCGAATTCAAAGAGTCACCCCGATGGGAAGCAGTTTGTCAAAAGGTAGAAGTTGCCAAAATTTTAAAGCTCGATATAAGGTCCTGCTAAGGTGGTGCAATTTTGTCGAAGGATGAGAAGGTCCCAATGACCAAGGAGGAGTCTCGGTGAAACGAAGTGAGCTCAGGTAGACAAAATGAATTCAGAAAAAGGTCTTAGCGACCCGTGGATGTCCTACTAACTTAATATAGGATCTCAGCAAAGAATGTAGGGCTCGGTGGAGCAAAATGTGTTGGGATGACATTGGCAAACTTTGGTCGATATGGTTTGTAATATCAAGATCGAGGAGACTTCGAGAGGACGTTGTACACTCGGTATGATGTCTTACCGACGAGCGATTGTCTTGGCGACCACAGAGGCAACATCGGTATGAGTTATGAAGCTCGATAAAGACTCTCATCGATATATCCATGCTATGCCAATAGTTTCAGATGACATAATTGCATTGGCGAGACACTTTCAGTGTCTTGCCAAGATGTGATTCTTTTCAAAATAGTTTTGACTACCTGCAGAGCCTATGTGGAATATGCTCGACCAACCATGAGGAGTTGAGACGAGCCATGGTAGTCTAATCAGAATGAAGGATGTCAATGAAATGAATGCAACAAGTATCTATTGTGAGCTCAGGGCATTCAAAGCATTCAACCAAGGTGGTTCGAATAGTACACGATGCCAGGATGAAAATGAATGCAGTGGTTGCGGAAAGATCATAAGGCTTCTCCAGGTAGTAGCTCTCCACCGACACATATAGCAAGGACATGCAGGGTCCTACATTTATTTCATCCAAAAGATCTAGGGAAAAATCTACTCCAAGGACTGATATTTTGTGAGCCCTAAGGGGCTGATACATTTTGATATATAAGGCATTTTTTGCCTTTTTGTAGATAGTTCAGATTATACACTCAGAAGAGTTAGTGATTTTTTTTTCAATCCTTTCTCGACTAAATGTATGTTTTGTAACTCAACCAAAATCTGGAATGTAAAATAGAGTTCACCTCGAAGACAAGTATTAATGCTCTTACCACTCTCATTTCTGTATGTTAGCTTATGTATGTATTTCTTTAATAGTGTTTTCTCAATCTATATTCATGCCACAATGTTGTGAATTCTGTTTCTTCCTTCTTGAGATATGTATGTAGATCAAACCTATCAAGAGTGATGCATAAGTCTAATGGGGTCATGTTGAGTAAGTAAAGCAGCCGCAGTCTAGTTTTCTCAGTGTGGTTGCTTTTTCTATTTTCATTCTTCTAATTTCTTATCAACTCAGTGTATCACCATAGGAATAGTTCAGTATAGTTTCATTTTGTATGCATTTCTTCTCCCTTTACCTCACAAAGATCAATAGTTTAGGTGATACCCAAAGGAATTCGGCCTTCTTCGGAGGTTCACTCCAATCTTAGGTGACCCACAGCCTTGGAGTGATCCAATGTTTCACTAGAAAGCTCAGTTTTACAACTTTGCATAGGGTGCATTTCTAGGTGACAACAATAATTATGCATGTGTAATGGATGTATTTAAGTGATTATAGATTAATGATTAAATGATTTATGAAATGGTTTATGAAATGGTTAAATGATTTATGAATATGTTGATGATTAATGAAATGATAAATATTTATGAAATGGGATAATGAAACATGTAAATGGATAAATAATGGATAAATGACTAAATGATTATGGTTATGAATAAATGCTTATAATATTTTAATGGTTTTATGGAGATATGATTATGTAGATGATCAATTAAAATATGCAATGGATAAAAATTATTAAGAGGACATTTTTATGCATCTACAAGTACTATGCACTATGCTAAACAACAATAGGCTACGAAAACAATATGATAATGCTAAGTGAATGGAAGATGGAATAATATCACCTTCAACCACGTGTGCACTCAAGGAAAATGGGAGTGAGCTTGCAAGCTTACAAATGTTGATTTTGCTACAACAATGATGAGATTGAGTCTACAAAACACCAACTTGCAGCTTCAATGGAGGTGAAAATGTCGCGAAAGTGTTGTGAATAGAGTGAAGGAGTTATCCAATATCTGAATGATCAAGAAGTGTGAGAGAAGGAATGAGACAAGCATTGAAGATGAAATTGGAGGAAAAGGAGCCATTCAAGGTTGGTCAAGGGCACAAAAATGTTGCACTTCATTGCTAATGGAGAGTTGTAATGCCTCTATGGATTCCAAAGGTAGGAATCTTGTTAAGATGGTAGTGCACCGTGTAGACATCCACACATCATGCTAGCATCCTAAACAAACTATCCTCCACCAACACAAAAAACAACTTCCAAATGGATGGGAAGTGAATGAAGGATGTGGAGTAGCATCATCGTATTTAATTATTCTAAGGTAGGAGGTACATAAATGGGGAATTTGCAAGGGGTGAAAATTAATGCCATTACATCATTAGAGCATCATATTTGTTTTGGATCTCAAGTGAGGGTAATCCATGTTGAAGGAATGTAATATCAAACTTTGTTGCTTACATACAATCAAACAAGGTTATTACATCATTTGGTTTGGTAGAAGGAGATACATTTATCTTCTTCAAAGCCTCTTGGATCATCTCATGGTATGTAGATAATATTTTAATCAAGTCCCAAAGGTAGATCTTGTTTGTAGTAAATTACAAATTTTCTCAACAAGGTCATATTCTTTACCTCTATGTTGAGGATGGTTAGGTGGAGGTGGAAGATATGGTTGGAGTAATGGAATAGATGTTGGTTTTTATTTTTGCTTCTTATTATTTCAAGTGTTATATGTGTGATAAAATGCATGATAACTTGGTTGCTTCAACACATATTGTTATCCATGGTTACTAGGGTGTTTCTTTGTAAAGTTTAGGATATGACCATGAGGTTTAGGAGGTCCTATAATGAGAGGTATTTTAGGAGTTTCAATAATTAAAGGAGTTTTAGAAGGTTCAATAATCAAAATGTGGGTTCATAACTTCATCCTTTTGGAAATCTTCTATCAATGGAGGACCTAATTTCAATTGCGAACATTCATGCAATCCACCTTACTATAATTTGAAAATATATTAATTCTTACATCCTATTGTGCCATAATATCTTCCCAAGTAGGAGAGGTATTGGGAGGGAAACAAACATTACTTTCATAATTATTAATGATTGTATCCTCTTGCACCAAGATACTCTCACAAGTAGAAGATATATTGTAAGAACAAAGATGATTGTCGATGATTGCATCCTCTTGCAAAAAGCACACTCACACATAGGAGAGATGTTGGGAGAAGAACAAATATAAGGTAAAGTGATATTAGTAAATGTATCAATGAATTTATTTTGTTCCATCATAATATTCAAATAGGTAGAGAAAATATTAGTGAGATGAACATTAAAATATATCCATTTTGATGACATGGAATGGGGTTGGGGCTAGTACCCCAAATTTTTTAGACATGACATATTTTTTAACTAATTTTTTGAAAAGAAAGCATCTTATTATTGTCCTTTCTTAAGGGATATTACACTGAATTAGGTGAATTAAGGAAAATTGGCAATACATAGTAAACTCTAAAATTTGTAAGACTAACTACTAGAAATAGGAATCGGATCTAAAGAGAAACCATAGAAAAGGTTTAAGTTGCAAGAATGAAGGTGTTTTCATTTATTTCAACTAGATAAATAGTTATCAACTGTTTGTTGTTGTCTTTGATGTCATGAATGTAGGTTATTGGTTGTATATGTCAAGGATATTGAGAAAAATTATAATGGAAAAAGGTTGCAAGTATTCAATGGTTTATCCAAGTTTTGTTCATATGTTTGTGTGGTTTAAATATCTTGATCGTGGTTGTTGGAAGCTACTATATCCATATTTTGGATTTCTAGATCATTGTACAGTGTGAGTTATGTTCACTAGTTGTGAACTGTGTTTTTCACAGTATCTGGCTAAGGTCCAAGAGAAATGTAGTTGCTCTGAATTTCTTCTTGTTCAAGTTTTATCTCTTGTGGTTTTGGATTTAAGCTGATATGATCATGTTGAACATAATTTTGTTGTCTAGAAATATTGGATCATGCTAAGTGTTGTGTGTGCTTAATTGTTCTATGTGTTTTACACGTGTTTGGTCGACCTTGTGTTAAACACTACTAGAAAAGTTCATGAAGAATTTTGGGACTTATTTGGGTCCTTATAAAGCATGTGTTTGAGTCACCCTCACTCTAATTCCACCCTAGCATGTTTTGGCACTAACCTAATTTCAATTGGAATGTTGTATGGCTGACTTTGGATATGTTTCAAAGTTGAAGATGGTATAAATACAAGATGAGATATTGGTGAAAGGTATGTAAAGAAATAGAGAAAGTTAGATGTGAAATAGATGTGAAACAATGTATTTATGATGTGAGTTTGGTAGATTAGTGCAAAATATAATTATTGAGTTTTTGGATGTAGAGAGTTGAAGGTGTACTCTATCATTCGTGCATGTTTGCAATTGTTTGAGTGAATTGTGGTGGAAATCTCTGTTGCATTGAGATTGTATTCTCTTTGTAACATATCTCTCCTATCTTCTTTGTATCTAAGTGGTAGTGATCCCGCTGGGTGGTTAACCCTTGTTGGACAGTGAGTCCTATTTTAGTAGTGAGTCTTCTCTGGCAGTGATCCTTTGTAATTAGTTTTGATATTCTTTATATTGTGAGCTAATCCTCACCATGGTTTTTACATTATTGGGTTTTCCATGTAAATATGGTGTTATTGTGTATGTGTGATGGCTTTTAGTTTTTTGCTTTGCACTTAATGATTAATCATTTTAGTAGGTTAAATGATTTGTGATTGATCTAATTTTTGGTGGAAGTTTTAAAGATTAAAATTTGTCACAAATGATTCACCCCCCCTCTCATTTGTCTTGTTCAAAAATTGGTATTAGAGTTTGGTTCCTTGGAGAGGATATTAACCTCTTAAGGTTTGAGATGGTAGGCAAGATGGCATTTGAGTATCCTAGGTTTGATGGAACTAATTATGTTATTTGGAAAATATAGATGGAAGGATATCTAGAGTATTTTGGATGTGAGGTTGAGAAATCTTATAAGATTGCTTACACTCCTCCTACTAATGGTCTGAGTACAACTAATGAAATCAAGGCACATGAAGCAAAAGATAAGGCGAATCTCATTCTAAAGAATGGTTTTTCACATTATGAGCCGATTGAAGTTCAAAATCTAAAGATTGCTAATTAAGTCTTTGATGCTTTAGAGAAGATGCACAATGGAGATGAAAAGGTCAAAGAAGGAAAGTTGTAAAATTTGGAGGGTGATCCCATAATAGTGGTTTACACTTTTTGGCTAAAATTGACATTGAACTAAGTTTTTTTAACTAAATCTCCACTCCACTTTCAAGCACCTATAGCTTCTAAACCATGAGAAATTTTAAGATGATGTAAACAAGTGATTAGTGAAATTTTGTCTGTAGATTCTAAATATTTTGTTTTTTTAAAATTTGGAATCAAATTGCATTTATTTTTCCATCTCCTTCAAAAAATAGTTTTTAACAATAAACACCATTTTTAAAGAGTGGCATGTACTTGCTAACAAATAACATTTCTCTCTGAAGGATTATTTTTTATTTTTTTAATTTAGATTCATAGCTACAATATCTAGTGCACGCATTCGGTAAATAACAGTTTTTTATTGAATATTTTTTCCTAATTAAGTTTTGAAGTCAAACCAATTACAATTTAGATATGTGTTTACTTGCTAACACAACTTTTTTTGTAGGTATCAATTTTTTTTTCTTTTTTGTTTGATCAAAGACATTAATATCAAGTGCATAGATATTTTTTAGAATTTTTTTGATAATATGCTATTTTTCCACATGTGCAGAACAAAGAGCTTGATTTTCGATGGAAACCCTACATTCACAAGAAATAAAAAATAAATATAATAATCAAATTAAATATATTTAAAATGGGTATGTGTAGGATCATCATGGAAAAACAAGGCCCTTAAGTGGGGAAAATGTAGAAAAATTAGAGTTAGGCAACTTGATGTAAAAATTTGAATAAGTTATCTATATTATTTCAAAAATATATGTAAGAATAGAATTTTTAGCAAATTGAATGTAGTTTATAAACTACTAGGTTTATTTTTTTTTAAAATCTATTTGGTGAAAATTTGAAATTTCAATGTAGTAGTACTTAAATTTTAGGAAAAAAATAAGAAGTAGGTGTCTGTTTTAACACCCTAACCACAATAAAATGATAATAATTTTTTATAAGATTTTAGATATAAGTAGAGGACTCATGTCCCAATGTGATGCATACTTTTTTGTAATGTTTTCCAAGTAAATAATTAATTATGAATTTTTTATTACAACTTTTAAAAAATATAAAAAATTGTATGTCTGATCACCTTAACTTGGTCAAAACTTCATGATTTTTTTTTTTAAATCCTATAGTATGTGAAGCATAGAATGTGACACATGTTTCAGATTAAAAAAATGTGATACTATTTGAAATTTATAGATTTTTTTTAATTAGCCTATCAATCAGGGCTATAGTCATAATTCAAATAGAAAATGAATAATGATTATTTATTAAATTCAAAGCAAAGCATAATTTATATTGGTGGTGTTGGTGTAAATAAAGTCTTGTACCTAGTTAATTCATTACTATGGGACTTATTTACACATGTTAAGTTTACTTAGGTCATAGGAAGGAATCTTTGTAGAAGGTGTTAGTTGTCATTAGTTGTTATCTTATCCTTTGAAAGCTACTACATGTGAACCTAGGTAAGTGTGATTAGTTGTCACATGTCATATGATTAAGACACTTGGCATAATCCTATAACATCTTGCATCTCACCTTGGTTATATAAGCAAGGGGTTTCTCTTATTTGTAAATCACAATCATCTCATATCATTGACACTGAATATAGTTTATTCTTGTCATATTCATCTCTCTTTTTGTGCTTTCCATTTGGTCCATAGATTTTGGCATCCATAGCCAATTCTAATATGGTATTAGAGCGGGTTGGGTGCCATTGTAGATTATTTTTCTAAAGAGAGATACCTGATTTGGGGGTGTTTCATATTTATCTCTTTGTTGCAGGTTCATATCGGAGCTTGTTGGTGCAAATCTAAACTCACCATTGTATCTGGAGTGTTCGAGAAAGTTTATTTTTTCTTTTGTTTCATCCAAATCGGACATACGAGGCCAAATCTATGAGGGTTTGAAGCTGAAGAGTGGTTGCCAAATCCAGAAGGTAGCTGCATTTTTGGAGCATTTTGGGTCAAATCTAACCCTATCATCATGTCCATAAGGGCCAAAAACCCTAAGATTGACTGCCCATTCATCCAAATCGAAGTAGTTGTCCAGTGAGACAAAAAAAATTGCCCAAAGAGTCGTACGGTCCCCAAGTCATCACAAATACAATCGGTACGATTTTTTTCAAAAATTATTTTATTTGCCAAAATTTTTGAAATTTGTTTTATAAAAAATCATTTTGCACTGATCAAATTTTATATTGTAAGAGTTTATTTAAAAATCAAATAAAAAAGAGAGGGAAAATCTATTTTCTGCGGCATAGTACCTGCAAATCTGCAGGTGTACCCATAGAGTACCATCATTGGCTCACACCATGTGGCCCTATCGTAGTTGGCAACCTGCAGGCCCTCCTACAAAACCGATGGGCAGTTCCTACAACCGACGGTGAATTCACTAAATTTCGATAAAAATTCAGCCCTCTATTTGGAAATCAGGTGGCCATCTTCAAAAATACCGATGGCCATAGAGTTTCAAACATCAACGGATAGGTACACTATTCTATTGGAAGAATATTCTCAGGAGATTCCAATGGTCATAAAAATATTCCTTCTACCCTTATCAGAAGCATATTTAGGCACGAATAGGAATATTCTTTCAGCATCTAGCATATTCCTGTCATCTAGACTTGCGCTGACCTATGACGGTCGGTCGACTGTCAATTTTTTGCTCATGGGAGGGTGACATCAGCATTATGTCATCATTTTCTAAAAAAAAATTTCCCCCCTCACGGATTGCATTTTCATTTTGGCAGTCCAACTTTGAAGCTTCATATCTTGCTCATTTTGACTCCTTTCTTCAAGAATTTTTTTTTTATTTGGGCTAATTTTTCACACTCTTCATAGTGGTGCAATCAATTTTTATTTTTGGTTTCTATTTTTTCCATTAATTTTATATTCTCATAGGTGTTGTTGTTTCATCCTCATTTTGGGAACTTTGGGAGCTCATATCTTAATCCTACGGTAACATTTTTTGGTGCAATTTTTTTTGAAAGTGCAATATTTTTCATGTACTTCTTAGTGGTGTGATCAGATTGACCTCATTTTGTACCAAAAATTGTACTTGATTTTGTGGGCTATTTTGGCATTTGCATGAACCAAGATCAAAGACCACTTCGCTATTTTGGGCAAGTGGCAATTGTAAACACACTAAGTATAAAGTGCCAAATCAGATATTGCTTAGGGGGGTTTCTTGATTGAGTGATTTGGGGGGGTAATCTTGCAGTGATTGGTTGCATTGTTTTGCTTGATTTGTGTTCTTACAATGGGGAAATATCAAATTGAACTCCTAACTCCACATAATTATGCTACATGAAGAAAATCAGTATGGAACTATCTCATGGTGAAAGTTCTAATAGGTCATCTAAAGGACACCATTCAAAAACCTACTAATGCTAAAGAATTGGCAAGGTGGGAGATTGATCATGACAATACACTTAGATGCATATGTTCATTAGTCTCATTTGATTTGCAATTTCATATTGAATCATGCAATACACCTAAAGAGGCATGGGAGACTTTTAAAAAATTGTATGGTAAAATAGATAAGATTAGAGGACATCAGATTGATAATGATTTGATGAATCTTGATCCAAAAAGTTTTGACCACATCCAAGACTACATCTCCAAAATCAAGCAACTAAGAACACAGTTAAAAGAATGCAATATTGAAAAAGAGGATTTACAATTGATTTTGAATGTGTTATCCAAGCTTGGTCCTGAGTATTCAGGTTTTGTTTCTAGCTTTTACACCCATTGAATTTCTATGGGAGCATAATATGTTGATCCTAAGTTTGATGACTTTACAAATCTCCTAATCCAAGAGGAAGCTAAGTTAATGAACATGGGTCTAATCAAGTCTTCCAAGTCACAAGCATTGGTGGCTAGTGTGTCTAAGGGACAAAAAGAATCAGGTAATCTTGATAAGAAGCAAAAGAAGAAAAAGAACAAGCCACATAAAGAATAAAAATCCTCATCTTCAAAAGGAGAAACATCTAAGAAGGAGAGGCATTTTTGTGCATATTGCAAGAAGGATGGACATGAAGAACATTATTGTTATAAGAAATATATTGATGAGTTGAAGAATCTTCTCCAAAATAATCACATTGATTTACCCTCTAGAATGTTTGAATCATCTTCTTCTCCTTCTACTTCAAAACAGTCTAAAAAGGACAAAGGTCAAGCATCTACATCAGGAAGTAAAGGACAAGCTCTTTGTGCTCTTTCAGGTCTAGGATCAGGGAGATGGCTTCTAGATTCAAGAGCATCGCATCATATGGTATCTTCACATACTATCTTCTCTTCATTTCAGTCTTGTACTATGCCTCCTATCTTGATGGGAAACAATACATACATGAGTGTAACAGGGAAGGGATCTATTAGTTTTGGGGACAAAATTTTTCAAGATGTCTTGTGTGTTCCTCATTTGATAAAAAATCTTCTTTCCATATATCAGATTACACATGGTGGAGATGGGAGAACTATGGAGTTCACACTTGATTCTATCATCATTCAAGACTTGGAGACTCGAGAGATCATTGCTACTGGGGTGGTTGATCATTCATCCCGGTTGTACACCTTTGCACAATTTGCTTCTAATGGTGACAATGTTCTTGTTGATCACATACACCATGATTCAGAGGGGACATTTGGCTTCTTGAACTTGGGAGTTCTCACATCAGATCCAGTACTTGAGCCATGCATTCTATCTCATCTACCTAATGTTACAGTTGATGATGCTTGTGATTTAGTGTAGTAGGACATTCATTGTCTTCTAGATATGGCTACTTTGGATGACTTCTTGACAGGTATTTCAGACTTGTTTGTGGAGTCTCATCTTGCAGATTTGGAGGACATCATCGATAACTTTCATCTTCTTTTTGATGAAAATTCACCTTCTTCAGATGTTGTGAGGGAACACATTGACCCTCTTGTTCATTCTCTACATGATCATTCTTCACAGATTGAGGTGAGTGTGGATACTTTTGGACAACATTTGGAGGAGGTTTCTTTATCTTCATAGTGGATATTCTTGTCTTTGGATCATGTTCTATATTCATCTCTACTAGATGTTGGATTGTCCTCTTCACTAGTGTGGCCTAGAATGCCTATTTGGAGTGTGTCAACTTTTGGCATCGACATGGAGACACTTGAGCATGCTTCAAAGACATTATCATCCATCATCCATATTCCTAATTTCCTACATACATCCTTGGTTTTGTTTCTTCCTAAGGGGAGGAATGTTTTTTGGCGAGATTGGATCATCTTCAGCATTCAATGTCAAGCTTCTACCATCATTGCATCAGACTCAACATTGAGTGGGGGCTGCTTGGTCTCTCTTCTACTTCTCTCTTATGGGGGGGTATTTTTCCTCAAATGGGGTTTTTACCTTCTCATTCATCATTGAGAGCATTTCTTTTTTGTATTTCATCTCTCTTTTGGGGAGGAGTTTTTTCCCTCCGGGTTTTCTCCTTTTCTCCTTTTGTGAGAGATTGCATTGCATTGCATTGTACATGGGTACCTAACATGGCCTAGTAGCCGGGATCCATTCTTGCATCTTTGTGTCATTTGCATAATAATCTACTACTCCCTAAGTTGCACTTAAGGGGGGGTGTTGGTGTAAATAAAGTCTTGTACCTAGTTAATTCATTACTAGGGGACTTATTTACACATGTTAAGTTTACTTAGGTCATAGGAAGGAATCTTTCTAGAACGTTTTAGTTGTCATTAGTTGTTATCTTATCCTTTGAAAACTACTAAATGTGAACCTAGGTAAGTGTGATTAGTTGTCTCATGTCATATGATTAAGACACTTGTCATAATCCTATGACATCTTGCATCTCACCTTGGCTATATAACCAAGGGGTTTATGTCATTTGTAAATCACAATCATCTTATATCATTGACATTGAATACAGTTTATTCTTGTCATATTCATCTCTCTTTTTGTGCTTTCCATTTGTTCCATAGATCTTGGCATCCATAGTCAATTCTAATAGGTGGAAAGTTGAGAATCTCCTTTAAAACCCCTTTTTCTTTCATCAATTTTGGGTTAAAAAAAGTCGTTAGCCACATACCCATCATATTGCCACTTTTTCCCATCATGATCCTACACATACCCAAATTATAATTTTTTGGAAGCTTAAACTAAGGACTACATACTTACAAAAATAAAATTTTAAATGAATTTATTTGATCCCCCAAAAGGTAAATCAAAAGTGGTTTTTTATTAGCATTTTGATTGGTGTAAAGGAGACTTTGTAATAGGTATGGTTTAAAACTAGCGGGATTCTATCCAAGGGGGTTTGATCTAAGGTGGTTTGATCAAACTATCTTCCATTGGAATCCTTTAAATGGAAATTTTCAAGGCTTAAATCATTATATTTTCTAAACATATGTGATTTCAAAAAAAATTAGGATGCCCCAAAAAGTGTAAACCACTATTGTGCGATCACCCTAGAGGCATAGTTTGAGGTCATGCATATGTCTAAAGATGAGAACATTAAATCCTATTTATAGAAAGTGGATGAGCTGGTAGGTGGAATGTGAGAACTTGTTGCTACAACAAATGAATCCATGATTGCAAAGAAGATTTTTTGAACTCTCCCTAATGCATATAGTGAAAAGGTATCAACTATTGAAGAATATGTGAATTACAAGACTTACACTAAAGATCGATTATTGGGAGATCTAACATCTTATGAGATGAGAAAATAAAATTTGAGAAATGGATCCAAATCAGAAACTGTTTTTAAGGCTACAAGAGTTGAAGATCTAGATGAAGAAAACCTCGATGTAGTAGAAGCTAACTTTGTGAGAAGGATGAAGAAAGGCTCCAGTAAGTATGAAGGTAACTTACCCTTTAAATGATTTAGTTGTGGAGGAATAGGTCATTATGCTTTGAGATGTATAGAAAGAGCTTAGAGGAATAAACAAATATTTAGAAAAGGGAACAAAAGTAAGAAGATAAACAAAGCAAATTATGTGAATGAGGATGCTAGTATTTATGATGAGGAATCTGATTATGGAGATTTTGATGATGATGAATGCTTGTTCTTGGCTATAAAATATGAACTTACTTTTTCTAATTCTGAAAGAAAAGTGAAGGAATGTCCTCTGGAGAAAGATAAAGATATTATAATCTTTGTCCTACAAGCTAAAGAAGAAAAGAACTATTTGGTTGTTGGCATTGGTTGTTCACATCACATGACCAATGATAAGAGTAAGTTTGTTAAACTTGAAAAAATATGATGGAGGCTTACTTATGTTTGGAGATGATACTAGTGCTAAGATTTTTGGGATAGGTTCAATAAGTTTTGATGGCAAGCATAATATACTAAAGTTGATCTACTAGAAGTTTACTAGAGAGAAGCTCTTCACATCACTATTTATGTGTTCAATCGAGTTCAAGCAAGATCCAACAACACTAAGACCCCCTATGAGCTATGGTGTCCAGAAGAATTCCTACTGTTAAGTATTTCAAGGTATTTGGAAGAAAATGTTATATTAGATGGGATGAAGAAAATTTAGTGAAGTTTGATACTAGAAGTGATGAAGGTATTTTCCTTGGATATTCTACTAGAAGCAAAGCTTACAGATGTTTCAATAAAATACCAAGGAAGATTATAGAAAGCACAAATTTCAAAGTTGATGAAGCAATGAAGAATTAAATTGAAGTAGATGGATATCTATCTAATGAACTTGATTGTGTAAGAATTGAAATTTTTTGGAAGAATAGGAGAAGGATAAACAAGAAAATAAGAATGAAGAAGAAGAAGAAGAAGAAGAAGAAGATCTGATGGTGTCCCCAAAGACACCTAAATATGTGTAGAAAAATCATTCAAAAAGTCAAATCATTGGATATAAGATAAAAGGAGTATTGAAAAGAAGTAGAGTTGTTGCTACTGGTGAGATAAATCTATGTTTACTTTGTGAGATTGAACCAAAGACTATAAGTGAACAATATAAAGATGGGCATTGGATGGAAGCTATGAAAAAAGTTATGTAGAATGAGAAGAATCAAACTTGGGAATTGGTCCCTAGACCGGTAGATAAAAACATAATTTGATCAAAGTGGGTATTCAAAAACAAATTAAATGAGAATGGAGAAGTGTCTAAAGTAAAGCAAGGCTTGTATGTAGGGGTTAATCACAAGTAGAAGGTATAGATTTCCAAGAGAATTTTACTCCCAAGGAAAGAATGGAAGCTATTGAGATGTTCTTAGCATTTTCTACTCATAAAGATTTCAAAGTTTATTAGATGGATTTTAAGTCTACATTCTTGAATGGTGGGCTAGAGGAAGAGTTATACATGCAACAACAGAAATGATTTCAGTTTTCAGGTCAACTTGATATGGTTTGCAGATGGAGTAAATCTTCATATGGATTGAAGAAAGCTCCTAGAGCTTGGTATGCAAGGTTAGATAGGTATTTGATTCAACAAGGTTTCAACAAAGGTATGACAAATTGTAATCTATATTTTAAAATTGCAAATGATAAGATCTTGATAGTGGTTGTATATGTTGATGACATTATTTTTGGAGGAAATGAAATTATGTGCAAGATGTTTGCTAATGAAATGCAAAAATAATTTGAGATGTCTAGGTTTGGGGAGATGAATTTCTTTCTTGTCGTACAAATCAATCAAATAAAAAAAGGACTTTTATTTCACATTCAAAGTATGTAAGAGAGATGTTGAAGAAGTTTGGGATGGATGGTTCCAAACTAGTATGCACTCCTATGGTGCCTGGTTGCAAATTAAGTAAAGATGGTGATTCACCTAAGGCTAATCAAAGAAAATATAGATCTATGATTGGACTATTGTAGGGTATGTGTAGGTTAATGGTCGGCCAAAAAGTGGCAATGAGGAAAAAAACACATCTTTCATCGACCGAAAAAATGTGAAAATAACATGTTGAATTTTTTTACGCTTGGGTGTCACCATACCAAACATCAAACCTACTTTTACAAATCGGATATATGATTTGGATCAGATATCTGATTTGTAAAAAGCATATATTAAAAACTTATGTCACCTTTTTGAAGTCATTTGGCTGAGAAGAACCTGCGGGCACACAATGCATCCATTCTTCACGTAACGGATATCCAATATAGGCTAAATTTGATTTGGAAAGGTAAGTTTTTTTATTTTTATTTGATTTGATTCAATTTTGATTTAGATTTGAATAATTTCATATGGTTTTTTGTTGATTTTTTTTTAAAATAGGGTTTTTGATTGAGTTTTTGTGAAAAAATTGAGTTTAGAATAGATTTTGATAAAAAAATGAATGTTTTTGTGGATTTTTTTCACAATAGGGTTTTTGATTGAATTTTTATGAAAAAATTGAATTGAGAATGGATTTTGATAAAAAAAAATGAATGTTTTTGTGGATTTTTTTTCAAAATAGGGTTTTTGATTGAATTTTTATGAAACAATTGAGTTCAAAATAAATTTTGATAAAAAAAATGAAAGTTTTTAATGGATTTTGATTTAAAAATAGTGTTTCATTTATATTGTCTAATTTTAGATTAATTATTTTTTAACTTTAATCAGGCATTATGGCTGTTGAGAATGAAAATGCACAAATTCCACCAGTTGAAAATGAAAATCCACCAGCTGAGAATCAAAATGCAGAAATGCCAAATGCTCCACCACCTCCACAGCCATCAATTGAACAGTTAATTCATGAAAAATTGGAGCAGTTGAGGGGAATTTGTGATGTTTATAGGAAAATCCCTCAATTATCATGTATGTCAACCACATTGACAGGAATAATTACAAATGTAGAAACCCTCTCCACCCAACATAATACATTTCATTTGTGGCGAGAAACCATGAGGCAATACTATGCATGTGGAATGTCTTATGATGATGTGAAAGATCTCCAAATAAAAAAAATCCCAAATAGCCTCTTTATTTATTAACCCCAACACTGGTTTGCCAGTTATTGTTAACAAGCCAAAAATTTCTATAAAATGGTGCACGCATAGGGGCATAGTAGATAAATTTTGGGATCGTTGGTGTATGGTTTTTGATAAACCACCCAACAATAATCTTGATGTACCTTTTTACTTTATTAAAAAATTATATGTTGAGTTTTTGTTAGGGCATCATGTCAATTACTTTGACATTAAACCCTTCCAGGGTGTTGGTAGAGGTATGCCTCAGGATAGGCCAGGGGCAGCTAGAGTAGTTAGGTACCCACATGTTCCCCATCCTCCCCTTCCTCTGCCACCTCTAGTACAATGTCCAGATATTATGGAGGATGCAACCATACAAACTATCTAAGTCATTCACTCTTTGAGTGGTCTTTTGGTTTCCCATGCTTCTTCAGTAGCTCAGCCATAGTCTGGTGATCTTGGCGATGGATCCAGTGCTAGTGCATCATCCTCCTCGGGTCCACATATTTGTGTGCCACATATTTGCAATACGTGCCAGCAAATATGCTTGGGTCCTATTGTACAGTCCCCTGAGCATCCATTAGACACTTCTGATTATGACATCTAGGATGTGGAGATTATAGCAGATCACACGCAGGGGAGTGGAGCACACCCTACAGAGTCCTCTCCTGCTAGAGAGGTGGACATTGGAGTAGTTACACAGGTAACATTTAAGGTGTAAATTCATAACTTGCATTTTTTTTAAATGAATATTAATAAGAGATAGTATCAAGTACTAATATTTATTTACATGGTCTATTTAACAGTTAATGTCTGAGGATGATCTCACATAGGTGACTAATAGCACCCTTAGGGCCATTTCATTTGGCCTCAACATGCACATAGTATGTATTTTCTCACTCACTCATTTACAATTTTTTACTGTATATTTTCTTGTCATTTGAATTGTCAATAATGAAATTATATATTAACTTATATGTTTATCTTACTCTCTGCTTGTAGCAAACACCTAGTGCGAGCGAGGTGTGATGCTCTCCAGACTATGGAGGCATAGTGTTGGATAAGGGAAAGGTAATTGAACTCAAATTTGATTGAATTAAAATTTATAAGATCTTTTATTGATTATGCATACATTGACATAGATTTGTAGTTTCATATGTACTTGTCATTTTTATGTACAAGCAGTAGTGAGCTATACATCATTGTTGATAAGTGCCACAACACCCGAAGGAGTAGGTATTTGAACACCTCAAGGAGGAGGTGTTGAAACACCTCAAGGAGGAGGTGTTGAGACACCTAAAGGAGATACAGAAAAAGATCAACCTAAAGAGGTATGTGTTTATTTTATTTTTTGCTTGGTAAATATGTTCTTATTACTGACAATTCTATGCTAACTTGGATCAATTTCATGTTTTTGTTCCCATATATAGATTGACATTACAAAATTTAGTTTGGTTAGTTCTTTGAGAGGGGTATATTCTAGGACTCCTGACCCTTCAAAGAGACGTATATTTCAGGTAATCAAGATTTCAATTTTAGAGTTCAATTATAATTCAATGTGTATTGATTTTTATGTTAATTATTCAATTTTAAATTATATAGTATAACTAATCTCAATTGTGGTTTGACTTTTTCTTGTGCAGCTACCTTCAGAGCCAACGAGTGCTTCAAAGAGGCTCCATTTTGATGATCCACCAGTAGTTTAGGATGAGATAGACATTTTGGCATGTAAATTTTGAATAGATATCAGATGGCATATGCCACATATTGTAAAACTTTGTTTGAGTTGGCATTGATGCCATTTTTATATATGGACATACACTTGATTATTGGATAATTTGATATATATAGAAGTTGACAATCAAAATTTAGTTTCCTCCTCATGTGCATGATTAAACTCTTTGAAGAAATGGTTAAATATCAATGTACAATAGCATAAAAAGAATGGTTAAATATTATGTAGTTTATATTCATATTGCTGATTACATTGCATTGCACATCTTTCAAACTCAAAGCATTATTTCACATTGCATAAGTAACAACTAGATACTCATATGATTAACCCTACACCATCTTATTTTCTTCTTTTTCAACTTTCCCATGCCTTAGTAAATTTGGTGGTCCATTTGTAACTATCAATTTTTTTATATAGCATAAATTCACCTTTTTCAAAAAATTAATATGGCTAGACTCCCATATGAATACTAATAATATATCATATGACCATTCTTCATATACTTACTAGCACTTTGTGTCTTCTTAGATGAGCCAAAATTTGTTGCCCAACTACCTCTGCCTTCATCAATGTTCCATATTTTAATCATTCCATCCCAAGATGTTGTGACCATTTGTTGACTAGAAGATTCAATTATTTGCAGGCATGAAATGACATCATCATGCACTTTGACCTAGAAATTTAGGAAAAGAGTACTATTAAAAGTTGTGAGCTCTGTGAAAAATAGATGTTTATCTGACTGCAACACCATCTAAATATGGATTCTTTTAGAAAATAAAAAGAAAGACATAACTTTTAAACAAATAATTTAATCACAATGTATTTTTCACAAAGAAAATTTGTATAAACCGCTTCTCCATAATGGCTAGTATAGAAAATAATTGCATTGGCAGAACAAAACTCCAAAACATTTCTGATTTCCTTAATTAATTGAATCTTAAGTATAATCCCCACAATAATTATGTTTTACATAAACTGATAGGAAAACAACATTGCTTGGAAAGTGAATCTCTAATATTTTATGTTCCTTGTACAATAGTTTAAATACATTTGAAGAAGTTATATGAAAATATAGCTTCTTAAATTCTTCTTTAATTTGAAGGTTAGTTTTGATAGTGAGTTATTTATTTCATAGATGGATTTTAGCTTTTGCTTGATTGTTGTGCACTGTACTTTCTTCTATAAATAAAATGAGACATGCTAATGTACATATCTTCCTCAACATATCTCTCTCTTGGGCTTTGATACAACCCTTTCAGGGCCTATCCTAATCACATTTAGCCCAAATCAAAAATAAAATTTCATGCATTGCTTCTCCCTACACTAGCAGACCCTGGCTGGAGGTTTTATTTGATATTGTCAACAAACATACATCTGGTTGTCTAAATGAATGGGGGAGTTACAGCCTTCCCAATCAAGAGGTCATGACTTGTCAGAACTGATTAAAGCAATTCAAGACTTATGTCATAGGATGAGAGCATTTGACCATAGGCTCAATTATAAATGCAATGATCCTTAACTAAATTATTCATACAAATTTCTTAGATTTGGAATAATTCAATGAAAATCAGCCAAAAGATTTAAACAAGATATTTACATCTAAAACATTCACATACAATAAATAGATCTACACATATAAGTTGGTTGGAATAGAGTATTTAATTCAAATAACTCACTTCATGATTACAATTTGTTTGCTTCAATTGTTTTCTCATAACCAAGATTACAATGATAAAAAAAATTTAGAAAAATATTGGGATGCTGAAATCCACTATGTTTGGCATATAGATGCAACCTTTCTGTGAAATTTCCCTCACAAATCCAAACAAGTTTCATCCTCCAAACTCTAGGAAACCAATGGGGTTTCATCAAAAAATCTCCATAACCTAAGGGTTTTTGTCCTTAGATTCAACAAGTGAACACAAGTGTGTGACTTTGCAATTTTGAATTTGTTGAGATGATGTCCAAAGATTATCCAAACTAATGAAGTTTAATTCCTTATATAGAGGTTGAAGGCCTAACATGGGTCCAAAGTTTCTTGCCATTTTCTCACATTCAAATTTGGGCTCATTAATTGCATTCTTGGTTAGTCATGGTCATGGGTGGAGTCCATTCAAATAGTGAGGTTTTGTGAAAGTGCATGCTTGAGTGTGGAGATCTAGGGAAATGATTGCTTTAAGTTCAAGCAAATAATTATCCCAAGGTCCAACGTCAAGGGTTCAGACAATGGGATTCTTGGGAGTTAGGACACAAGACAATGGGGATCTAGGGGTTTGATGATTAGGATACCCCATTGGCTCCTTTACAAACGTAAGACATCATCAAAAGGCCCAAAGATCCAAAGAGGAATGTATGGTTTGAGAAGTGGTGGTCAAGGTATTAGGGTGTTATGCGAATGGAAAGGAAAAATTTCAAAGGCCCACAAGAGAAGGAAGTGGGAGGTGAAGGCACAAGGAATGAAAGAAATGCATGATAGTATTAGAGAGTCTAAAATCTCACCCAAAGTAGGAAAGTGACCCATCTTTCAAACTCAAAGCATTATTTTGTATCATTATTGGCGCAGGAGCACCCATAGGTTGCCATAGGAAGGTTTGTCTAGGACAACTAAGAAAACTATTTTAGCTCATTTGTATGTGAGCCTTGGTGGCATTTTTGTTGTGTTTTGATCAGATGAAGGTCATGTTGACCATAGAATAGGTGTCATAATGTTCTAGCTCAAAATGAGGTTTTGGATTTTTAGGATTCTTGCAAAATGTTTGAAAATGAGGTTTTGGATTTTTAGGTTAGTGATAATTTGGAAGGAAGGGTACCCAAGAGTGAAGAGGTTGTAGAGGAAGATAGGATCCCTAAACCTAACCCTATTTGGCAAGAAGAGCCTTTCTTGAAGGCATACCACTGTTTAGTGGGAAATTGGAAGCTGATCTAGTCATGGATTGGATAGAGAGAATGGAAAACCATTTTGAGTGTGATGGAGTCACTGAAGCACAAAAGGTAAAGGTGGCCAAATCAAGATTAAGAGGTTCTACCTTGAAATGGTGGAAGTTCATTCAGACAGAGAGAGAAAAGGAAGGCAATAAACCTATTTCCACTTGGAAGGGAATGGTTGCCAAAGTGAGAGAAGCATACATGCCAGATGATTATGAAATTCAGTTGCATAAGAAAAGATAGAGCTTGAGACAAAGAGACCAAGATGTAAATTCCTATATAGAGGAGTTTCAAAAACTTTGCATGAGGTCTAATATATCTGAGGATGAAATTCTTAAGGTGGCTAGATACCTTAATGGTTTGAAGTGGAACATTCAAGAGGAGATGAATCTTCTAAGTCCCAAAATAGTGCACCAATGTTATCAATTGGCTATGAAAAATGAAGAGACAAGTAAGAGGAAACAAGATCAGGCTTCCAAGAGCAGAGGAAAAGGTAGAGATCAAAGAGGACATAGAGGTGGATACCAAAGTAGAGGGACTGAACAAAGAAATCAAGGAGAGTCTAAACTCATAGAGCATGGAAGTGAAACAACTTCTAGAGGAGGTTATGGAAGAGGTAGAGGATCTCAAGGAGGTTCTAACAGAGGAAGAGGTACAGGCAGAAGTAACTCCTAATTTGCTAGCATGAAGTGTTACAACTGTGGTCAAGTAGGACATCCAGCTTATAGGTTCCCGGAGAAAGCATCTTCTTCAAATACATAAAAGAGAGTAGCATATGCTCAAGAAAACACTATGAGTGTCAAGTCATCAGAGGTTAGTCACATTGAGTCAATAATGGGGGAGAACTTGATGTTTAGTAGGGTTCTGATCAGACAACTAGTCAAAGAAAATTCAAAGCAAAGGAGAGCTTTATTCAGGGTGAGATGCAAAATACTTGGGAAGGTGTGCAAATTCATAGTGGATTCAGGGTCTACTGATAACATTATCTCAGAGGAAGCAGTGAGGAATTTAAAGTTGGAGAAGGTACCCCATACTAATCCTTACAAGGTGACATGGATGAATAAAGGGCAGAGTGTTCTTGTGAATGAACAGAAAATAGTGGAATTCTTCATTGGAGGGTACAAAGACAAACTAATTTGTGATGTGTTGCATATGGATGTATTTCATCTTCTATTGGGAAAACCATGGAAATATGACATGGGAGATATCTATGATGGAAAGGAGAACACATCTCATTTAAGAAGGATGGTAAAACATTCAAGTTATAGTCACTATTGGATGAAAAAGAAGAACAGTCAAAGACCCCTAGTGTCTTGTTAAGTAGTGGTAAGGAGTTTATCAACACTCTTCAGCAAGGAGGTGAAGGATATGTTGTTATGGTGCAACCCAAGGAAGAAGACAAGGCCACGAAGACAGTTATCCTAGAGAAATTCCAGAAGTTGCTTGAGAAGTTCAAGGACATAGTCAGTGATGGATCAATAGCAACATGACCTCCAAACAAAGCTATCAGTCACTAGATTGACTTCACACTAGGGGCTTCATTGCCAAATAAAGAAGCTTATAAGCTCACACCAGAACAAAACCTTGAAGTGGCTAGGCAAGTGCAGGAGTTATTAGACCAAGGACTAATTAGGAAGAGTATCAGTCCATGTGCAGTACCAGTGGTCTTAGCAACCAAGAAAGGTGGTAAGTGGAGAATTTGCACTGACTCTAGGGCTATCAATAGGATTACAATTAGATATAGGTTTCCTATTCCTAGGATAGAGGATTTGATGGACTGCCTTAGAGGGGCATAGTACTTCACTAAGTTGGATCTCAAGAGTGGATACCACCAGATTAGAATCAAAGATGGGGATGAATGGAAGATAACTTTTAAGACAACTTATGGGTTGTATGAGTGGAGAGTGATGCCATTTGGCCTCTCAAATGCCCCTAGCACATTCATGAGGTTCATGAATGAAGTGCTTAAGGATTTCACAGGTATATTTGTGGTGGTGTATCTAGATGATATACTCAATTTTAGTAAGATAAAAGAGGAACATTTGAAGCATGTGGAGATGGTTCTTAAATGGTTGTAGGAGGAGAGGTTAGCCATCAACCTAGAAAAATGTGAGTTCTTCAAACAAGAGCTTGTGTATTTGGGGTTTGTAGTATCCCAAGGATCATTGAATATGGACCCAAGCAAGGTGGAAGCTATCCTAAATTGGCCTACACCAACCACTGGGACAAAGGTAAGGAGTTTTCATGGGTTAGCTCAGTTTTATAGGAAGTTTATAAGGAACTTTAGTGGCATTTGTGCACTAGTGCTTGATACTATCAAGGGTGGCCTAAAGACTAAGTTTAAATGGACTCTTGAAGTAGAGAAGGGTTTTGAGAAGTTGAAACAAGAAGTGGCAACTCAACCCATCCTTTTGTTACCTAGTTTTGATAAGCTATTCACAGTGGAATGTGATGCCAGTGGAATTGCAGTAGGAGGAGTACTAAGCCAAGAAGGCAGACCTATAGCTTTCTTTAGAGAAAATCTCAATGAAGCTAAAAAGAAGTATTCTACTTATGACTTAGAACTATATGCTCTAGTGCATTCTCTTAGAAAGTGGAGACATTATCTCCTACCCAAGGAGTTTGTAGTGTTTACTGATAACTAGGCACTTAGCTACATCAACACACAAGAAAATTTGAGTAATAGACACTTGAAATGGATGGAGTACCTCCAAGCCTTCACCTTTACTATCAAACACAAGAAGGAACAGTTGAAAACGGTGGAAGATGCACTAAGTAGGAGGTTGCTGACAGTGTAAGAGATTCAATTCAAAAGCATTGGGATAGAGAGTTTCAAGGATCTCTATGGAGAAGATGAAGACTTCTTTGAAGCATATAAGGTATGTTCTGATTTTGAGAATCACTTTCACAGTCAATTCTCAGAGTATACATTGTAGAGTGGACATTTGTTCAAGGGGAATCAGTTGTGTGTTCCCAAAGGTTCAATGAGAGAGAATCTCATCCAGGAGAAGCACAAAGGTAGTCTCAGTGGCCATTTTGGTATCAACAAGACACTAGAATTAGTGCAGGGGTTCTATTATTGGCCCAAGTTGCCAAGGGGTGTCAGAAGGTATGTGGAACAGTGTGTAGTTTGTATGAAAGCCAAGGGAGGAGTTAGCAATGCAGGTTTGTATCAACCTCTACCTATTCCCAATAGACCATGGGAATGCATTAGCATGGACTTTGTGTTAGGACTCCCTAAAACTAAGACAGGGTTTGATAGTGTCTATGTGGTGGTAGATAGGTTCAGTAAAATGAGTTACTTTGTTCCTTGCAAGACCACCCATGATGCTAGCTATATTGCTCATCTTTTCTTCAAAGATGTTGTGAAGATCCATGGATTGCCATTGAGCATTGTATCAGATAGAGATGTGAAGTTTATGAGTCATTTTTGGAAGACTCTATGGAGTAGATTGGGTACTAACTTGTCTTTTGGATCAGCTTACCATCCTCAGACATATGGAAAAATTGAGGTGATAAATAGAGTGTTAGGTAACCTGCTAGGATGCCTTACCAAGGAGTATGGATAGACATGGGACTTGGTCATATCACAAGCTGAATATGCCTACAATGATAGTGTAAACAGGACCACAGGTAAAAGCCCTTTTGAGATAGTATATGGTATGCACCCAAGAGGTGTGTGTGAGCTTAGAGATCTAGGAGCTATGGAGCATAGGAGTGGCCATGTAGAGGATTTCACTCAGACCATGAAGGAGATTTAGGAGCAAGTGAAGAAGACAATCACAGAGGATACTCACAAGTTGAAAGCTAAGGTGGATATGTCTAGAAAAGATCTCCAATTTGTAGTAGTGACTATGTCATGGTCCATCTCAACAAATCTAGATTGTAGAAAGAAGTACCAACTAAGTTGCAAATGAAGAGAGTGGGACCATGTAAGGTGCTAGCCAAGTATGGAAATAATGCTTACAAGGTGGAAGTTCTTGTAGATTTAAGTATTTCACCAGTGTTTAATGTGGCTGACTTGATCAAGTATAAAGGATCAGTAAGTGATATGGCTCTGGCTAGTACATATGTCTTGGAGGATGTGAGTACTGAAGTCATACCACCTAAAGACAACCTGCAAGCAGAAAGGATCTTGGAATATAGAGTGAAGAAGTCTACTCGGCACAGGGTGTACATGGAACATCTCATACATTGGAAAGACAAACTAGAGTATGAGACTACATGGGTGGAAGAAGCTCATTCCAAGAAGTACGGAATTGATCTTTCTTTGATCTCTCCCCACATTCGTTAGTGCTTGGGCAGAGGGGGGAGAATGGTGCAGGAGCACCCATAGGTTGCCATAGGAAGGTCTGTCTAGGACAACTTTGTCTAGGAAAACTAAGAAAACTATTTTAGTTCATTTGTATGTGAGCCTTGGTGGAATTTTTGTTGGGTTTTGATCAGATGAAGGTCATGTTGACCATAGAATAGGTGTCATAAGGTTCTAGCTCAAAATGAGGTTTTGGATTTTTAGGATTCTTGTAAAATGTTTGAAAATGTTGCTCAATTGGAGCTACAAGTGGCCAAGAATATCCCAAGGGAGAGGATAACTGATTTGGTGACCTATTTATGGGATGCCTCAGCATTGGAGTCAGGTTGGAAGCATTGGATATTGTTGAAGTTTTTTTGAATTCAAGGAAAGCAATTGTGTTTGAGTGTGAATTTTCTGGTTTTTGCATTGAAGTGATGTTTTAATGGATTGATCATGGCACCGTAATTTTTGTAGGATGTAGAGTAGGTGTTCTTTGAGCATTGTGTAGCATTAGATAGTTTCTTTATTCAATTTCAAGCATTGTTTGTAATTAGTTTTGGTTTTCATACTGTTGTTGGTCTGAACCAGGCAGTTTGTGTGTATGGGGTGTTAGTTCACTTTCCCACCGTACAAATTGTACGACCCTTTGGGATCAGTGACTAGACTCCATGGATGTACATATAGTAGGGTTAAGGGAATTTGAAAGCACATGAGTTACTGTGGAAGTCTTACCCTAGGCAAGCCAAGAAAGTGTCCGGCTAGGGAAGACCTTAGAGCAAAGCACTTGATTTGCAGGGGTGTCAATTTTCTAACAAATTACCTTTTGGAGAAGGTAGGTATGAGTCTTGCCAAGACATGGTAAGGAGAAAGAAACTCCAACAATCCATCTGGTGAGGGAAGGACTTAACAGTTTGCAGAGAAGCCATGAAAGAGCTTAAAAGGCCTAGTTTTGCTCATTTTCAAGTTGGGACTTTGTACGGCTAGTTGTGGCCCAAGACCCCAAAAATCCTTGAGAGGTGGGCATATGAAACAGGAATCCTAGGAAAATTTTGGGGTGTTCTTTGGAAAGACTTGGGAAAAATGCTGATTTCTTAGAGGAGACCTAATAGGACTAGTAGCCTTCTAGGCCTAATAGTGGGGTTTGGTGAAAGTGACCTGCAGATGGAGCTAGGTGGACCCCTAATACACTTAGTAGGGTGGATTGATTAGTTTAGAAGCACCTCCACACCCCTACAAAATTGAATTCAAGAATTTGGAGGATTAGTAGCCTTTAGGGTGGATTAAGGGCTACAGCAAGTGTTTCAAGATTGCACCAAGTCTTGACTTGGTAGAAGGATCTATGTTGATAGTTGGGTTGGCAAGGGGAAACTAGGGGACCCTAAGAAGGAAGAGGTCCTATAGGTTGTAAGTGGTGTATTGAGACACCCTAAAGGTCTTCCATGCAAGGCCCAGAGCATGAATCAGTGATTGATTCATCCAACCTCCCTATCAATTGCTACATTGGTCTTGAGAGTGGTAGCTTAATATAGGTATTTGAAGTGATTGAGAGGTCATTTTTAGGGTAGTTAAGGTGTTTGAAGTGATTTATAGGTTGCTTTTAGAGAAGAGAGATGTTGAAGAGTACATCAAGTTAGTGAGAATGGAAGTGTAATGTGTTTTAGTTTGTGGTACTCCTTTGTTTCTCTGCAGATGTGTGATAAATTTTTAATTCAATGATGTTGAACAATTTTAGAAAAAATTAAATTGGTCCGCATTCAATCCGACAAGCAAAAATCAAAGCTCAGCCTCTTCAAATGAAAATGCTTGTTTGCAAAAAAAATGAATAAGAATGCGGTAGTTAAGGTGTTTAAAATTATTTAGAGGTCACTTTTAGGGTGGAAGGCTTAAAAATCCATTTTAAATGCACAAAAAAGAATGAAATTACCTCAAAACAAGTTTTTGAAGAAGTTAACTATGTCGCCCACTAGTTTCCCTTAAGAGTCCAAAGTGCTAAAAGACAACAATCTTTCAATGTCTATTTTTCAGAGACCGTGATGCTCACAGACTGTCTATCTGAGGCTATGGGATCGTGTTGGGACCATCTACAAAAACCTCTCTTGGTTTTTTCTATCTCAGAGGAGTTTTCCTGTGGTGATAACTTTTTAGTGGAGGGAAAAATTGCCAGATGCAAGCAGTGTAAAGTTGCAAAGTGGTGCAACTTTCACTCCGAAGCTCGTACAACTAAAAGGACTATTCCAACACATCCAAATACGTATGTTTATGCTAGGGATGGTCCTCTCTTGCACCCAAATATGTTGAATCACTCCAAGCTACATTGGACCGGCGATTTCCCTTTAGAGTCCAAAGTGCTAAAAGGCAGCAATCTTTGAAGTCTATTTCTTAGAAACTGTGATGCTTACAGACTCTTCATCCAAGGCTATGGGATCACGTTGGGACCATCTACAAAAACCTCTCTCAATTTTTGATATCTCAGAGGCATTTTCCTATGGTGATGACTTTTCAATGGAGTGAAAAGTTGCTAGATGCAAGCAGTGTAAAGTTGCAAAGTGGTGCAACTTTCACTCCGCAGCTCATACAACAAAATAGAATGTTCAAACACATCTGGATGGGTACATTTATGCTAGGGATGGTTCTCTCTTGCACCCAAATACGCCGAATCACTCCGAGCTACATTGGACCAGCGATTTCCCTTAAGAGTTCAAAGTGCGAAAAGACAACAATATTTGAAGGTCTATTTCTCAGAGACCATGATGCTTACAGACTCTCCATCTGAGACTATGGGATCATGTTGGGGCCATCTACAAAATATCTCTTCGTTTTTGCTATCTCGTAGGCATTTTCCTATGGGTATGACTTTTCAATGGAGGGAAAAGGTGTCAGATGCAAGCAGTGTAAAGTTGCAAAGTGGTGCAACTTTCACTCCGCAGCTCGTACGACTAAACAGACTGTTCCAACACGTCTGGATGGGTACGTTTACGCTAGGGATGGTCCTCTCTTGCACCCAAATAAGTCAAATCACTCCGAGCTACATTAGACCGGTGATTTCCCTCAAGAGTCCAAAGTGCTAAAAGGAAGCAATATTTGAAGGTCTATTTCTCAAAGACCATGATGCTTACAGACTCTTCATTTGAGGCTATGGGATTATCTTGGGACCATATACAAAAACCTCTCTCAGTTTTTGATATCTTGGAGGCGTTTTCCTGTGGTGATGACTTTTCAGTGGAGGGAAAAGTTGCCAGATGCAAGTAGTGTAAAGTTGCAAAGTGGTGCAACTTTCACTCCATAGCTCATATGACCAAACAGACTATTCCAACACATTTGGATGGGTTCGTTTACTCTAGGGATGGTCCTCTCTTGTACCCAAATACGCCGAATCACTCTGAGCTACATTGGACCGATGATTTCCCTTAAGAGTCCAAAGTGCTAAAAGACAGCAATCTTTGAAGGTCTATTTCTCGAAGACTGTGATGCTTACAGACTCTCCCTCTAAGCCTATGGGATCATGTTGGGACCATCTACAAAAATCTCTTTCAGTTTTTGCTATCTCAGACGCGTTTTCCTATGGTGATGACTTACTAGTGGAGGGAAAAGTTGGTAGATGCAAGCAGTGTAAAGTTTTAAAGTGGTGCAACTTTCACTCCGTAGCTCGTACAACAAAACGGACTGAGCATGATGCTTACAGACACTCCGTCTGAGGCTATGTGATCATTTTGGGACCATCTACAAAAACCTCTTTCAGTTTTTTCTATCTCAGCCATTTTCCTATGTTGATGACTTTTCAGTGGAGGGAAAAGTTGCTAGATGCAAGCAGTGTAAAGTTGCAAAGTGGTGCAACTTTCACTCCGCAGCTTGTACGACCAAACAGACTGTTCCAACATGTCTGGATGGGTACGTTTACGCTAGAGATGGTCCTCTCTTGCACCCAAATACACCGATTCACTCCAAGCTACATTGGACCGACGATTTCCCTTAAGATTCCAAAGTGCAAAAAGGCAGCAATCTTTGAAGGTCTATTTCTCAGAAACTGTGATGCTGACAAAATTTTCGTCTAAGGCTATGGGATCATGTTGGGACCATCTACAAAAACCTCTCTCGGTTTTTTATATCTCGGAGGTGTTTTTCTATGGTGATGACTTTTCAATGGAGTGAAAAGTTGCCAGATGCAAGCTGTGTAAAGTTGCAAAGTGGTTCAACTTTCACTCCCCAGCTCATACGAGAAAAAAGACTATTCAAACACCTCTGGATGTGTACGTTTACGCTAGGGTTGGCCCTCTCTTGCACCCAAATACACAGAATCACTTCGAGCTACATTGGACCGACGATTTCCCTTAAGATTCCAAAGTGCTAAAAGGCAGCAATCCTTGAAGGTCTATTTCTTGGAGACCATGATGCTTACAGACTCTTCGTGTGAGGCTATGGGATCATGTTGGGACCATGTACAAAAACCTCTCTTCATTTTTGCTATCCCGGAGGCATTTTCCTGTGGTGATGGCTTTTCAGTGGAGGGAAAAGGTGCCAGATGCAAGTAGTGTAAAGTTGTAAAGTGGTGCAACTTTCACTCCGTAGCTCATACGACCGAATGGACTGTTCCAACATGTCTGGATGGGTATTTTTACACTAAGGATGGTCCTCTCTTGCACCCAAATATGTCGAATCACTATGAGCTACATTAGACCGACGATTTCCCTTGAGAGTCTGAAGTGCTAAAGGGAAGCAATCTTTGAAGGTCTATTTCTCAAAAACCGTTATGCTTACAGACTCTCTATCCAAGGCTATGGGATTACGTCGGGACCTTCTACAAAATCCTCTCTCGGTTTTTGATATCTCAGAGGCATTTTCTTGTGGTGATGACTTTTCAGTGGAGGGAAAAGTTGCCAGATGCAAGCAGTGTAAAGTTGCAAAGTGTTGCATCTTTAACTGCGCAGCTCATACAACCAAACAAACTGTTCCAACACGTCTGGATGGGTACGTTTACGCTAGGGATGGTCCTTTCTTGCACCCAAATATGTCGAATCACTTTGACCTACATTGGACCGCCGATTTCCCTTAAGAGTCCAAAGTGCTAAAAGGCAGCAATCTTTGAATGTCTTTTTTTCAAAGACTGTGATGCTTATAGACTCTTTGTCCAAGGCTATGGGATCATGTTGGGACCATCTACAAATACCTCTCTTAGTTTTTGCTATCTCGGAAGTTTTTTCCTGTGGTGATGACCTTTCAATGGAGGGAAAAGTTGTCAGATGCAAGCAGTGTAAAGTGTCAAAGTGGTTCAACTTTCACTCCATAGCTCGTACGAGCAAAAAGACTATTCCAACACCTTTGGATGCGTACGTTTACACTGGGGTTGGCCCTCTCTTGCACCCAAATACACCGAATCACTCCAAGCTACATTGGACCGACGATTTCCCTTAAGATTCCAAAGTGCTAAAAGGCAGCAATATTTGAAGGTCTATTTCTCGAAGACCATGATGCTTACAAACTCTTCGTGCAAGGCTATGGGATCATGTTGGGACCATGTACAAAAACCTCTCTTCATTTTTGCTATCTCGGAGGCACTTTCCTGTGGTGATGACTTTTCAGTGGAGGGAAAAGTTGCTAGATGCAAGTAGTATAAAGTTGCAAAGTGGTGCAACTTTCATTGCGCAACGTGTACGACCAAACAGAATGTTCCAACACATGTGGATGGGTACGTTTTTGCTAGGGATAGTCCTCTCTTGCACCCAAATACGTTGAATCACTGCGAGCTACATTGGACCGGCGATTTCCCTTAAGAGTCCAAAGTGCAAAATAACAACAATCTTTGAAGGTCTATTTCTCAGAAACTGTGATGCTAAAAAATTCTCTGTCCAAAGCTATGGGATCATGTTGGGACCATCTAGAAAACCCTCTCAATTTTTTATATCTCAGAGGCGTTTTCCTGTGTTGACGACTTTTCCATGGACGGAAAAGTTGCCAGATGCAAGCAGTGTAAAGCTGCAAAGTGCTTCAACTTTCACTCCGCAGCTTGTACGACCAAATAGACTATTCCAACACCTCTGGATGGGTATGTTTATGCTGGGGTTGGCCTTCTCTTGTACCCAAATACGCCAAATCACTCCAAGCTAATTTGGATCGGCGATTTTCCTTGAGAGTCCAAAGTGCTAAAAAGAAACAATATTTTAAGGTCTATTTCTCAGAGACCATGATGCTTACAGACTCTCCGTCTGAGGCTATGGGATCGTGTTGGGACTATCTACAAAAAAATCTCTTCATTTTTTCTATCTCAGAAGTGTTTTCCTTTGGTGATGACATTTCAGTGGACAGAAAAGATGCTAGATGCAAGCAGTGTAAAGTTGCAAAGTGGTGTAACTTTCACTCCGCAGCTTGTATGACCAAATAGACTGTTCCAACACTTGTGGATGGGTACATTTACACTAGGGATGGTCTTCTCTTGTACCCAAATATGTCGAATCACTCCGAGCTACATTGGACTGGAGATTTCCCTTAAGAGTCCAAAGTGCTAAAAGGAAGCAATCTTTGAAGGTCTATTTCTTGAACACCGTGATGCTTACAGACTCTTTGTCCAAGGTTATGGGATCATGTTGGGACCATCTAAAAAAAGATATCTTAGTTTTTTATATCACGGAGGCATTTTCCTGGGGTGATGACTTTTCAATGGAGGGAAAAGTTGTAAGATGCAAGCAGTGTAAAGTTGCAAAGTGGTGCAAAATTCACTCTACAGCTCGTATGACCAAACAGACTATTCCAACATGTCCCAATGGGTGCATTTACGCTAGGGATGGTCCTCTCTTGCACCCAAATACGCGGAATCACTCCTAGCTACATTGGACCGACGATTTCCCTTAAGAGTCCAAAGTGCTAAAAGGAAACAATCTTTGAAGGTGTATTTCTCAAAGACCGTGATGCTTACAGACCCTTTTTCCAAGGCTATGGGATCGTGTTGGGACCATCTAGAAAAACCTCTCTTAGTTTTTGCTATCTCGGAGGCATTTTCCTATGGAGGGAAAAGCTGCCAGATGCAAGCAGTATAAAATTGCAAAGTGGTCCAACTTTGACGCTGCAACTCGTATAACCAAACAGACTATTCCAACACATCTGGATGGGTACATTTACACTAGGGATGGTCCTCTCTTGCACCCAAATACGTCTAATCACTCCGACCTACATTCGACCGGTGATTTCCCTTAAGAGTCCAAAGTGCTAAAAGGAAGCAATCTTTGAAGGTGTATTTCTCAAAGAACATGATGCTTACAAACTCTTCGTCTAAGCCTATGGGATCTTGTTGGGACCATCTACAAAAACCTCTCTCGGTATTTGATATATCGAAAGCATTTTCCTATGGTGATGACTTTTCAGTGGAGGAAAAAGTTGCCAGATGCTAGCAGTGTAAAGTTGCAAAGTGGTGCAACTTTCTCTCCATAGCTTGTACGACCAAACAGACTATTCCAACACATCCAGATGGGTACGTTTACACTAGGGATGGTCCTCTCTTGCACCCAAATACGCCGAATCACTCTGACCTACATTGGACCAAAGATTTCCCTTAAAAGTTCAAAGTGCTAAAAGGCAGCAATATTTGAAGGTCTATTTCTCAAAGACCGTGATGCTTATAGACTCTCCGTCTAAGGCTATGGGATTGTGTTAAGACCATCTACAAAAACCTCTCTCAATTTTTGCTATCTCGGAGGCATTTTCCTGTGGTGATGACTTATCACTGGAGGGAAAAGTTGCCAGATGCAAGCAGTGTAAAGTTACAAAGTGGTGCAACTTTCACTCTGTAGCTCGTACGATCAAACAAACTTTTCCAACACATCTGGATGGGTATGCTTACGCAAGGGATGGTCCTCTCTTGGACCCAAATACGATGAATCACTTCGAGCTACATTGGACCGACGATTTCCCTTAAGAGTCCAAAGTGCTAAAAGGCAACAATCTTTCAAAGTCTATTTCTCATAGACCATGATGCTTACAAACTCTCCATCTGAGGCTATGGGATCATCTTGGGACCATATAAAAAACCTCTCTCGGTTTTTGCTATCTCGGAGGTGTTTTCCTATGGTGATGACTTTTCAGTGGAGGGAAAAGTTGTCAGATGCAAGCAGTGTAAAGTTGCAAAGTGGTGCAACTTTCACTCCGCAGCTCGTACGACCAAACAAAATTTTTCAACACGTCTGGATGGGTACATTTACACGAGGGATGGTCCTCTCTTACACCCAAATACGCTGAATCACTCCGAGCTACATTGGACAGGTAATTTCCCTTAAGAGTCCAAAGTGCAAAAATGAAGCAATCTTTGAAGGTCTATTTCTCAAAAATCGTGATGCTGATAGACTCTCCGTCTTAGGCTATGGGATCATGTTGGGACCATCTATAAAAAATTCTCTCAGTTTTTTATATCTCGATGGCATTTTCTTGTGGTGGTGACTTTTCCATGGAGGGAAAAGTTTCCAAATGCAAGTAGTGTAAAGTTGCAAAGTGGTGCAACTTTCACTCCGTAGCTCGTATGACCAAACAAACTATTCCAACACCTCAAGATGGGTAATTTTACACTGGAGTTGGCCCTCTCTTGCACCCAAATATGCCAAATCACTCCGAGCTACATTGGACCGGCAATTTCCCTTAAGAGTCCAAAGTGATAAAAGACATCAATCTTTGAAGGTCTACTTTTAGGAAACCATGATGCTTACAAACTCTTTGTCCAAGGCTATAGGATCGTGTTGAGACCATCTACAAAAACCTCTCTTCATTTTTGATATCTCGGAGGCGTTTTCTTATGGTGATGACTTTTCAATGGAGGGAAAAGTTGCCAGATGCAAGTAGTGTAAAGTTGCAAAGTGGTGCAACTTTCATCCATAGCTCGTACGACCAAACAGACTACTCCAACACATCTAGATGGGTAAGTTTACGATGGGGATGGCCCTCTCTTGCACCCTAATACACTGAATCACTTTGAGCTACATTGGACTGGCAATTTCCCTTAAGATTCCAAAGTGCTAAAATGCAACAATCTTTGAAAGTCTATTTCTCAGAGACCATGATGATTAAAGACTCTCTGTCTAAGGCTATGGGATCGTGTTGGGACCATCTAAAAAAGTCTCTCCTCATTTTTGGTATTTCGGAGGTGTTTTCCTATGGTGATGACTTTTCAGTGGAGGGAAGAGTTGCTAGATGCAAGTAGTGTAAAGTTTCAAAGTGGTGCAACTTTCACTCCACAGTTTGTACGACCAAAAAAATTGTTCCAACACGTCTAGATGGGTACTTTTATGCTAGGGATTGTTGTCTCTTGCACCCAAATATGCCGAATCACTTCGAGCTACATTGGACTGACGATTTCCCTTAAGAGTCCAAAGTGCTAAAAGGAAGCAATCTTTGAAGGTGTATTTCTCGAAGATCGTGATGCTTAAAGACTCTTCGTCTAAGGCTATGGGATCACATTGGGACCATCTACAAAAACCTCTCTCGGTATTTGATATCTCAGAAGTATATTCCTGTGGTGATGACTTTTCAGTGGAGGGAAAAGTTACCAGATGCAAGCAGTGTAAAGTTGCAAAATGGTGCAACTTTCACTCCATAGTTCGTACGACTAAACAGACTGTTCCAATATGTCCGGATGGGTATGTTTACACTAGGGGTGGTCCTCTCTTGCACCCAAATACGTTGAATTACTTCGAGCTACATTGGACCGACGATTTCCCTTAAGAGTCCAAAGTGCTAAGAGGAAGCAATCTTTGAAGGTCTATTTCTTGAAGACCATAATGCTTACAGACTCTCCGTCTAAGGCTATGGGATCATTTTGGGACCTTCTACGAAAACCTCTCTCGTTTGTTGATATCTAAGAGGCGTTTTCTTGTGGTGATGACTTTTCAGTGGAGGGTAAAGTTGCCAGATACAAGCAATGTAAAGTTTTAAAGTGGTGCAACTTTCACTCCGCAGCTTGTATGACCAAACAAACAATTCCAACACATCTAGATGGGTACGTTTATGCTAGTGATGGTCCTCTCTTGCACCCAAATATGCTGAATCACTCTGAGCTACATTGGAATGACAATTTCCCTTAAGAGTCCAAAGTGCTAAAAGGCAGCAATCTTTTAGAGTCTATTTCTCAAAGACCGTGATGCTTACAGACTCTCTGTCTGAGGCTATGGGATCGTGTTTGAACCATCTACAAAAATCTCTCTTAGTTATTGCTATCTCAGAGGCATTTTCTTGTGGTGATGACTTTTCAGTGGAGGGAAAAGTTGCCACATACAAGCACTGTAAATTTACAAAGTGGTGCAACTTTATCTCTGCAGCTCGTACAACCAAACAGACTATTCCAACACGTCCGGATGGGTACGTTTACGCTAGTGATGGTCCTCTCTTGTACCCAAATACGCCCAATCACTCTGAGCTACATTCGACCATCGATTTCCCTTAAGAGTCCAAAGTGCTAAAAGGCAACAATCTTTGAAGGTCTATTTCTCGAAAATCGTGATGCTTACAGACTCTCCATCTGAGGTTATGGGATCGTGTTGGGACCATCTACAAAAATATCTCTCAATTTTTCCTATATCAAATTCATTTTCCTGTGGTGATGACTTATTACTAGAGGGAAAAGTTGCAAGATGCAAGTAGTGTAAAGTCTTAAAGTGGTGCAACTTTCACTTTGCAGCTCATACGACCAAATAGACTATTCCAAAACATCTGGATGGGTATGTTTACGCAAGGCATGGTCCTCTCTTGCACCCAAATACGATGAATCACTTCGAGCTACATTCGACCGGTGATTTCCCTTAAGAGTCTAAAGTGCTAAAAGGAAGCAATCTTTCAAAGTCTATTTATCAGAGACTGTGATGCTTAAAAACTCTTCATCTGAGGCTATGGGATCGTGTTGGGACCATCTACAAAAATCTCTCTCGGTTTTTGCTATCTCGGAGGAATTTTCCTATGGTGATGACTTTTCAATGGAGGGAAAAGTTGCCAAATGCAAGCAGTGTAAAGGTCCAAACTGGTGCAACTTTCACTCCGCAGCTCGTATGACCAAACAGACTGTTCCAACACGTCTAGATGGGTATGTTTATCCTAAGGATGGTCCTCTCTTGCACCCAAATACGCTGAATCACTCCAAGCTTCATTAGACAAGTGATTTCCCTCAAGAGTCCAAAGTGCAAAATGGAAGCAATCTTTGAATGTCTATTTATCAGAAACCGTGATATTGAAAAACTCTCCATTTAACACTATGGGATCATGTAGGGACCATCTATAAAAACCTCTCTCAATTTTTTATATCTCATTGGCGTTTTCCTATGGTGATGACTTTTCCATGAAGGGAAAAGTTGCAAGATGCAAGCAGTGTAAAGTTGCAAAGTGGTTCAACTTTCACTCCGCAGCTCGTACGACCAAATAGACTGTTCGTACACGTTCGGATTGGTATGTTTACACTAGGGATGGTCCTCTCTTGCAGCCAAATATGTCGAATCACTCCGAGCTACATTGGACTGGCGATTTCCCTTAAGAGTCCAAAGTGTTAAAAGGAAGCAATCTTTGAAGGTCTATTTCTTGAGGACCGTGATGCTTACAGACTCTTCATCTAAGGTTATGGGATCATGTTGGGACCATTTACAAAAACCTCTCTCAGTTTTTGATATCTCAGAGGCGTTTTCTTGTGGTGATGACTTTTCAGTGCAGGGAAAATTTTTTAGATGCAAGCAATGTAAAGTTGCAAAGTGGTGCAACTTTAACTCTGCAGCTCGTACGACCAAACAGACTATTCCAACACATCCCGATGGGTACGCTTACACTAGGGATGGTCCTCTCTTGCACCCAAATACGCCGAATCACCACGAGCTACATTGGACCGACGATTTTCCTTAAGAGTGAAAAGTGCTAAAAGGCAGCAATCTTTGAAGGTGTATTTCACAAAGACCATGATACTTATAGACTCTTCGTCCAAGGCTGTGGGATCGTGTTAGAACCATCTACAAAAACCTCTCTCAATTTTTTCTATCTTAGAGGCGTTTTCCTGTGGTGATGACTTTTGAGTGGAGGGAAAAGCCGCCAAATGCAAGCAGTGTAAAGTTGCAAAGTGGTCCAACTTTTACTCTACATCTTGTACGACCAAACAGACTGTTCCAACACGTCTGTATGGGTACGTTTATGCTAGGTATGGTCCTCTCTTGCACCCAAATACATCGAATCACTCTGAGCTACATTGGACCGACGATTTCCCCTGAGAGTCCAAAGTGCTAAAAGGAAGCAATCTTTGAAGATATATTTCTCAAGGACCGTGATGCTTATAGACTCTCTGTCCAAGGCTATGGGATCATGTTGGGACCATCTACAAAAATTTCTCTTGATTTTTGATATCTCAGAGGCATTTTCCTGTGGTGATGACTTTTCAGTGGAGGGAAAAGTTGCCACATACAAGTAGTATAAAGTTGCAAAGTGGTTCAACTTTCACTCCGCAGCTCGTACGACCAAACAGACTGTTCCAAAACATCTAGATGGGTACGTTTACGATGGGGTTGGCCCTCTTTTGCACCCAAATATGCCGAATCACTCTGACCTAGATTAGACCGGCGATTTCCCTTAAGAGTCCAAAGTGCTAAAAGGAAACAATCTTTGAAGGTCTATTTCTCTGAGACTGTGATGCTTACAGAATCTTTGTTTGAGGCTATGGGATCATGTTGGGACCATCTACAAAAACCTCTCTTCAATTTTTCTATCTCGGAGGCGTTTTCCTATGGTGATGACCTTTCAGTGGAGGGAAAATATGCCAGATGCAAGAAGTGTAAAGTTGCAAAGTGGTGCAACTTTCACTCCAAAGCTCGTACGACCAAACAGACTGGTCCAACACATCTGGATGGGTACGTTTACAATAGGGATGGTCCTCTCTTGCACCCAAATACGCCGAATCACTTCGAGCTACATTGGACAGGCGATTTCCCTTAAGAGTCCAAAGTGCTAAAGGATAGAAATCTTTCAAAGTCTATTTCTCAGAGACCGTGATGCTTATAGACTCTCCATCTGAGGCTATGGGATCATGTTGGGACCATCTACAAAAACTTCTCTCAGTTATTGCTATCTTGGAAGTGGTTTCCTGTGTTGAGACTTTTTAGTGGAGGGAAAAGTTGCCAAATGCAAATAGTGTAAAGTTGCAAAGTGGTTAAACTATCACTCCGTAGCTCGTACGACCAAACAGAGTATTCCAACACATCTGGATGGGTATTTTTGCACTAGGGATGGTCCTCTCTTGCACCCAAATACACCAAATCACTCCAAGCTACATTCAATAGGTGATTTTCCTTAAGAGTCCCAAGTGGAAAAAGACAACAATATATGAAGGTCTATTTCTCAGAAACCGTGATGCTGACAGACTCTTTGTCTGAGATTATGAGATCATGTTTGGACCATCTACAAAAACCTCTCTCAATTTTTTATATCTCGGTGGCGTTTTCCTATGGTGATGACTTTCCAATGGAGGGAAAAGTTGCTAGATGCAAGCAGTGTAAAGTTGCAAAGTGGTTCAACTTTCAGTCCGAAGCTCATACAACCAAACAGACTGTTCCAACAACTCCAGATAGGTACGTTTACACTAGGGTTGGCCCTCTCTTGCACCCAAATACACCGAATCACTCTGAGCTACATTGGACCGACAATTTCCCTTAAAAGCCCAAAGTGCTAAAAGGAAGCAATCTTTGATGGTCTATTTCTCGGAGACCATGATGCTTACAGACTCTCTGTCTGAGGCAATGGGATCGTGTTGGGACCATCTACAAAAACCTCTCTTCATTTTTGGTATCTCGAAGGTGTTTTCTTATGGTGATGACTTTTCTATGGAGGGAAAAAATTCAAGATGCAAGCAGTGTAAAGTCGCAAAGTGGTGAAACTTTCACTCAGCAGCTCATACGACCAAACGGACTGTTCCAACACATCCAGATGGGTATGTTTATGCTAGGGATGGTTCTTTCTTGCACCCAAATATGCGAATCACTCATAGCTACATTGGACCGATGATTTCCCTTAAGAGTCCAAAGTGCTAAAAGGAAGCAATCTTTGAAGGTCTATTTCTCGAAGACCGTGATGCTTACAGACTCTCCATCTGAGGCTATGGGATTATGTTGGGACCATCTAGAAAAACCTCTCTCAGTTTTTGATATTTCAGAGGTGTTTTCCTATGGAGCTAAATTTTTCAGTAGAGGGAAAAGTTGTCAGATGCAAGCAAGGTATAGTTGCAAAGTGGTGCAACTTTCACTCCGCAGCTCGGACGACCAAATGGATTGTTCTAACACATCCGGATGGGTACGTTTACACTAGGGATCATCCTTTCTTGCACACAAATATGTCAAATCACTCCGAGCTACATTGGACCGATGGTTTCCCTTTAGAGTCCAAAGTGCTAAAAGGCAGCAATATTTGAAGGTTTATTTCTTGAAGACCATGATGCTTACAGACCCTCTGTCTGAGGCTATGGGATTTTGTTGGGACCATCTAAAAAAACCTCTCATTTTTTGCTATCTCAGAGGGGTTTTTCTGTGGTGATGACTTATCAGTGGAGGAAAAAGTTGCCAGATGCAAGCAATGTAAAGTTTTAAAATGGCACAACTTTCACTCTGCAACTCGTACGACCAAACGAACTGTTCCATCACGTCTGGATGGGTACGTTTACACTAGGGATGGTCCTCTCTTACACCCAAATATGCCAAATCACTCTGATCTACATTGGACCAGCGATTTACCTTAAGAGTCCAAAGTTCTAAAAGGCAGCAATCTTTCAAAGTCTATTTCTTAGAGACCATGATGCTTACAAACTCTCTATCTGAGGCTATGGGATAGCGTTGGGACCCTTTACAAAAAATTCTCTTGGTTTTTGCTATCTCAGAGGCATTTTCCTGTGGTGATGACTTTTTAGTGGAGGGAAAGGTTGCCAGATGCAAGCAATGTAAAGTTGCAAAGTGGTGCATCTTTCACTCCGCAGCTCGTGCGACCAAACATATTGTTCCAACACATTTAGATCTGTACGTTTATGCTACAAATGGTCCTCTCTTGCACCCAAATATGCCAAATCGCTCCGAACTACATTGGACCGACGATTTCCCTTAAGAGTCCAAAGTGCTAAAAGGTAGCAATCTTTGAAGCTCTATTTCTTGGAGACCATGATGCTTACAGACTCTTCGTCCAAGGCTATGGGATCGTGTTGGGACCATCTAAAAAAACCTCTATTCATTTTTTCTATCTCAGAGGCATTTTCCTATGGAGATTATTTTTTCAGTTGAGGGAAAAGGTGCTAGATTAATGTAGTGTAAAGTTGCATAGTGGTGCAACTTTCACTCCATAGCTTGTACGACCAAATAGACTGTTCCAACACATCCAGATGGTTATGTTTACGCTAGGGATGGTCCTCTCTTGCACCTAGATACGTCGAGTGACTCTGAGCTGCATTAGACCGGTGATTTCCGTTAAGAGTCTAAAGTGCTAAAATGAAGCAATCTTTGAAAGTCTATTTCTCGAAGACCATAATGCCTACAGACTCTTCGTCCTAGGCTATGGGATCATGATGGGACCATCTAAAAAAATCTCTCAATTTTTCATATCTCAAACACGTTTTCCTATGGTGATGACTTTTTAGTGGAAGGAAAAGTTGCTAGATGCAAGCATTGTAAATTTGCAAAGTGGTGCAACTTTCACTCTACACCTCGTACGACCAAACGAACTTTTCCAACACATCTAGATGGATACGTTTACACTAGGGATGGTCCTCTCTTGCACCCAAATATGCCGAATCACTCCGAGCTACATTGGTCTGACGATTTCCCTTAAGAGTCCAAAGTGGTAAAAGGCAACAATCTTTGAAGGTGTATTTCATGAAGACCGTGATGCTTACAGACTCTCCATCTGAGGCTATGGGATTGTGTTGGGAGCATCTACAAAAACCTCTGTTTGTTTTTGCTATCTCAGATGTGTTTTCCTGTGGTGATGACATATCAGTAGAGGGTAAGGTTTTAAAGTGGTGCAACTTTCACTCCGCAGCTCATACGACCAAACAGACTATTCCAACACATCTGGATGGGTACGTTTATGCTAGTGATCATCCTCTCTTGCACCCAAATACGCCGAATCACTTTGAGCTACATTGGATCGGCAATTTCCCTTAAGAGTCCAAAGTGCTAAAAGGCAGCAATCTTTCAAAGTCTATTTCTCAGAGACCGTGATGCTTACAGACTCTCTATCTTAGGCTATGGGATCGTGTTTAAACCATCTACAAAAACCTCTCTCAATTTTTGCAATCTCGGAGGTGTTTTCTTGTGGTGATGACTTTTCAGTGGAGGGAAAAGTTGCCACTTAAAAGCAGTGTAAAGTTGCAAAGTGGTGCAACTTTCACTCTGCAGCTCGCAGGACCAAACAGACTTTTCCAACACATCTAGATGGGTACGTATATGCTAGGGATGGTCCTCTCTTGCACCCAAATATACCGAAGGTAGGGGGTGGGTGAGAGGCCAAGGGGCAGGTAGGGGGACAAAAGGGGTTGCCACCCACTCTGAGCTACATTGGACCGACAATTTCCCTTAAGAGTCCAAAGTGCTAAGAGGCAGCAATCTTTGAAAGTCTATTTCTCAAAAATCGTGATGCTTACAGACTCTCCGACCGAGGCTATGGGATTATGTTGGGACCATCTACAAAAACCTCTCTCAATTTTTGTTATCTCAGAGGCATTTTTCTATGGTGATGACTTTTCAATGGAGGGAAAAGTTGCCAGATGCAAGTAGTGTAAAGTTGCAAAGTGCTGCAACTTTCACTCCGCAGCTCGTACGACAAAACAAACTGTTCCAACAAATCTTGATGGGTGCATTTATGCTAGAGATCATCCTCTTTTGCACCCAAATACGCTGAATCACTCTGAGCTACATTGGACCTGTGATTTCCCTTAAGAGTCCAAAGTGCTAAAAGGAAATAATCTTTGAAGCTCTATTTCTTAGAGACCACGATGCTTACAAACTCTCAGTCCGAGCCTATGGGATTGTGTCGGGACCATCTACAAAAACCTCTCTTTTTTTTTTCTATCTCGGAGGTATTTTCTTGTGGTGATGACTTGTTAGTGGAGGGAAAAGTTGCCAGATGCAAGCAGTGTAAACTTGCAAAGTGGTACAACTTTCACTCCATAGCTTATACGACCAAATAGACTGTTCCAACATGTCCAGATGGGTATGTTTACGTTAGGGATGGTCCTCTCTTGCACCCAAATACACTGAATCACTCTGAGCTACATTGGACCAGTGATTTCCCTTGAGTCCGAAGTGCTAAAAGGCAGCAATCTTTGAAGGTCTATTTCTCTGAGACCATGATGCTTACAGACTCTTCGTCTGAGGCTATGGGATCGTGTTGGGACCATCTACAAAAACCTCTCTCTATTTTTACTATCTCGGAGGCATTTTCCTGTGGTGATGACCTTTCAGTGGAGGGAAAAGATGCCAGATGCAAGAAGTGTAAAGTTGTAAAGTGGTGCAACATTCACTCCGTAGCTCGTTCAACCAAACAGGTTATTCCAAAACATTCGGATGGGTACGTTTACGCTAGGGATGGTCCTCTCTTGCAGCCAAATACGTCGAATCACTCCGAGCTACATTGGATCAGTGATTTCTCTTAAGAGTCCAAAGTGGTAAAAGGAAGTAATCTTTGAAGGTCTATTTCTTGAATACCGTGATGCTTACAAACTCTTCGTCTGAGGCTATGTGATAATGCTGGTACCATCTACAAAAACCTCTCTCAGTTTTTGATATCTCGGAGGTGTTTGCTTGTGGTGATGACTTTTCAGTGGAGGGAAAAAAATTTAGACGCAAGCAATGTAAAGTTGCAAAGTGGTGTAACTTTCACTCGGCAGCTCGTATGACCAAATAGACTATTCCAACACGTCCTGATGGGTACGTTTGTGCTAGGGATGGTCCTCTCTTGCACCCAAATATGCCAAATCACTCTGAGCTACATTAGACCGACTATTTCCCTTAAGAGTCTAAAGTGCTAAAAGGCAGCAATCTTTGAAGGTGTATTTCTTGAAGACGATGATGCTTACAGACTCTTCGTCAAAGGCTATGGGATCATGTTGGGACCATCTACAAAAACCTCTCTCAGTTTTTGCTAGCTCGGAGGCATTTTCTTGTGGTGATGACTTTTCAGTGGAGGGAAAAGCTATCAGATGCGAGCAGTGTAAAGTTGCAAAGTGGTCCAACTTTTACTCTGCATCTCGTATGACCAAATGAACTGTTGCAACACATCCAGATGGGTACATTTATGCTAGGGATGGTCCTCTCTTGCACCCAAATACGTTGAATCACTCTAAGTTACATTGGACCGACGATTTCGCTTAAGAGTCCAAAGTGCTAAAATGAAGCAATCTTTGAAGATCTATTTCTCAAGGACCGTGATGCTTACAGACTCTCTGTCCAAGGCTATGGGATTAGGTTGTGACCATCTACAAAAATTGCTCTCGGTTTTTGAAATCTCAGAGGCGTTTTCCTGTGGTGATGACTTTTCAGTCGAGGAAAAAGTTGCCACATACAAGCAATGTAAAGTTGCAAAGTGGTTCAACTTTCACTCCGCAGCTCGTACGACCAAACAGACTATTCCAACACCTCCGGATGGGTACATTTACGATGGAGTTGGCCATCTTTTTCACCCAAATATACCGCATCACTCTGAGCTAGATGTGACCGGTGATTTCCCTTAAGAGTCCAAAGTGCTAAAAGGTAGCAATCTTTGAAGGTCTATTTCTTTGAGACCGTGATGCTTACAGAATCTCCGTCCAAGGCTATGGGATTGTGTTGGGACCATCTATAAAAATCTTTCTTCGTTTTTGCTATCTCGGAGGCGTTTTCTTATGGTGATGACCTTTCAGTGGAGGGAAAAGATGTCAGATGCAAAAAATGGAAAGTTGCAAAGTGGTGTAACTTTCACTCCAAAGCTCGTACGACCAAACAAACTGGTCCAACACGTCTGGATGGGTACGTTTACACTAGGGATGTTCCTCTCTTGCATGAAAATATGTTGAATCACTTCAAGCTACATTGGACTGGCGATTTCCCTCAAGAGTCCAAAGTGCTAAAAGACAACAATCTTTCAAAGTCTATTTCTCATAGACCGTTATGCTTATAGAATCTCTGTCTGAGGCTATGGGATCATGTTGGGACCATCTACAAAAACCTATGTCAATTTTTGCTATCTCGAAGGCATTTTCTTGTGGCAAGATTTTTCAGTGGAGGAAAAAGTTGTCAGATGCAAACAGTGTAAAGTTGCAAAGTGGTTAAACTTTCACTCTGCAGCTTGTACAATGAAACAAACTATTCCAACACGTCTGGCTAGGTACGTTTACACTAGGGATGGTCCTCTCCTACACCCAAATATGCCGAATCACTCCGAGCTACATTCAACAGGGGATTTGCCTTAAGATTCCAAAGTGCAAAAAGACAACAATATTTGAAGGTCTATTTCTCAAAAATCATGATGCTGACAGACTCTATGTCTAAGGCTATAGGATCATGTTAGGACCATCTACAAAAACCTCTCTCAGCTTTTTATATCTTAGTGGCATTTTCCTGTGGTGATGACTTTTCAATGGAGGGAAAAGTTGTGAGATGCAAGCAGTGTAAAGTTGCAAAGTGGTTCAACTTTCACTCCGCAGCTCATACAACCAAATAGACTATTCCAACACCTTCGGATAGGTACGTTTACATTGGGGTTGGCCCTCTCTTGCACCCAAATACTCCGAATCACTCCGAGCTAATTTGGACCGGCGATTTCCCTTAAGAGCCTAAAGTGCTAAAAGGCAGCAATCTTTGAAGGTCTATTTCTCAGAGACCATGATGCTTACAGACTCTCTATCCAAGGCTATGAGATCGTATTGGGACCATCTATAAAAACCTCTCTTTTTTTTTGCTATCTCGGAGGCGTTTTCCTGAGGTGACGACTTTTCAGTGGAGGGAAAAGATGCAAGATGCAAGTAGTGTAAAGTTGCAAAGTGGTGGAACTTTGACTCCGCAGCTCGTACAACCAAATAGACTACTCCAACACGTCTGAATGGGTACGCTTACCGCAAGGATGGTTTTTTCTTGCACCCAAATACGCGAATCACTCCTAGCTACATTGGACCGACGATTTCCCTTAAGAGTCCAAAGTGCTAAAATGAAGCAATCTTTGAAGGTCTATTTCTCAAAGACCATGATGCTTACAGAATCTCCGTCTGAGGCAATGGGATTATGTTGGGACCATCTAGAAAAACCTCTCTTAATTTTTGATATCTCAGAGGTGTTTTCCTATGGTGCTAACTTTTTCAGTGGAGGGAAAAGTTGTCAGATGCAAACAGTATAAAGTTGCAAAGTGGTGCAAGTTTCACTCCGCAGCTCGTACAACCAAATGAACTATTCCAACACATCTGCATGGGTACGTTTACACTAGGGATTGTCCTCTCTTGCACACAAATACACCGAATCACTTCGAGCTGCATTGGACTGCCAATTTTCCTTTAGAGTCCAAAGTGCTAAAAGGTAGCAATATTTGAAGGTCTATTTATCGAGGACCGTGATGCTTACAAACTCTCTATCTGAGGCTATGGGATCATGTTGGGACCATTTGAAAAAACCTCTCTAAGTTTTTTCTATCTCTGAGGGGTTTTCCTGTGGTGATGACTTATCAGTGGAGGGAAAACTTGCCAGATGCAAGCAGTGTAAAGTTTTAAAATGGTGCAAATTTCACTCTGCAGCTCGTATGACCAAACAGATTGTTCCAACACATCTAGATGGGTACGTTTAAGCAAGGGATGGTGATCTCTTGCACCCAAATATGCCGAATCACTCTGAGCTACATTGGACCGGCGATTTACCTTAAGAGTCCAAAGTTCTAAAAGACAGCAATCATTCAAAGTCTATTTCTCAGAGACCATGATGCTTACAGACTCTCCATCTGAGGCTATGGGATTGTGTTGGGACCATCTACAAAAACCTCTCTTGGTTTTTGCTATCTTAGAGGCATTTTCCTATGGTGATGACTTTTCAGTGGACGGAAAAGTTACCAAATGCAAGCAATGTAAAGTTGCAAAGTGGTGCAACTTTCACTCCACAGCTTGTACGACCAAACAGATTGTTCCAACATGTCTAGATGGGTACATTTACACTATGGATGGTCCTCTCTTGCACCCAAATATGCCGAATCGCTCTGAGCTACATTGGACCGATGATTTCCCATGAGAGTCCAAAGTGCTAAAAAGCAGCAATCTTTAAAGCTCTATTTCTCAGAGAGCATGATGCTTACAGACTCTCCATCCAAGGCTATGAGATCATGTTGAGACCATCTACAAAAACCTCTCTTCATTTTTTCTATCTCGGAGGCATTTTCCTATGGAGATTACTTTTCAGTGGAGGGAAAAAGTGCCATATGCAAGTAGTGTAAAGTTGCAAAGTGGTGCAACTTTCACTCCCCAACTTGTTCAACCAAATGGACTATTCCAACATGTCTAGATGGGTACGTTTACACTAGGGATGGTCCTCTCTTGCACCCAAATACGTCGAATCACTCTAAGCTACATTGGACCGGTGATTTTCCTTGAGAGTCCAAAGTGCTAAAAGGAAGCAATCTTTGAAAGTCTATTTCTCAAAGACCATTATGCTTACAAAATCTTAATCCTAGGCTATGGGATCATGTTGGGACCATCTACAAAAACCTCTCTCAGTTTTTGATATCTCAAAGGAATTTTCCTATGGTGATGCCTTTTCAGTGGAGGGAAAAGTTGCCAGATGCAAGCAGCGTAAAGCTGCAAAGTGGTGCAACTTTCACTCTACACCTCGTACGACCAAACAGACTGTTCCAACATGTGTTGGATGGATACATTTATGCTAGGGATGGTCCTCTCTTGCACCCAAATATAATGAATCACTCCAAGCTATATTGGACCAGCGATTTTCCTTAAGAGTCCAAAGTGTTAAAAGACAGCAATCTTTGAAGGTGTATTTCTCAAAGACCATGCTGCTTACTGATTCTTCATACGAGGCTATGGGATCATGTTGGGACCATCTATAGAAACCTCTCTTGGTTTTTGCTATCTCAGAGGTGTTTTCCTGTGGTGATGACTTATCAGTGGAGGGTAAAGTTGCCAGATGCAAGTAGTGTAAAGTTTTAAAGTGGTGCAACTTTCACTCTGCAACTCGTACGACCAAACAGACTATTCCAACACATTTAGATGGGTACGTTTACACTAGGGATGGTCCTCTCTTGCACCAAAATATGCTGAATCACTTCGAGCTACATTGGAACGACAATTTCCCTTAAGTGTCCAAAGTGCTAAAAGGCAGCAATCTTTCAAAGTCTATTTCTCAGAGACCATGATGCTTACAGACTCTTCATCTGAGGCTATGGGATTGTGTTGGGTCCATTTACCAAAACCTCTCTCGATTTTTGCAATCTCGGAGGCATTTTCCTATGGTGATGACTTTTCAGTGGAGGGAAAAGTTGCCACATACAAGTAGTGTAAAGTTGCAAAGTGGTGCAACTTTCACTCCGCAGCTTGTACAACCGAACAGACTTTTCCAACATGTCTGGATGGGTATGTATATACTAGGGATGGTCCTTTCTTGCACCCAAATACACCAAATCACTCTGAGCTACATTGGATCTGGGATTTCCCTTAAGAGTCCAAAGTGCTAAAAGGCAGCAATCTTTGAAAGTCTATTTCTCGCAAACCGTGATGCTTACAGACTCTCTTTCTGAGGCTATGGGATCATGTTGGGTCTATCTACAAAAACCTCTCTTGGTTTTTGTTATCTTAGAGGTGTTTTCTTGTGGTGATGACTTTTCAATGGAGGGAAAAGTTACCAGATGCAAGCGGCGTAAAGTTGCAAAGTGCTACAGCTTTCACTCCGCAGCTCGTACGACCAAACAAACTGTTCCAACACGTCTGGATGGGTGTGTTTACGCTAGGGATCATCCTCTCTTGCACCCAAATATGTCGAATCACTCCAAGCTACATTGGAACTACGATTTCCCTTAAGAGTCCAAAGTGCTAAAAGACAATAATCTTTGAAGGTCTATTTCTCAGAGACCGCATTGCTTACAAACTCTCCATCTGAGGCTATGGGATCGTGTTGGGACCATCTACAAAAACTTCTTTTGATTTTTTCTATGTCAGAGGCATTTTCCTGTGGTAATGACTTGTTAGTGGAGGGAAAAGTTGCTAGATGCAAGCAGTGTAAAGTTGCAAAGTGGTACAACTTTCACTCCATAGCTCGTACAACCAAACGGACTGTTCCAACACATCCGGATGGGTATGTTTACACTAGGTATGGTCCTCTCTTGCACCCAAATATGCCTAATCACTCCAAGCTACATTGAACCAGTGATTTCCCTTAAGAGTCTGAAGTGCTAAAAGGCAGCAATCTTTGAAGGTCTATTTCTTGGAGACCGTGATACTTACAGAATCTCTGTCAAAGGCTATGGGATTGTATTGTGACCATCTACAAAAACCTCTCTTGGTTTTTTCTATCTCAGAGGCATTTTCGTGTGGTGATGACTTTTCAGTGGAGGGAAAAGTTGTTAGATGCAAGCAATGTAAAGTTGCAAAGTGGTGCAACTTTCATTTTGCAACTCGTACGACCAAATGGACTGTTCCAACACATCTGGATGGGTACGTATACGCTAGGTATGGTCCTCTCTTGCACCCAAATATGCTGAATCACTCCGAGTTGCATTGGACCTGTGATTTCCCTTAAGAGTCCAAAGTGCTAAAAGACAACAATCTTTGAAGGTCTATTTCTCAAAGACTGTGATGCTTACAGACTCTCTGTCTGAGGCTATGGGATCATGTTGGGACCATCTACAAAAACCTCTCTCAGTTTTTTCTTTCTCGTAGGTGTTTTCCTGTGGTGATGAATTTTTAGTGGAGGGAAAAGTTGCTAGATGCAAGCAGTGTAAAGTTGTAAATTGTTGCAACTTTCATTCCGTAGCTCACACGACCAAATGAATTATTCCAACACATCTGTATGGGTTCGCTTACGCTAGGGATGGTTCTCTCTTGCACCCAAATATGCCAAATCACTCCGAGCTACATTGGACCAAGTAAAATTAGGTGAAAATTTGATGCAGACACAAGGGAACAATCACAAACTCTTTGCAACCTGCCTATTTGAGGAATCTAATAAGATTATTCTAACCTCTTTGGACAGTCCAAAACTCCCTTAAAACTTCAGAAGAAACTAAATACACATTTCCCTCTTGAACCCCCATAAACCCTTGTAATAGTGAGAAACTAATTTTTGTCCAATTACTCCATAATTTTCCAAAACACCAGACAAACACATGACTTATTCAAACACCCATATCCAAGTTACACAACATATATGAAAAACAACATAGACTCATTTGGACCAGTGTTGACTTCCTATACATTCACCGTTGAACATGCTACTCAATTAGCCCAAAAATGCAAAGCAACATACCTTCAAACATCACATAGACCCCTAAAACCTTGGGGTAGGAAATAAATTGCTAAGAAAACAAAGATTTTGCAATTGGATTCCATTTGTACATACCTATAACCATCAAATCAAAAAAACCCATGTTTTTAGTGTAATTCTTGAGGGTTTATTGGATGTAGCACTTCCACAATGTTTCATACTTTTTCACCACCCTAGAAACCTTTATTTAGACCCCAATATGCTTAGAAAACAAAGAAACTTCTGGTATCTCAAATATTTTTGCAAACCCTAGGGTAAAAACTCTATTTTCAAGTGAAAAAAACCACCATTTTTGGACCTTTAACTCTTCATTTTATTTCAAAACCCAGTTCTCCACATCTTCCACTCTTGAAATAATGTCAATACATGTAATAATGTTTCTACATAAAGTTTTTATATAAAGAAATGGGAAGATAAAACCATGTAAGTGGTTTCCCCAAACTAATTGCCACCAAAACCATTATTGATAGTTTAAAACCACGAACCACCCCAACGTGTAATTATGATAGCACTCAAGATAGCCCTCCACCATGAAGATATAAACTAATTAGGAACCCATAACATTATGGAAAGATGATCCACTTCTCCCAATGTAACTCCCAAGCATTACATGCGAGAGATGGTCAATTTCATTGATGGCAACGATTGTGCGATTCCCATTGATGACCTTCTTTATTCAATGCCATTACAACAATATCCAAAGCATTCCAAAGAATCCTAATGAAAAAAATATTTCCCTCAACACCTCATGATCATAAAAGTACTCATTCTAAAAATACAAGAGATTTACACTTCAAATTGCAAGTGAATATAATTTACTATATCTTAACATAAAAAATGCAAAACCTAATAGAAAAATGTATCAATGAGGTACAAGGATGTATAAAATCCAATCAATCAAACACAATCAACCTAACATAATTAAGGGTTGATAGGGGTATTGGATAATTAAGGGTTGATAAGGGTATGAATGATTATCTTTGCATCTACTCTTGAATATCTAGGGACTTGGTGGTATTTAGAAATTTGTTACTCATTTTTATTGCATTGAATCAAAATGTCTCACTATTAATTGCTCCAATGCTATAAGATGAATGAATTTTTTCATGATTATAATGAATATATTGTATTTTATTAATGCTAGAGTATATAATCAAATTATCCCAAACATGTGTTTAGTCAACTCAAAGTGGGTGAATGACACCACTTAGCGAAAAGTTTGAATTTTGAATTTTAAAATGAAAGGGAATAAGTTTGTGACTATGGGTCACCCTTGTGAATTAAAGAATTGGGTTTGAGGAGCAAAAGTTTCAAGCCACTATAATTTATTATATATAAATGGGAAATATTACAAAACCTAGTTCAAACGAGCATACCCACAGGAAAGAACCAGGAAGAAAACCTTTAGTTGTAGCTTGATTAAGTACAAAAATAGACCCCTTTACAAAATGTATGAGTTTCCAAAATACATGCCCCTTTAGATTTTAAACATACCCTTTATCAATGCCAAACATTTGACCCATATTTCAAAAAACATCACTGGGTATAGATTATGCCCATACACAATTATGACCATTTTACATTGTTTCCAATTTGAGAATTCAAATTTTAAAAAAGTTTCCTATTAGAGGCATTCAGGGCACAGTCTTCAACAATAGTAGTATGTTCATGTTCTGCACTGACAAGCACCTATACAAACCATCAAGGTAGCTTAGAATAACCAATCTATATTATTCTAAATGACACAAAATATGATGAGATGGTAATGCAAACTATAAACGACGCTTAGAATAACCAATCTATATTGTTGTAATATGTTGCATACCTCTCTGTAAGGATCAAAACTAGCTATTGTTGTAGCAAGTCCATGATCAATCATGCCAAGAATATTGCAAAAGTGGGAAAATGAGAAATCTATATTATCACAATAGAAAAGATGTTAGACTAACATATCTATATTAATCTAAACAACCTCAATGATGATGAGTTGGTGATGCAAACTAGCCAGGAATGCCAATCAAGTGGGAAAATGAGAAATCTATATTGTCACAATAGAAAATATGCTTAGAATAACGTATCTATATTAATCTAAACAACTTGAATGATGATGAGCTAGTGATGCAAACTATAAAAGATGCATACCTCTTCGAAAGGATCAGAGCTAGCTATTATTGTAGTAGGTCCATGATCAATCTTGCAAAAAAATATTGCAAAAGTGCATACAAAATATCACTATTAAAGACACCTGCATTGCAATAGTATATAAAATATCAGTATTAATTAAAGAACACTAATGAACTTAATCATAATGAACATAAGCATTCTACCTTCCATTCTTGAAAATGCTATTCAAGTGTGCCTGAAGAGTCATCTCTTTGCTTAAGAGTATCCAATATTGCTTCATGATCAACATTACTAAGTGTCCATAGTTTTTTTTTGTCTTTGGTCTAGCATGATATGTCAACAACTTAACATTTATTGCTATAACAAGGTGTGAATACATGATAATGGTTTTGTGTTTCTCGTAGTCTTCAAATGTAGGTATACCATTCTTTCTAATCATGTATGTTCGCAACCAAGTTCCTGAAACCACAACTGAACCTGTAGGATACATGAAACCATCATCATCTTCCATCGGTTGTGTTAGCTTATGTTTTACTTGCACACATCGAGCCAACCAATAGTCTGATCTCTCTTCATTCCCCTGTGGTGCAACAACTAAAAAAAATGTCCTAGCTGTAGTAGATCTAAAAGCAAGTCATAATCAACTGAACTTTCCATTGTGTCATTTGTCATGGATATTGTTTGAGATAAAGGATTTAGATACTATGGTACCCATGTATCCACCCACTCACTTGACTCGCATTTATCCCACTCGCACTGAATACAAATCTGACAAAAATAAGCCAACTGTCGTGTCCAAATGGTCCATGTGCCTGCATCTGAGCTTCAAAATGAATGCATCTTTGAAAAATCTTTGATTGCATGACAATCTAATCTACCTCCCACTGTACCCTCCTCAATGAACCAAAAGAATCTGCACACTATTGAATCAAGTGTCCCTCCTTATGACAATGTTGAACTACACCAATCAACTATAGAATGTGCATCACTGAATTTTTCTCCTGAAATCTTCAATTGCTCCTTAACTAGAGCTCTCTTTACGCATGCACCTGCTCCATCATTCTCCCCTTTCCCATGTCCAGCTTCAAAAAAATTCCAAATATGAGGTAGACCCCTCTCTACATGCATTCTACTCAACCAATAAAACATACGAGAATTCTTGAATTGACTTGTGCAATTATCCGACCAAATTAGATGTCGGCTCAATGCTATATCATGCTCCTGCAAGAACTCAAAAAAATTCTCGAAACAATGTTGGACATACTCAGACGAGTGAGATCTATCATCACTCATATAAAAATGATACTCTCTGATTATCTTTCGATCCTCCTTTGTACTATCAGGTGCATGTCTAAATGTTATGTGGACAAAAATAGCAATCTGAATGGAATTGTAATACTAAGATTGTACCTCGTTTTGTGGTTGCAATGTGTAGTTTTCTACAAATTCAACCGCTGATATAATAGTTCCAATTGAAAAAGAGTCCTTACACATCCTAAATCTTTGATCCAACCACTGAGACCTATGACTATGCTTTGCATACTTGTAGAAAAGATTGTCCTTAAAACCTGAAATAAAATCAGCAACACTGCATTCTTTTGTAACCAACTTACATCTAGAACCTTCACCTCCACTTTGCAAAGTATATTTGACTATCTCATATCTCTTTTTCTCAACAAGCATCTTTCCAAATTCATGTTCGAAACTCTCATGAAAACATTGAACAAACTTTGACAAGCCACCACATTGTGAGCACTTTGCATTTAAACAATCATTTCTATAGAAAAAACAACCATCATCTCTAGAACATAAAAATAGATCTAGCAAGTCCCTTGATGATTTTGGAAATGCATTGCACCACACTCCTGCAACATTTCATTAGTATGCAAAGTAGAATGGATATAACATAATAGCTCATGGTACATTGAAAACTCCACATGGTATTTGCAACAAGTATTACGAATCTTAAGAGGCACACAATAAAATGGATTCAAACCCTCAAAAGTCCTTTGTGAGATTTCCATATTTTTATGTGTTTCAATAAAATTTTTGAACAACATTGTTTGGATTTATTCCAAGAAATGTTTAGGATGTGGTGTACAGTCTCAATTTCCAATTCTTAACTTTAAAACATCCTTTGCATTGGGTGATACTCTAGAGTTATCAGGCCAAAATTGTTGAATTACCTACTGTTGAAATAATAATTCAAGCAGCTCCCTTCGGGTTCCTTTTTGTACATATTCGTGCGCTGGCCTATGCATCTCCACATTTTTTGGCTTCCCGACAGGTTTTGATCTTTCCCTTTGCACATTTCTCAGTTCGCAGCTTCGGCTGGCGGCTCCCCTTTTGGCTCCTGAAATGTAGCGCTGGGCGCCCACGTGTCTCGCCTACGGGGATTTTTATTTTCTGTTGCTTTGTGTTCTCTTCGGGTTGCTAAGCCTTCCATAAAGGGCTAGCACTCCTAAGATTCATCGAGAGGCCCACATCTTGGTACGTGGCGGCGTATCGCAAACTTTCCTTACAAGGATAGAATATGCAACTACGGGTTGTGAAATATTTCTATAGGCCTTCTTTATTTCCTGGCGGGACCTACCTTCAGCCACGTGTCAGTGGTTCACAGTTTTTAAACAGCAGCAGGGATGAGAGCACCACGGGTTGCGAAACGCGGCCACGTGTCTTTCGCCACCTGGTTCATACGACCTTCCCCCCCCCCATTTTCAAAGTGACCTCAATCCCTTGAACACGTGTCACTTTTTCGTAAGCTCTTGGCAGATAGAGGGGGAGTTCTCATTCAGGCCACGATTTGTTGCCACGTGCCTCACACTGATTATCAAAGCAAGCTATGGGCTGGCTAAGCGGGATAGTGTTATCGGGTGCTGCTCGTCATGGTTCTCTGAAGCGGTGGGCGGCACTTGTCGCTTCGAAGCTTGGTTGGGACCACTGCCATCATTACAAAGGGCATGCCTGTAACCGATCGACTGGATGATGTGTTCTGACTGGTTGCTCTTATAATGGCATTCGGAATATTCTTATTCGTGCATCATTACGGGAGATTGTGGGATCTTTCTGTTGTAGCTCTCCAAGCGGTGGGATTTTGCTCTCCGACTATATATACTCTCTCTGTTGAGGAGAAATGGTCCAAGATTTTTTGAAAGAATACTAGTTTTAGCAAGAGACACCAGGCCTCTTTTGCATGTTTATTCGCAAGAAACTTTTAGACTGTGCCTATTGTTCGGCCTTTCTATTTTTCATGTTTTGATTAAACTGTAAACTGTGCTTATTATTCTCTTAAGCATTTTATTTGAGGAGACTTCTATACATTGAATGCAAACTTGCTTATCTAAATCATGTCTTAATGACTCTTCTTAGCAGTAAAAATGTATGCGATACTATTTTATGTCAATTAAATGAATTGTTCATGCTATAGCTTTAAGTTTTCGATGTTTTGGAACATAACAATAACATTCATACCCTTAAGTCTATGATTTATCATGCCTATCAGTAAGCTTTGGTGCATCACCTTAGATTAATATTTGTTTCATTATATCCGCTTCCTTTTCCCTTTCCAAAAAACCATTATAGAAGAAGCTAGCTTCTTTAAAATTCGGAGGTCACTCAGTTTGGCGCAAAGGGGTCCCCCTTCAACTGAGTTTCCCATAAGGCACTGTTATCTCGTCAAATTTTGGCATCAACAATTTTTCCTTTTTTCTGGCATGCCCGGTGGGACCCAAACTAATGAAATTGTCTTCTAAAGGGGTGTATGAGCCATTGGCCTGTAACTAGATTCCAAACTACAAATAACCCAGGTTTACTAGTGCCTCCATTAGGGACAGTCTAGGCTGCAAATCAGTTAGTAACCGTTCCATTCCCACCACCCTTTCCTCTCACCATGTTGCCGGCCGCGAACATAAATTATGTAGCATGGGATGCTGGAAGCCCACTGGTAGCTCCGGTAGCGCCTGCTGTTTGGGGTGCTATTCTGGTTTCAGCCCTGAAAGCTCTTCCTAAATTCGCCGGAGATAACACAAAAATGCCAGCAGAGCATTTGTAGGATGTAGCAGATGTATGTCTAGTACATGGTATCACAGCGCAGAATGTAGCCTTGAGGCTCCTTGCTGCGTCCTTCAAAGGCAAAGCTCTGGATTGGTACCGAACACTGACTCCTAATACTATTCGCACTTGGGATGACCTCGGAGATCCATTCTATGAAAGGTTTTCAAATGACGGAGATCGTTATTTGCTATATTATCAGTTATCCATCATCAAACGAGCACCCCAGGAGGCTCTGACAGACTTCAATGCCCAATTTCACTCACGTTGGTGGGGGATTCCTGTAACCATCTGCCCAACTCCAGAATTGGAATTCATGTTTTATCTGAAGTCCATCAATCTCGACATTTCTATGATGATCAAGTATTTGGGAGGAGCCACTTTACCAGATGCATATGCCACCGCTATCAAAGCAGAGAATCACTTGATAGACTGCGAGAAATTGCCTCATCGACCTATTGTGCCGATATTTCTTGAGATATCAAACGTAGCACAAGAGGTTGCGTCGACTGGTGCGCCAACGACTCCCCAGTCAGCGTACTCATATACATCCGCTCCTAAAAACTCTGCCTCTACATCAGGTGCTCCCAAGAATGAGATGGGCGACCTCAAGGAGATGTTGCGGACTATGGCGAACGATACAACAACTCTCAAGCGGAACCAAGCAATTCCTCCATGACCTGCATATCAGAACTATCAAGGTGGGCGGCCTACCTATCATCAAAATCAATATCAGAATGCGCCTCGCACTAATTCACCAGCAGCGACTATAAACCAAATGGTTCTGGTGCCTACACCACTGGCAGGTGCGTCACCAAGCTCTACAAGAGAATTAATCGCGGGACAAAACAATCTTATTGATGACATCAATCCATGGTGCTTCCCTTGCAACGATGCGCATATGCCCCGAAATTGTCTGCGTGGAAACTTACAACAAAGGGTAGCAGAGCAACGTAGTCAAGGTATTGCGACAGAGAACGAAGAGTACATATATGCCTCAGCAATGGAGAATGCGGTCCTTACCACGCAAATACAGGGAATGTCCCTAGAGCAAGAGTCTGATATTGTTCCTGATCATGCACTCTTCTCATGGATGGAAGATGAGGAAATGGTGTTTGCAAATGACACGTCCACAGCCGAAACGCCACAGGTACAGTCCAACTATAACACACGCTCCAAGAGGAGATTCACCGGTGAGCCCGTTGTTTCGCTTTTGGACAACCCACAATGCAAAGATGTTTCAGATCAAATTCCTGACGCTCCGACCATCTCTTTGTCTTCTCAACCGCGGAAGGAAATTATTATAACAAGAGAAAAGGAGCAAAAATCTCTGAGCTCCTCACCTTTTAATGTGGTGGAGCAGTTGAAGAAATCATCCGCTAATGTGTCTTTATGGGACATTCTAGCTATCCTGGAACAGAAAACTATACTCCAAAAGGTGCTTCAGCAATAGATGGACCTAGCACTAACCGAGCCTTCGGCCAGTACCAAGGCGGTTTATCAAATGTCACCGACTAAGGTTCTCGCAAACAAAGCGAAGGAACCCCATATGCATGGCGGAGGTAGGCCAAAACCTCAACCCTTCTTCTTGACCCTCATTATAGGGGATAAACTATTACACAATGCTATGATTGATTCTGGCGCTAGTACAACGGTTATGCAAAAACAGATAGCCGAAGCCTTGGGACTCAGCTACGAACCTATGAAGAAAGGGGTGATGCAGCTAGATGGAAATAAGGTTGATACTGTGGGTGTCATCAAAGCACTTCCGCTAACTCTATTTGCCTACCCAAGTATCACTGTCCTGCAAGATACAGTGATCATAGATGTTCCACTAATGTTTGGTCTTTGTCTTTCTCGAGAGTTTACTTCGAAGGTGGGCGGCTATTTGTCTTTAGATTGGTCACATCTAATACTTAGGACAAAACATGGCGTGAAGATGAAGATAGAATCAGAGGCTCTGCATTTCGAACATGTCGCGAATGAGGCCTTGATTAACTTTGAAGCCGCACATACCTCCATCACCAAGCAGGACATGTACAATGTCGGACTGCTAGAGGAGGAGAAGGTGAACGGAGACCGAAGTGATAAGGAAGATGCTCTATTGAGTGAACATATAAACAATGATCCTTTCATAAATTATTATGCTACCGCATTAGGCACATATGTGATTTATGATGAAGACCAAGTTCTTCCAAAGGTCGTCAAGGAACCCGATGATGACCAAGGAAGTGAGCTGTGGACATTGTATTTTGACGGAGCAAGGAGCAAAGTTGGAGCTGGAGCAGGGGTATGTCTAATATCCCCACAGAATGAAAAGTTGTTGAGGTCTTTCTGATTCCAATTCGCCTATTCAAATAACAATGCTAAATATGAGGGGTTAGTCCAAGGCCTAAGCCTAGCAGAACGAATGGGTATCAAGCAATTGATTATGTTCGAAGATTCAGAACTGGTAGTTAATCAGGTCCAAGGAATCTCAACAGCAAAGAATATCCTCATGAGATCCTATCGGCATCGAATCTGGGACCTTGTAGAAAGTTTTGAAGCTTTCAACATCCTAACCATTCCCCGAGCACAGAATGGCGATGTAGATCGCATGGCGGTAATCGGTGCTCAGTTTGATCCTATCTCTGACTTGCTTCGGAACAAATATTCAGTGCGAGTGCTTGTTAGACTAGCAATATCCAACAATGACCAAAGTTGGCAAGTCTTTGAGAGCGATGAACACATCGCCTCGTTTATTCAACACTCAGGGGAATTTGCTGATCAACTCCAACCAAAGATCGCCGAGGCCTACGAAGGACAAATTATGCAGCTAAAGTCAAATAAGCTTTTGAAAGGATTGGTTACTCTCGAAAAAAATTTCGATTGTAGTCATGCCCAAAATGATAAGCGAAAATTCATGGCGGAAAAAGGTGATAATGAAAACCTTCGGGTTTCCGATGACAGGAACCTTCGGGTCGGAAAGGATGTCTCACAGCAAGATAGAGAAAGGCTTATCAGTTTCTATAGGAAATATAGAGTAGTGGCCTGGTCCTACGATGATCTGGAAGGTTATGATCCTGGCATCATTCAACATACTATTGAGCTAACAGAAGGTACGAAACCAATCCGATAGAAACAGCGGCCGATCAACCCTAAAATTGAAGCCTTGATGGCACAAGAGCTAACCAAGCTCATTGAGTCACGTATTGTCTTCCCAATTAAACATAGTACTTGGGTATCAAATCTAGTACCAGTCCGAAAGAAGAATGGTGATATCCGCTTATGCGTGGATTTTCGAGACCTAAATAGAGCATCTCTGAAAGACCACTATCCATTGCCTTCTATGGAGTCGATCCTCCAAACTGTCGCAGGATCGAAAATGTTCTCTCTACTGGATGGCTTCTCTAGCTATAACCAGATTTGAGTAAAAGAAGATCAACACAAGACTACGTTCACCACCAAGTGGGGGACATTTGCATATGCTAAAATGTCTTTCGGTTTATCTAATGCAGGGGCAACTTTCTAGAGAGCTATGGACGTCGCATTTAGCGAACTGATCAATAAGTTTATCCTAATATATTTGGATGATCTTACTGTGTTCTCTAAATCTAAAGATGATCATTTCGATCATTTGGAGTTGGTTTTTCAAAAGTGCCAGGAGTTCGAGATTTCCTTAAATCTGAGGAAATGTGTATTCGGAGTACCTTAGGGTAAGCTATTAGGACATGTTGTGTTGAAGGAAGGTATTTCGATTGACCCCGAACGAGTAAGGGCTATAAAGGAGCTTCCTCTCCCGATAAATAAGAAAGGTGTCCAGTCTTTTCTGGGCAAAGTAAATTTCGTCAGTAAATTTATTTCTGATTTTGCGGGAATAATTAGGCCGATCACCCTAATGCTGAAAAAGGATCAAATTTTCAAGTGGACAACGGAGGCTCGAGAGGCATTTGAAAAGGTCAAGGAAGCGATCTTCTCCGCCCCGGTGTTAATTAATCCAGATCAATACAAAGATTTTATAATGGACGCCTTCAATAGCAAGTCCAGTATCACTACTATTCTGACTCAAAAGGATAGAGAAGGAAAGGGAGAGCATCCAGTTGCGTTATATTCCCGAACCTTAAAGGAATATGAGGCAAATTATAACTTTGTTGAAAGACAGGCTTTCGCAATAGTAAAGGGACTTAAAAAGTTCTGCCATCTAATTTCCTGTAACAAAGTTCTAGTATATGTTACACATTCTAGTGTGCGGGAATACATCATGGAGGGAGAGATCATAGAAAAAAGGGCTAATTGGATCACCAAGATCCTAGAGTATGACATCGAGGTCAGGCCTACCAAGACTATTAAAGGCAGAGGACTGTGTGAGTATATGGCACAGGACGAGGAGATGCCTGCTAAAGAGGAACAGCCAGAGCTTGTCCTGATAAATGGATCGGGATCGGAGGATGATTGGTTGAAAGATAGAATGAACTTCATGCGAATCAGGAAGTATCCGCCAGGCCTCTCATCCCAAAAAAGAAGGTATTACCGACTTCAAAATTGTGAATACACGCTGATAGAAGGAGTTCTTTTCAAAAAGAATTTTAATGGTGTGCTCCTATGATGCGTTACTTCAGGGGAGGCGCAGAGGATCCTCGACGTATTTCACAATAGCGATGAAGGTGGACATTTCTCTGCTAAAACTATCACCATCAAGGTCCTACGGGCTGGATAGTACTGGCCTACACTTTTCAATGATTCCTACTCTCTGGTAAAGACTTGTAAAAAATGTCAGTTCTTCTTTGATAGAAAGAAGAATTTAGCGATGCCCCTCAAACCTATCGTGGCAGATGAACCATTTGCGCAATGGGGCCTGGACTTTATCAGAATGATCAACCCGGTTTCTAGCTCCGAACATAAATAGATTTTAACAGCTACAGACTACTTCACAAGGTGGGCGGAGGCTGTTCCCCTTAAGGAGGCAATGGAAGCAGAGATTATAGACTTCCTCGAGGCTCTGGTGACAAGGTTCGGCCCTCCGAAGACAATCATTTCAGACAATGCTAGAGCATTTGTAGGCACAAACGTATGTCACTTTGCATTAAAAAATGGCATATTCCTTAAAACATCATCAAACTATTATCCACAGGGAAATGGCCTAGCCGAGTCGACAAACAAAAGTTTAGTCTGACTCCTCAAAAAAGTTGGCTCAGAACACTAGAGGGAATGGCATAAAAATCTTTGAAAAGCACTCTGGGCCAACTGCATAACTCCTAAACAAGTCCTCAAGATTTCGCCCTATGAGCTAGTGTATGGGAAAGAGGCGCTGTTACCTATCTCTATGGAGATCCCAGTGATACATTTGTTGAAATCTCTTGAGATAGAACAAAATGATGCCATGGAGGTTCGGCTTGCTGAACTATTGGAAGTACAGGAAAAAAGGGAAAATTCCCTAAAAGCAATGGCAGGCCGTCAACAGGTGGTCAAATGGTGGTTTGACAAAAAGGCTTCCGGCCAAGGCCTAAAAAGTGGAGACTTAGTGCTAAAATATGACAGCAGGGCTGCAAAGCCAGGTTAGCATGGTAAGTTTGATAGCCTATGGGAGGGACCCTTCAAAATCATTCGGTGCATGCAACACAATGCTTTCGAGCTGGAAAATATGGAACAAGGGCCTCTAGGAATCCTGGTTAATGGGATTCACCTTAAATTGTTCCATTAAGCATCAAGCCCTACCCTGTATAGTTGTAAATAATATTTTTTTTTCCTTTCCTATTTTTGGCCTATCATTTGGCTAAATCAATTGACTTGCTACGCATTCGCTCATCATCATTAGTGGGTAAAACACCGGAGTTTCTTAAAACACAAAGGTATGCTCCTAAACAGAGAAAAAATATATAAGATTTGCAAACCCAAAAAATTGCACACATAAGCAAACAGAAGCATAGATTTCACTTAAAAAAGAGACCTATATATTTATATACATGTTCCTGGGTTACAAAATGGCATGGATGCCAATTTTCAAAATATACAAGTATTAGAGTATATATATATGATGGCCTTTTATCAGGCTTATATGGAGCAGGTGGGTTACATCAACAGGCAGCAAGGCAAGGGGGTCATCTATCCGCAGGAATGGCTGGCAGCAACCAACGCATTTAAGGCAGCGTCTGCTTCTTCCTCGTTAACAAGCTCCTCAGCGGCACTGGTAGCATCATTCAACGCAGCCGTTGTTAGTGGTGGATACACCAGATTCCTGAAGTCAGTGTACCATTCTACATCGTAGAAGGGTATCACATTGTAGCTCCTGAACAGGAAGTGAGGGCTTGGGTAACCCTTTGCTGGTGCTGGCCACGGGTCTGCAGGCAGAATCCGCTCAGGAATGGCAGCCAAACGACAACAGCTTCTTCTTCGATAAAGCGACGCAGGTCGCTGGCTGTTGGCAGGCCTATCCCGTACGCAGCATGTGTAACAACCTCGCCGAGCCCATTCAGGTACTTCTTCGGGAAGATTTCTTTGACCAGCTTCAAGACAAGCGACCAAGGGACACAAATGTCCAGCATGGACGCTACAAAGTGCGAGCACACATCGGTGTTCACCCGATACTTATCTTCATATTCAACACAGTCCTTGCCTAGAACCCACTTAATGGCTACTAGAACCAGCGAGTGCTTGTTCTTCATCATTTTTTTGAGCCTTCTAGTGGAGATCTCACCTACAAATGCTGTCTGTGATTTGAAAGAGGTTAGGCGAATAGGGGTATCTATCTCTCCTAACACTATTCTTAAATCTGCTGAGTAATGCCGAAATTTGCTCACCACCTAACCTATAAAAAGACTTGCTTAGCAGTATTCTACTGGCCTATCACTTCTTAAACACAAAGTGTGTTTGTTCGCTATCTACTGGCCTATTTATAGAAAATTGACAAGACGTATGCCAATCCGTCTATAAGCAACGTGATGTATATTGGCCGCAATCTCGAAGGCTGAGTCTGCGTTTGTTCATGTTTTGGGCTGGTACATGCATGATAGCACGGCTCAAGGCATGCTTAATTAAATCAAGTTAATTAATTGAGCTTTAAAAAAGGTGGCACTTGTTGATGAAGGGACGTATGGTCGTATGCTATGGTGTCAAATCTCAAGCACATCCCAGAACCTGAGGTGATATTCGTATCTTTTTCAGGCGGTGATCATTTGCTTCGCGTAATCATTACGGCTGGGATATTAATTACTGGTACATGCTAGCACAAGGTGAGAAGGCCAGTTGCAAGCTCAATTTCCAAGGAGATCAGGGTGTATCACATGATAACTTGAAAGCAATGATGAAATCTGGCTGCCTCGAAAATGCAATCAGCTCATCTTGCACGAGTTGTGGAGTTAACGGTATATGCTAAATTAAATGTAAGGGGCTTGCGCTCGCCTACCACCTTAAGGAAAGTTGCTATTATTGCATGAAAACGCTTAATGTTTCTAAGTTTTTTTTCAAAAGCTAAGGAGGGCGCAAAGTGTTTTTTGTCTGTATATCCAGTGCAAGCGTATTCAAAGGCCAAGGAGCTTACAAGTTCTACCGCGAAGGAAAAATGTCAGAATCTTTAGCTCAACCAATGCAAGAAGAGATTAGCCAGGAACTGTATTTGGCTATTCGTTCTTCAACCGAGGTATATGTATATGAGGATGTAGCATATGCCACTCCCGGTATACCAGCGAAGGTGAAAAGATCCAACACATAGGAGCTGGAGAGGCCCAAAGAGTGGAATAACCCGAAAAATGGTTAGAGAAAAGTGGGCTAATATCTACGACCCAAAGCTTGCCAAGAACCCTAAATCTCTTAGAGAGGCGGCTTGCGCAAGGTTATCAGCGCTAAGGGCGGACCAAGCCACGGCAAGTAGAGTCTGGCTTAGCGGTCTTCTGCAATACATGGTCCCATTGGTGCACTATTGCCTGGAGGTGGTCGATGCGGCTGTTCAACGCTATAATCTAGAGACCCACTGCATTGAAAGTCACAATTTAAGGGTTCATATCGGCCCGGAAGCCATTTGGCATATGTTATGTATTCCTGATCCCGGTAGAAGAAAGGAGAATATCGAGCATTTCTGCCCAAGCAAAGGGGAAAAAATATGGAAAAGGATGAAAACTGGCTCTGATTTCCTGTTAGAAGAGACTAATAAGAAGGGTGTTGCGTCTGCTAAGGCACCGAGTATCCCATTATCGCGTGGTTCATTCCGCGATGACCTCCAAGACCCCATATCCATGCTGATATTTGTTTGCGGCTGAGATTCCGATGAGAAGATCGAGGCTTTTCAGCTGGGCCCTGCAATACAGTTTCGCAAGCAGCGTGAATTTTTCTGGTATGATTTTGCTCAGTTCATGGTCGAAGAAATGATACAACAAATAAAGAATTATCAGGCAGAGAAGAAATTTAGATTTCTTTCCTACCTAGTCCACATGTTCCTGCATCAGAATCCATATTTCTTCACCCAATTTGTCCCACTATCAATTTTTGACGAGCAGAACAAAAGAAAGCCGGTGTCTACATGGACACCCTACATTTCTGCAACATATGACTACTATGCATTCGCGGACTATTTCATAGCCCCGGTCCTGAATGATTTGATCGGAGAGGGTGATATCATCCGACTTAACACTGAGCAGACTAGATTTCTGCAAGGTTACACCCCCGCTTGTGACTGGTTCTTGGGCAAGGATTTTACGATCTTTCGAATGAGGGGCTTTATTGGTAAGCCTTTCCTGCTCCCGGCTTGCATCACCGATAGAGTGCTCACACTGGAGGTTTTCCGACAGGTGTGCATCATTGATTTCATGTTCTGTAGTAGTGAAAGTGTTAAGAGGAAGGGATTCTTCTCTTGCCCGAAGAGTTTCAAGTCAATAACGCTTGTTAAGAAATGATCGCATGAGCTGGTAGGGGACAAGCTGGCACATCTGGGGTTAGTACTAGTAAATGATAAGTGGGATTACAACCTTTTCAATAACCTACCTGAGCCGCATATGAAAGTTACACATGTTCCCCGACCATACTGGGAGAAGCGGCGTAATAACCGGACTGATAAAGATGAAGATTTGGTTGAATTAGCACAAATCCCTATGCCGGATACCAGGGGCCCATGGCACAAGTTCTACTTTCCAGTGGCCGTAGCCAAGGACAATCTTCTGATAGAGCGCAACATGTATAACAAGTTGAAAGTGGGCGAGGAATGGAACGATGAAAAAATAAAAGCTTTCTGGAGATACTGCCAGGAAACAGGACAGTTGAACGCTCCTTATAATTAATTGAAGGACGACCAGGAATTTGAAAGATGGTGGATGAAGGCCATCCCAGCCTGATCTCTAGTGCTAACAGAAGTGAAGCAGAGGGCTCTGAGGAGCAAGAGGAAGAAACAGCGGTATCAGCGCAGGGAGGTGATGCCTCCGAGCATGCCGCCTATGTGGGCACTAATGTGCGCTTTAACATATCAAGGGGCTCGCTTACACACACATGGGCCGCTAAACTGGTCAGGCTAATGCCCTAGCAGAAGGATCTGACTGCCGAGGTTAGTGAATGTCCCCCCGCAAAAAGGTAACGCATGGAAAGTGTTATCAGGACAGTTTCACATGAACCGGCCGAAGGTGAAACACCCGCTGCTAGTCAAATGCTAGAGGTTGCGGGGGAGTCCCGAACAATCCTGGAGCCACCGCCGACTAGTCAGTAGGTACATTTCACTCCTTCCTCTCTTACATCTCATTCTTTCATGTCCGTCCCAGCTCAAGCAGCAACTCCTGCCATTAGTCCGAGCCCTCCACCCTCTGTTTCTGGTCCAGTTTATTCCGTTGGATTTGCCCAATATTCGCAAGCCCAACCATTTATAATTACTCCTCTGAGCATGCTAATGCCTACTGGTGCCGCCCAGATTTTCCTCACCTCACTTTCCAAAAATATTCCTCCTATTGGCCCCCACTCTTTTTTCGATATGCTTACGGATCCCTTCCCGTTGCAGCAAGCCGATACCCAGGCAGCGACTCTTTTTCCTCGGCCAATGGGCCTTACGACTGAATCTCTGGTTCAGCCGTTGCAAATGTCTAACCCTACCGATAACCCCCAGGCTAAGCTATGGAACGTGCCACACTTTTCTCCACAAACCGTCACCCTCTAGAAGAAACAAATGCGTGCGCCTATGAAAGTTACCTATCCCTACGCCCTGCCTTCTGGTGTTCCTTTCGCAGGTGGGTTGGTTTCATCACTAGCTGAGTTCATAGCACAAATATATGGTGGAAAGGAATCACACGTAAATAGAATGAGGCGACGAAAGGCAAAGGATGACAATGCCCCCGCCGAGCTGAGAGTACAGGCTTCGTATGACGAGGCCCGCCAAGAATTAAAATTTGCAATTATGTACCCAAGGATAAACAAGCCCCAGGGAGAAATGCAACCGGAGGACTATGAAATTTATGCTATCGGACTGGACATGAAGGTAGCCCGGCCACAAGATAAAGTCGAAATCATGGAGGAGACACAACGGGTGGTCACTTCCGACTTCCTAAAGACTGGTCGCTAGTTAAAGAAGAAGGATGAACAGCTCAAGGCAGCCAAGGATAGGGTGAGCTTTCTAGAGGCAAAGGAAAAATCTTTAGAGGCAGCTATCGCCCGAATGACAGAAAGGGTGCTAACAGCAGAAAATGAGAGAAACAGGTTTTAGGGTGAAATTGTGAAGACCAAAGTAGCCGACCTAGTCTTATTAAAAGAATTGCAGAATCAAAACCAAGTAGCGCGACAGAGCCTACGATCGATAGAGGAGGAGCTCGAACGCTTCCACCTTGAGTACAGTCAGAGGCTGGCAGAGAAAGGTGAGGAGATGGAGCACCTACAAGAGCAGTATCAGCAAAAGGTACAAGAAAAAGAGGTCGAATTCAAAGGTCTGAAAACCAAGCTAGAAGACGAGCTCTGAGAGACAAAAGCTTCATTAGAAGAGCAATCGGATAATCACTCCATAGCTGAACAAACTTGGAATAAAGAAATGAACAGCTATGCAGAGCAGTTGGCGTCCGAGAGAAAGAAGAAGGCAGAATTCACTGAGGCCCTCATTTCAAGAGACATGGAGATTTCTTCACTTAAGGCCTCTCTACTACCAACCCCTGCCCAACCTGATATCATCCCACTAGTCAAGCAATTGTACATTTCTCACTAGGAGAAAATCAAAACATTTTGCCTATATCTGCAACCTACCCTCCGGTTCATCGACAAAGTATTAAAACTCAATCAAGAATCCCATGACACAATGGAACAGTTCCCGCGTTTTATCTTGGAAAAGGTTCCCGAGGCAAGGGACTTACTAAATAAGCTATACTCAGTCTCAGACGAGATCCTTGTCGGGGAGGGTATCAAAGATTAGAACACCGCTGCTCAAATGGCAAATAAATTCATTCATTGCCACTCCACTTTCTAGCGTACTAAGGCAGCGGCGGCTTTTCTAAACAAAGCGCTGGATGACATTCGGGGGAGTTTCTCTGAGTTGGGAAAGTTGGGACTGTTGTCTTTGTTCCTTGAGGATGGCACTATTGCCACAGCTACACAAATTATGGAGGTTATTAAACAGAAGGAGAACGATCCGGAGGCATTCAAGGAATTCGGCAGCCCCCCAACAGCAGCAGATATCGAGGTAATCATTCATCCACTCTCTCAGATGCTTTTCCATATCCAAGCAGGCGTTGGCCTGCCAGGGGTGCTGCCTCACAAGGAAGCTATTGATCTCCGCGGGGCACAAGAGAATTTGCATAGCATGGCGAAGCCGTCCAAAAGTGAATGGGTGCCTTTGCAGGCTGCACTTTCCAAGCTCTAACTTCATTCGCCCTATAGATGAAGGCTCTGGTCTGTAGAACCAGAGAGTTTTTTGGGTTCTATGTTCCTTATCTGAAACGCCCCTGATAGTCACCAAAAGTTGTTGAAATAATGATTCAAGCAGCTCCCTTCGGGTTCCTTTTTGTACATATTCATGCCCTAGCTTGTGCGTCTTCACATTTTTCGGCTTTCCGACAGGTTTTGATCTTTCCCTTTGCATATTTCTCACTTCGCAGCTTCGGCTGGCAGCTCCCCTTTCAGCTCCTGAAATGCTGCGCTAGGCACCCACGTGTCTCACCTATGGGGTTTTTTATTTTCTGTTACTTTGTGTTCTCTTCGGCTTGCTAAGCCTTCCATAAAGGGTTAGCACTCCTAAGATTCATCGAGGGGCCCACATCTTGGTACGTGGCGGCGTATCGCAAAATTTCCTTATAGGGATAGAATATGCAGCTGCGGGCTACGAAATATTTCTATAGGCCTTTTTTATTTCCTGGTGGGACCTACCTTCAGCCACGTGTCAGCGGTTCACAGCTTTTAAACAGCAGCAAGGATGAGAGCATTGCGGGTTGGGAAATGCGGCCACGCATCTTTTGCCACCCAGTTCATACGGCCTTCCCCCCCATTTTCAAAGTGACCTCAGTCCCTTGAACATGTGTCACTTCTCCGCAAGCTCTTGGCAGATAGAGGGGGAGTTCTCATTCAGGCCACGATTTGTTGCCACGTGCCTTACACTGATTATCAAAGCAAGCTATGGGCTGGCTAAGTGGGATAGTGTTATCGGGTGCTGCTCGTCATGGTTCTCTGAAATGGTGGGCGACACTTGTTGCTTCGAAGCTTGGTTGGGACCACTGCCATCATTACAAAGGGCACGTCTGTAACCGATCGACTGGATGTTATGTTCTGACTGGTTGCTCTTATAACGACATTGGGAATATTCTTATTCGGGCATCATTACGGGAGATTGTGGGATCTTTCTGTTACGGCTCTCCAAATGGTGGGATTTTGCTATCCGACTATATATACTCTCTCTGTTGAGGAGAAATGGTCTAAGATTTTTTGAAAGAATACTGGTTTTAGCAAGAGACACCAGGCCTCTTTTGCATGTTTATTTGCAAGAAACTTTTAGACTGTGCCTATTATTCGGCCTTTCTGTTTTTCATATTTTGATTAAACTATAAACTATGCTTCTTATTGTCTTAAGCATTTCATTTGATAAGACTTCTATACATTGAATGCAAACTTGCTTATCTAAATCATGTCTTAATAACTCTTCTTAGCAGTAAGAATGTATGTGATACTATTTTATGTCAATTAAATGAATTGTTCATGCTATAGCTTTAAGTTTCCAATGTTTTGGAACATAACAATAACATTCAGGCCCTTAAGTCTATGATTTATCATGCCTATCAGTAAGCTTTGGCGCATCGCCTTAGATTAATATTTGTTTCATTATATCCGCTTTCTTTTCCCTTTCAAAAAAACCATTATAGAAGAAGTTGGCTTCTTTAAAATTCGGAGGTCACTCTGTTTGGCGCAAAGGGGTCCCCCTTGAACTGAGTTTCCCATAAGGCACTGTTATCTCATCAAATTTTGGCGTCAACACCTACTTTACATCATCGGTTAGCTTCTTATGAACACTTGGAAGCCTCCCGGAAAAATTCCATGTATCATTTTCAAGAGGATCATCTATTGTTTCTCTTCTTGCAAGTGCTCTATCCAAAGTTTTACGATTTATGTCAAAATAAATACAAGTTTGTCTCATAAAGCGAGCCTTTTTCAATTGATGGCTTACTAGGGCAGTTGTAATGACTCTCTGAGCAGCTCTCTTATCATTTTCCTTGTTACTTTTTCCAATAGACTTGAGAGCATTAAAAATATTTTTGACAATAATAGAATTTTTTTCAATCTTCTTGTTCACATGAATCTTCAATTTGGCTAGCAAAGGTCTCATATTTTGTATCTTTAGCAATTGTACAAAAAGTTGGCATTGCTCGGTCAATGTCTTATCACTAAAATATTGGTTGAAAAGTCTTCTAGCCCACAACCAAATAGTTCGTGTTGACCTCTTGCCTTCAAAATTATTTATAATATTCTCATCAAATTAAAGTAACCATTTAGGGGTTCTTGAGGGTCTTGAAATTGGAATATGTCTTTCTTCCATACAAGGTTCTTCATTTCTCATGTAATTTGGTGAAATATAATTTACACTTGCTTCTATATTATGTTCAAAATCTTCATTTCCAATATTTTCACCTTGAACATTTTCAATATCAATTTGAATAATTTCATTCCCAATTTCAATATCATGTTCAACATCTTCAAATCCAACATTTTCACCTTGAACATTTTCATTATCAATTTCAATATTTTTATTCCCAATTTCAATATCATGTTCAACATCTTCAAATCCAACATTTTCACCTTGAACATTTTCATTATCAATTTCAATAATTTCATTCCTAATTTGAATATCATGTTCAACATATTCAATTCCAACATTTTCACCTTGAATATTTTCACCTTGAACATCTTTAATTTCCTTTTCACTTGAAAGACCATAGGGGTTAGGTTCACCAATATTTAACATACCTTGTCTTCTCTTGCTATGAATTTCTCTATCTTTTTGTCTGTATGCTTCAATTTCTTCTTTTGCAAGCTTTCTCTTACATTTTTGCTTTCGACGACTGCTGCTCCCCATTATACCTCATAAAAGATGCTAAAAAATTATTTCTTATGACAAATTTCAATAGAAGATGCTTCAAAAAGTTGATCTTTGTCCCTTCCTGTCTGAAACTGCGTGTTTGTCACCTACAAACAGAATGTAGGGTCCGTTGGAATGCACAAACTGACCCACATGGGGCTTTTCTATGGCCCAAAAATTCAATATCCGCTATAATCTGATATTTGATTCATTCTAAAAATTTATGATGTTTTGCAACAGTATGAGTTTATTTCTTCAAATCGGATATCT
>VDFB02256132.1:169259304-169344250 GCA_007258455.2 Sequoia sempervirens | reverse complement strand
AGAGAGACTTGAGAGAGGGAGAGGGGGGATGAGGGAGAGTCTTGAGAGAGAGAGAGGGAGGAAGTGGGAGAGAGATAGAGGGTAGAGGGTTTAAGGGTTTAAGGATTTAAGGTTTAACAGTAGAGGGCTAAGGGTAGAGTGGAGAGAGAGAGAGAGGGGAAGAAGGGTAGAGAGAGGGAGAGAGAATTAGGAGGGGAATAATGAGAGAGAGAGTGAGAGAGAGGGGTTGTGAGAGAATTAGGAGGTGAATAATGAGAGAGAGAGGGGGAAATAGATAATATTTAAATATTTTATATGTTAGTAATATTATTTAGTTATATAATATTTTATACATTAGTAATATATATATACATTAACTAAAATATAGAAATAATATTTAAATATTATACATAATAATATAATATATTATATATTAAATTATAAACTATATTGTATATTCTAAACTAGATATATTAAAATAAACTATAAAATATTTATTGCGTTTTCTAAATCATATATTATAAAGTGTAAAACATTTTTTAAAATCATATATAAACCAAATCGGATATCCGATTCAAAATAGATATCTGATTTGAAACGGATATCCGATATTTCTAACAAAGAATTTATTGCCTTGGGATTAGCCTTGAGCTTTCTTTGGTATTTGGCTTGGACATGCCAATCCTAAGAAGTCAACGCAAAAAACGTGTTTGACAACTCACCTTGTTTTTCTAGACTTCGTCCATGTGGCTGACAACTTTATTTTTAGACAAAATTAATGAAACAAAAAGGGTTTGTAGAGGAGACTCTCAGTTTTCCACCAATATAAATTATTTTTTACTTTGAATTTAATAAATAATTATTTTTCATTTTCTATTAGAATTACGACTAAAGTCCTGATTGATAGGCTGATTGAAAAAAATCTATAACTTTCAAAGTATTTTTTGAATCCAAAATATGCATCACATTATATGTTTTGCATACTATAGGATTAAAAAAATAAAATTGAATTTTATGAAGTGTTGACCAAGTTAAGGTGGTCAGACATACGAGTTTTTTATATTTTTAAAAGTTGTAATAAAAAATTCATAATCAATTATTTATTTGGAAAAAAAATACAAAAAAATATGTGTCACATCCAGACATGAGTCCTCTACTTATATCTAAAATCTTATAAAAAAATATTATCATTTTATTGTGGTTAGGGTGGTCAAACAGACACCTACTTCTTATTTTTCCCCTGAAATTTAAGTACTACTGCATTAAAATTTCAATTTTTCACCAAATAGACTTTTAAAAAAATAAAATAAAATTAGTAGTTTAGAAAGTACATTCAATTTTCCACAGATTCTATTCTTACATATTTTTGAAATAATATAGATAACTTATTCAAATTTTTATGTCAAGTTGCCTAACTCTGATTTTTCTAAATTTTCATTGCCACTTAAGGGGCTATTTTTTCCATGATAATCCTACACATACCCTGTATTTGACTACTACTAGACCAAATATCATGCATGAAATTTGTGTCTTGTGGCTAGATTTCAAGAAGATCCTAAAGAAACACGTGATTTTGTTAAGAGAATATTCAAATATTTGAATGGCACTCTAGATTATGGCTTGTGGTATCCTATGGATATCTATTTTATACTAAGTGCTTATACATATGTAGATTGGTTTGGTTGTGTAGATAGAAAAAATACAAGTGGTGGTGCATTCTTTCTTGGTTGTAGATTAATGGTTTGGCTAAGTAAAAAGTAAGATTTAATTTCCTTATCCACTGTTGAAGTTGAGTATATTTCTATAACATCTTTCTATACACAATTTTTTTGGATGATATAAGTATTGAAAGATATTAGAGTAATGTATGATGATACTATTTCTACCTTCTATGATAATACATGTGCAATTAACATTTCAAATAATCTAGTGATGCACTCGAGGAAAAATCATATATCTATTAGGTATCACTTTTTCAGACAGAAGGTTGTGGATAATGAAGTAAACTTGAGTATGTACCTATGAAAGATCAAATTGCTGATATATTTGGGTATGTGTAGGATCATGATGGGCCAAAAAGTGGCAATATGATGTTATGTGGCTGATGAATTTTTTTTACCTAAAATTGATGAAACAAAAAGGGTTTTTAAAGCTGATTCGAAGCTTTCCACCAATATAAATTATTCTTTACTTTGAATTTAATAAGTAATTATTATTCATTTTCTATTTGAATTATGACTAAAGTCCTGATTGATAGGCTGATTGAAAAAAATCTATAGCTTTCAAACAGTATTATAGTTTTTGAATCCAAAATATGTCTCACATTCCATGCTTCACATACTATAGGATTAAAAAAAGAAAAATTGAATTTCATGAAGTTTTGACCAAGTTAAGGTGGTCGGACATACGAGTTTTTATATTTTTTAAAAAGTTGTAATAAAAAATTCATAATTAATTATTTACTTGGAAAAATATTACATAAAAAATATGCATCACATCAGGACATGAGTCCCATTTATATCTAAAATATTATAAATAAATATTATTATTTTATTGTGGTTAGGTGGTTAGGAGAGACACCTACTTCTTATTTTTTCCCTAAAATTTAAAGTACTACTGCATTGAAATTTCAAATTTTACCAAATAGATTTTTTTTTAAACAAACCTAGTAGTTTAGAAACTACATTCAATTTTCTAAAGATTCTATTCTTACATATTTTTAAAATAATATAGATAACTTATTTAATTTTTTATGTCAAATTTCCTAACTCTAATTTTTCTAAAAAAATTGCCACTTAAGGGCCTGTTTTTTCCATGATGATCCTGCACATACCCATTTATGAAGGCTCTTCCTAAAGATGCTTTTGAGTATCTCTAGAAAAAGTTAGGGGTTATTTCCCCTCCTTTATTGAACTAGATACATATGGACATGGATCAATTTAGTGGGTCTATGGATCTATCCTTCTTCTAGACTGATGTTTTGGTGGCTACCTCTTAGGGGGAGTAAGTAGTGTCATGTGTTTTCATTGAAAGAGTATTTTTGTCCTTAATGAAAAAGGGGAAATTAATGTAAAATATCTATTACCTTTGTCATTGATGTCAAAGGGGGAAAGAAATATGAGAGAGAGAGAGAGTAACATGTGAAAAATAATTATCTACTAAAGGGAAGACACATAAATTAAAATCATGGAAAATGTGTTCAGAGTCATTGTGTTGTCATAGATGGTTTTTGAAATCATGTGTTTCCATCAATGAAAATGGGGGAGATTGTTGCAAGAATGAAGGTATTATCATTGATGTAAACTGGTTAACTGGTTATCAACTGGTTGTTGTTTTCTTTGATGTCATGCATGTAGGTTATTGGCTATATATGTTGAGGATATTAAGAAAATTGTAATGGAGAAAGGTTGCAAGCATTCAGTAGTTGCTCCAGGTTTTTCTCTGAGATTTTCTCCTATCTTTGTGTGGCTCATATATGTTGATCATGGTTGTTGGAAATTCCTATATCCATATTTTGGGTTTTTGGATCATTGTACAATATGAGTTATGTTCACCTATTGTGAACTATGTTTTCTAGGGTATCTAACTGAGGTTTGGGAGAAATATAGTTGCTTTGGATTGCTTCTTGTTCAAGTTTTATGTCTTGCAATTTTGGAGGTAAGCTTATATGATCATGCTGAAGATAATTTTGTTTTTTGGAAAGACTGGATCATGCTAAAGGTTGCATGCTCTTAATTGTTCTATGTATTTTACACTGGTTTGACTGACCTTGTGCTAAACACTACTTGCGAAGTTCATGAAGCATGTTGGGACTTATTTGGTTCCTTATCAAGCATGTGTTTTGGTCACCCTCATTCTAATTTCACCCTAGAATGTTTTGGAACCAACCTAATTTGAATTTGAATGTTGTATGGCCAACTTTGGATATGTTTCAAAGCTGAAGATGGTATAAATATAGGATGAGATATTAGTGAAAGGTATGAAAAGAAATAGAGCAACATAGATGTGAAATAGATGTGAAATAGTGTGTATGTGATGTGATTTTGGCATATCAATGTGAAATCTATTTTTTGAGTTTCTTGATGTAGTGAGCTAAAGGTGCACTCTATCATTCATGCATGTCTACAAGTGTTTGACTGAATTATGGTGGAAATATCTATTGCATTGGTATTTTCTTCTCTCTATAACATATCTCTTCTATCTTCTTTGTATCTGAGTGGTAGTGAGCCCTCTACGTGGTTAACCCTTGTTGAACAATCAATCTTGATCTAGACAATGATTCTTGTTTTGGCAGTGAGCCTTCTCTGGTAGTGAGCATTTGTAATCGATTTTGATATTATTTATATTGTAAGCTAATCCTCACCATGGTTTTTTCCTTATTGGTTTTTCCACGTAAATTTGGTGTTATTGTGTATGTGTGATATTTTTTAGTTTCTATCTTTGCATTTAATGATAATCATTTTAGAAAAGTAAAGCATTTATGATTGATCTATTTTTTTGTGGAAGTTTTAAAGATTAAAATTTATCACAATTGATTCACCACCCCCTCTTAGTTGTCTTGTTCAATAGTTTCACACATAATATTTCAGCCCAAACTCACTAGATAGGGGCGTTCAATACACCATATACAACACAAGAATTTTTAGATTTAAATAGAAAAATGGAAACCACCTATAGTGTCTAAGGGTCCTTTATTTTAGAGGTTCGAGTCTTGAAGTGAAAAAAGTTCTAGAAATACGCAAAAACCTAATTTTTCTATATGAAGTACATACATACACATGTAACTTTTTGATACTTTTAGGAAAATTGAGTAGTTCAAATGATAATTAACATTATAATTGACTAATTTTTCCAAAAAATATAGAAAGAAATGATTTTGATCATTTTAAATGCAAGTGATATGTATTTTTTCACTTATTTAATGTTTTTCATTAAACTATGCATGCATAATGAAAAAAAACTATTGTAATTGAATTTACCAATGAAATTAACTTGGATCTAAGCCCTAATAAGGAAAAATCGGATCTTAAATTATGCAATTTAAATTAAATTATTTATAATTTCTCCTTTTGATGTACAATGGATGAAAAATGAAAATACATAGTTTTAAAAATAAAATAAATAGAAAATGTCATCAAGATCTTCAAAGCACTTGGTTTCAATAAATATTTTTTTATAATTTTATGCTATGAAAATTAAAAAATTGCAACTGTAGCACATGTCATGTTCACAAAATGTTGGTGAGGAAAATTGATCCTAGATCTAATTAGGATAACTAAGATTATCTTCTTTTCAGTTGACTCAAAGTTAAACATAAATTTACTAAGGTTCGATGATTAGCTTACCACCACAATGGAGATCTAATCCCATAGTGTTTATGTTTATTTTTGAGTTATGAGGATGTTAAATTTGATTTGTATTTTGAAAAGCGTATTTGACATACAACTGGGATCTAAAAATGTAATTTAGCAGACATATGAAAACAAAAAGTTACAAAACAACTTCAAATCTAAGACTAAGGAAAAAAGAGAAACCTGTAATTAAACTTTGAGCTTGAATTGCTTGGTCTAAGGCACCCTAGTTTGAACTTCTTTTTTGGATCTAAAAGTTTTGAACTAAAGGTTGTAGTTTGCACTCTATTTTCCTAGGTTTTCTTCTACTAAAACCTCCAAAACTGAACTACACACATGAAAATATGAAAAAGGTTGTGTTATTTAGAGGCATTCCTAAGTGAAAAATCATGTTCGCATTTCCACCTCCATGTGCAACAATTGATGATGACCAAGAGGGCATACCCTAGGTCAATTAAAGGCTAAAACAACAATAATTTACTTTAACAGTGAATGATCAATGACAATGTTACCTTGATGTGTAACGCTTGACAAAGTGAAGTCACACAAGTTGCCAAGAAAATTGTTTGATGTATTCCTTGATTTCTAGATAGATTTGTAGAAGGTTAGCTCATCAAACATAGTGGAGTTCTAAAACTAGCTTGTAGATGATAACTCAATCCATCTTCATGATTTGACATGATTTATCATAATAGCCCGTGGAACATAATTTCTTCCTTCATCCTGATGTCTTGCAAGCTTGAACTTGATTAATGAAAACTCTATAATAATGCTACTAATTCTTCCCTTGACTTCCCTTGACTCATTTTAGGATCTTCAATTTTCTCAATAGATTTACTAGCTCTCATTCTAATTGAAATGATGAAAATGACTTGTGTGTGTGTGTGTGAAATGTGGAAAGTTAGTATCAACACAAACCTTAATGAAATGAATTATATCAAAGATTGAAAGTAAATAAGCTACTCTAAATTGCCACAAAATAAATCTTTTAAGAACATCTCATTGTCCTCTATTCTTAAAGATTCCTTTAACCCTTTGACCCTTTGATTTCTTTGTGCACAAAGTCTATTATAATGACACTTAAGAAACAAGATTAGTATTCAACATGCAAGCCAACTAAATTCCTACATGAAACTATATGATGGAAAGGATAATAGATGCTATGATGAATGGATGATGATGATTATGATGAATGGAAAAACAGTGGTGGATAATATGGTAGTGATCTATATAATTCTACATATGCTCAAATGCAAACTATGGAAAACTAAAATGATACTCCATATGCTCAAATGCTAACTATGAATATGCTAATCTAAAATGCAACTATGAAGCAAAGTGTTAGTCTAAGATTTAACTATGATGTAAGACATGATATAAAATGTAACTATAAGACTCCATAATGCTCCTAAGCTTGAATGATATTTTTATATGATAACTCTATTCAAAACTAGATGCAAAATACAATGCCAAAGGATTGTATTTATAGCCTCTTCCAAGCATATAGTGAGGTGGCAATAATCGATGGTCTAGATTCGAATAAGAAGAATGAATGGCGGAGATGGAGAGAATCAAGATGTTGTCCCCTTGACCAAAGACAACGTGCCATTTGGATGGAAGAACCTCTTGACCAATGGGAAACATGCCAAATGGATGGAAGACTCAAGTGTTGGAAGAAAAGACCATGTGTTCCAAAATTGGTGGAAGTGTGTGAGGAATAAGCCATGTGCTTTTAAAAATGAGTTGAAGGTAATTCTAATTAAAAATTAGAGTTATTTAATTTCATGCGACCTTGGTGAGGTGGCACAAAAAGTTGTAGACATGTGCTCAAATTCCTAATCGACATTAGTGAAGATTAATTAAATAAAACAAGCTTATGGAATTTTTTTTATTTAATTAATTTAGAAGAATATGTTTTAGATTTGGAGAATTTAGAAAATGAACAATATAAATAAATTTGAGAATTTATTTATACGTAGTTGAAATATTAATTAAATGGCTAGTATTTAATTAATTAAATGTGATGACCGATTTTGGGTGTATAAATTTTTCCCCTCTTTGAAGGAATGTGTTTACACATTGCTTCAAAGAAAAAATTTGATACCGATGCCCCAGACGTTGATTTTCAAGTACTGACGAATATATGCCCCCTCGAGAGATAAATCAGTGAAGTTTGGAATTTTGATGATTTATTGATGATTGTGTGATGATGTTGCAATGATGTGATGATGATCCAACGTTAAACCAATGATACTTTGAAAACAAACATGATTTATCTCTCGAAATTTGATTCTAAGCTCACCCCTTTAATAATTTTGATTAGTTAAAGCCAATTGTTGGTAAAAGAAAAGAAATAAATCCCACCATAATTCCCTCCATTAACCTTTAAAAGGGTAAAAAGTGGGAAAAGTGAATTCATTTGCACATTGTGATTTTGGAGAATTTGGAGAGTGGAGAGCTAGAGGAAGATGGGGATCCCATATCACAGGCATCATTTTGAGTGTGTTCGTCGCATGGTCACCCTGCTATAGCTAGACCTTTGGTATGCATTATGAGAAACCTTCTTTAGTCATTTTCCCACTTTTTATTGGTGTTTTGAACTTGGTAGATAGGTGTTGTAGGCCATTTAAAGTCATTTTTGCACTTTTGGGGGGATTTTTTGCTGTTTTGGAGTCATTTTTAGGTGTTTTTGAGAGTTTTTGTGTATTTTGTGCCTAAAATGGCTCATTTTGCTCATGTTGTGGCACATTTTGTAGCCTTGATTTCATGTTTAACCTTGTTTTAGTGCATTTTGTTGGTTTTGTGGTGAAGTTTGTTCATTTTATGGTGCATTTGGGGTCCCAAATGCTGCATTTTATTGTTTTAGGGGTGTTTGTAGGGCGTTTTCAAGGTTTGTTCTTGATGATCCCTAATGATTTACCTTTTTTTTTCCTGTCTAATGATGTGTGATTGATTAAAGTCCTGTTGGTTATGCCAAATGTTGCATTGTTTATGTTCATTGAGGCTTGTATAATGTTCATGAATCATGTTAGTCATTGCATTGTGATGTTTAGTGATGCTTTGATTGATTTTAGTTTGATTGTGTGATGTTCATTGCTTGATTGATGTTCAATAAGATAGTTGATGATTTAATCTCATGATAGGTGAGAGTCAAATGATAGGATAACCTGATGATGTATCAGCCTCATGATAGGTGAGGACCGATGATAGGATTGATGATGTATCAACCTCATGATAGGTGAGGATCAATGATAGGACTAATGCTTGATCGACCTCATGATAGGTGAGGATCGATGGAAGGATTGATGATGCTTGATCAACCTCATGATAGGTGAGGATTGATGGTAGGATTGATGATGCTTGATCGACCTCATGATAGGTGAGGATCGATGGTAGGATTGATGATGTATTGACCTCATGATAGGTGAGGATCGATGATAGAAATGATAGTTGATCGTCCTCATGATAGGTGAGGATCGATGATAGATTCATTGATGATTGTCTTGATTGGTTGACTTTATGATTGATTTGATAGATTGACTAATGATCTTGATTTGATAGATTGACTAATGATCTTGATTGAACATTGTGTTAGGTCTAAATTTGATAGATTGATTGATGTAATGTTGATTTTTTTGTCATGATATGATTAGGAGGACCTTGATGTTCTTTAGTCTTGGGAGCGTTTCCCAAAGATGTGGGATATGATTCGTTAGTTGATGTAGGTGAATTTAGATATTATTGTATCTTGTGGTTTGACATCATTCTTAGATATACCCCAATATAGGATTAACAGTGGTTTTCTAATTACTTTGGAAGAGAGGTGGCATAGTGACCACAACACCTTTCATTTGGCTACTGGGGAGATTATAGTTACTCTTGAGGAAGTGTATCGTATCTTGCAGATTCCAATGGTTGGAAAGATAGTTGTGTATGACAAAGGAGAGCAGGGAGGGATTGAGGCCTTGCATAGGATCTTTTGAGATGATCAAGTTTCAGGATATTTGGTCCCTTGGTAGGAGATGATTAGGAGATATGATCCTCTACCATGTATTTTATCTGAGTTCATTGGTAGATTCCTTTGTCCTGACCATAGGTCAAAGGGATTATCGGTCAGTTGGGGTTAGGTATTGGAGCGTATGATGTTGGAGGGGACCATATATGCATGGGGTTCATGTATGCTAGCCCATTTGTATCATGATTTGTACCAAGTTGATTATTGTGGGGAGGTGAATCTCTCTTCTAGAGTTGCGTTGTTGCAGATATGGGCGTGGGAGCATATAGTGATCACTCGGCTAGTGGGAGATAGACAGTGACCGGCGGGTAGACCTTATGTGTTCAATTATAGTGGTCCATTTGTTCAACATAATCTAGGAAAATTAGATTATTGGAGACGTGCCTTAGTTGATCTGGAGACCATGACATGGTTCCCTTACTTGGATTGTGAGGTGTGGCTAGAGGATCACATGGAGAAGTAATACATGCTACTATCATGATACTTGATGGGAAGGAAACATTCCATAATCAAGATATCTTTGTATATACGGGTTTGTCATCAATTTGGATGAGTTCAAGGGATGCCTCAGGGGGTTTCCCATTATGCACAGTGGTGGCATGATGTGACAAAGTGGGGTCCTGCTATTTCATATGGTGTGTCTCATACCAAGTATTATACATTGGTGCAAGTTGCATGGGATTATGTGCCACAGATTGCAGATGTAGGGATGACAAAGGACTATTGTAAGTATTTCTACACACATCCCTTTCTAGGATTATCGAGTCTTGATGAGCTAGTTCCTCCATTTGATGATGATGATAGGGCACCACCTCAAGCACCGAGATAGAAAGGGGATGGGGAGGATGATGATGGAGCTAAGGGAGATGGTGGTGGTTGTGGTGGTGATGATGTTGGTGGTAGCTTAGGTGTAGGGACATCGGGTGCAATTGGTAGTCACATTCTAGATTTTACAGTTCCTAGATGTAGGAGCAACACTATTGTACCTCAGTCAGTGATTTCTAGGATTTGGATTGGAGTCCCCTCTCATCAGCAACAAGCATAGATTCATACTTTTTAGGGTAAGTTAGTGCAGGCTCAGGCATAGGTTTAGACACTGATGGTTGAGAGAGATGCAGATATGCAACGGGTATAGAAGGTATAGGAACATGTTGTCATACTTACTACAAAGAGAGATGCCATGAGACAATGGGTAGAGTAGACTGAGGCCATTACTAAGAGATTACAACAAGTTGCAATAGCTGTCGATACATCTGATTATTTCAGAGAGATTCAGAACACTACTCAGGAGGCTTAGTTTTATAGAGGTAAATATCATGAGGTGGTTCCTCCCGAGAGGCAAGAGAGCTTTGTAAAGTATCGATTTGGAAGGTCTCGATCTTAGATTGTTAGCATGAGTGTTACATAGCCATTAACTCGAGATAGGAGTGATCCTGGTGCAGGTCTGTCAGGTGGAGGAGGTGTTAATTATGTGATGCCAACATCGTCTGGGGGGAGCTCGACATAGCTCCGATTAGGATAACATATTTTGATGTATGTTGGACATGATGTATATACCGTTGTGACATTGATGATGTACATCTTTTTTTCAAACTTTTTGATATAGTACCATTATTGATAGTGATGTATCTCATCATATTTTTGGATATCCTTGTACACTTTGACATTATGATTTTTATGGTTATATGATATGCAGTGATGATTATGATCTATGTGTTGATATGACAATAGATTTCTATGATGATTTTAATTTCCATGTTATCATGATGATTATGATATGCATTTAATTTATAGGTGATGATGTTGATGATATGTCATGTGATGGATTTTATTTTTTTATACTTTTTTTATGCAAATAAATGATGTAATGAATGAATGAATGTGTACATGAAATGATTGTGTGATGGTACCTAATTCTATGAGAATGTATGTAATGATAATGCAATGATGATTGATTCTATATGTTTTATGGATTTATACAAACAATTTTTTATGCTTTGTGAAATGAATTTGATTATGCAATAATGATATGTGATGAAATGTGATGTTCATATTGATTATGATGCAAATGATGTGTGATGTTTAGTAATGATGAATTATGATTATGTGATGTAAATGATTATGTAGATGATTATGTTCTAGGGTCTTAAGATTAAATGAGTGAAACTATCCAACTTCCAAGAGCTATGAGAAGGTTGTCGTCTGTTGATTCTTTGTTAAATTAAGCTTCACAAAACTTGACATATTTCCCAATTCTTTTGGAAATCTAAAGAGACACTCATTTACGCTTAGTGAACCACTTTCCTAATTCTACTATATGAAATGATTTTGATTATGTAAATGAGACATGATGCACATCGTTTTGTGTTTTCTGATGCAAATATTATGATGTGATGCATGAATGGATGAATTATGTTGTGATGTTTCCTACTGTATGCAAATGATGATGCAAGTGATATGAAACTAAATGAGAATGTTTTCTAATTGATGCAAATTATAATGCAAGTGATGTGTAACTATATGATAATGATGTGTTTTTGGCAATGTCAAGTGTACTCAATCCATTAATGGGCATGTGCAGGATCATGATGGGACAAAAAGTTATGATGTGATGGGTCTATGTAGGGTATGTGGCTGATGACTTTTTTTTACCCAGAATTGATGAAACAAAAAGGGTTTTTAAAGGACATTCTTAGCTTTCAACCAATATAAATTATGCTTTACTTTGAATTTAATAAATAATTATTATTCATTTTCTATTTAAACTACAACTAAAGCCTTGATTGATAGGTTGATTGAAAAACCTCTATAGCTTTCAAACGGTATCACATTTTTTGAATCTGAAACATGCGTCACATTCTATGTTTTGCATAATATAGGATTAAAAAAGAAAAAAATAATTTCATCAAGTTTTGACCAAGTTAAGGTGGTTAGACATATGATTTTTTACATTTTTTAAAAGTTGTAATAAAAAATTCATAATTAATTATTTACTTGGAAAAAAATTACAAAAAAATATGCATCACATCCAGACATGAGTCCTCTACATATATCTAAAATCTTATTAAAAATATTACCATTTTACTGTGGTTAGGGTGGTCAGACAGACACCTACTTATTTTTTCCCTGAAATTTAAGTACTACTACATTGAAATTTAAAATTTTCACCAAATAGATTTTTTTTAAATAAACCTAGCAGTTTAGAAGCTACATTCAATTTTCTATAGATTCTATTCTTACATATTTTTGAAATATTATAGATAACTTATTCAAAATTTTACACCAAGTTGTCTAACTCTAATTTTTCTAAACTTTTCACCAGTTAAGGGTCTATTTTTTCCATGATGATCTTTCACATACCCTAATGCAAGAGATAGCATCACTGTAGCAGCTGTGGAAATCCCATAAATATAGATGTAAACTAACATGGATGCAATCTACTCTAACCATGCAGATCTTGTATGCAAAAGTTTTCATTCATAACAGTCGATTTGTCATGCTCTTTATCATCATTGGGCCTTTAAAATGTTGAAAGTGAGTACAAGCATCAATGGTATATTTAGAACATGAAGACCTAAGTACTACATCAATGATGTTTGATAGTGAAAGTTAACACAAGCATCTAAGTATAATTAAACCGAGATGACCTGAGTATTGCTTGTGTAAACAAACAAGAGTCAACCATTTTCCTATGAAAATTTTGAATGTCATCAGTGATACTTTGTAGCACATGTCTCACAATAATTTGCATAGTAATAATGATAAACTCATAGACAATAGAAAAATAAAAATCTTACTCCTTCCTGGCTCCTCTAGTTCGATACATCATCAAGGTGCTCCAAAGATCTATGATAACAAAAATCAAAGTTCAACAGTTGAAAATTTGAGTGGTGTGATAAACCCATGATTCAGAAGAACATCATCCATTTGAAGTTTGTTTTTTATTTGATTGATTTGGCTATTTAATTTGGATGGTTGATGTGGGTATGTGCAGGATCATCATGGAAAAAATAGGTCCTTAAGTGGCAAAATTTTTAGAAAAATCAGAGTTAGGCAACTTGACATAAAAATTTGAATAAGTTATCTATATTATTTCAAAAATATGTAAGAATAGAATATGTAGGAAATTGAATGTAGTTTCTAAACTACTAGGTTTGTTTTTTTTTTTTTTAAATATTTGGTGAAATTTTGAAATTTTAATGTAGTGGTACTTAAATTTCAGGGAAAAAATAAGAAGTAGGTGTCTGTCTGACCACCCTAACCACAATAAAATGATAATATTTTTTTATAATATTTTAGATATAAGTAGAAGAATCATGCCTCGATGTGATGCATATTTTTTTGTAATTTGTTCCCAAGTAAATAATTAATTATGAATTTTTTATTACAACTTTTTAACAAATATAAAAACACGTATGTCTGACCACCTTAACTTGGTCAAAAATTCATGAAATTCATTTTTTCCTTTTTTAATCCTATAGTATGCAAAGCATAGAATGTGACGCATGTTTTGGATTCAAAAAATATGATACCATTTGAAAGCTATAGATATTTTTCAATCAGCCTATCAATCAGGACTTTAGTCATAATTTGAATAGAAAATGAATAATAATTACTTATTAAATTCAAAGTAAAGAATAATTTATATCGGTGGAAAGCTGAAAATATCTTTTAAAAACTCTTTTCGTTTCATCAATTTTGGGTAAAAAATATAGTTGTTAGCCACATACCCATCATATTGCCACTTTTTGGCCCATCATCATCCTGCACATACCCATGTGTTTCCAAAGGTGATTGATGTTCCATGTTGAGTTGGACTATGATCTGGTTTTTGGGTTGTGTTGTACTACTATTGTTTGTCTATTGGTTCAAGCTCAAAGTTTATTGCCCCCAATGAGTTCATAATTTTTCCCCCAGTCTAGGGTGAGACATGACCATGATGTCAGGATATGTACATGGTGCTTTTTGAGGATAGGTAGACAGATGGAAAAAGTGAATGGCGAAAGAGAATAGTCAGCATGCTCAAATAGATGGAAAAGCTAACCTATCACAAGTAGCGCTTGTTTCTAGGTTTTCACTACTTTTTTTTATTGCACTTTTTTAGATTTAATGATTTTTTTGGATTTTTGATCTTTTTTATTTTTTATTTATTTTGTTGTTACCAAGACACCTATTTGCCAAGTTTTTATCAAGGAAACCATTTTTTCAGGACATTTTCTGATGTTTTTGGTATTTTTCCAGGACTTTTTTCAATGAAATGATATGATATGACCAATTGAAAGAACAAGATTCCCAACAATAGAGATAATGCAACCATGGATAAATGATAGATCAAGATGAAAGATTCACTGCAAAACATGTCACACAAGCAACATATCTCTTGTCAAAATATGATAATGGTTGATTGATTAGGATGCTATGAATGATTGATTCCATAAGGCATGATGATGATAAGTACTTAGGATTATTGATATCCTCTTAGTACGATAAGATTGATGATTGTTGATGATTGATTGACAAAAGATATGAGAATTGGATAAATGTTTTACAACTAGGCTCAAATATTATTTGCATGATAAGATTCAAGGTTGCAAAGGGACATGATGACATGGATTTTGATAAGCTAGGAGATATGGAATGGAAGAAGGAAAGGATAAAAATAATGAATGGGATGATCAAGATCAACTAGACAAGATACAGGCACAAGGCCTAAGTACTTTTCCCCTATTCCTCATCAAGGCCAAGGACAAGAAGAAAATATGTATTTAGAAGGAATGATGGGATATGGATAAGGCAAAGGATATGGTATGGAAGATATGGATAGAGCATATAGGATAAGATATATGATGTTCAATAAGATCCTTAACCTTGATGAGATCAAAGATGGGAAAGGTGGAGGATAATATATATGCATGATAGGAAGATGGAAGAAGGACTAAAGCATCAAGTTTCATGACCAAATATCCCTTTAATAAACCATGGAAATGGGGATTATACTCATAAATGTTGGCCTATCAAAGGTATGATGGAAGAACTAAGGACTTATCCAAAGGTTTGGATTGAAGGAGAAAAATGGGGATGAATGTTGCAATGCATAAGAGGGTATGCAGGATCACCATGGAAAATAAAGCCCTTATGGCAAAAAAATTTAGAAAAACTGAGCTAGGCAAAATTGACGAAAGATCAATAATAAGTTATCTATATTATTTCAAAATAAGTAAGAATAGAATCTATAGAAAATTGAATGTAGTTTTCTAAACTACTAGGTGTTTAAATTTAAAAAAAATATTTGTGAAAATTTGAAATTTCAATTCAGTAGTACTTAATTAAATTTCCCTGTGGAAAAAAGTAAGTGGTGTGTGTCTCACCACCCAACTACATTAAATGATAATATTTTTATAGTATTTTATATATAAGTAGAGGACTCATGTCTCAATGTGATGCATATTTTTGTAATTTTTTTCCAAGTAAATAATTAATTATGATTTTTTTATTACAACTTTTAAAAAATATAAAAACTCGTATGTCTGACCACCTTAACTTGGTCAAAACTTCATGAAATTCATTTTTTCTTTTTTTGATCCTATAGTATCCAAAGCATAGAATGTGACGCATGTTTTGGATTCAAAAAATGTGATACCTTTTGAAAGCTATAGATTTTTTTCAACTAGCATATCAATCAAGACATTAGTGGTAATTTGAATAGAAGATGAATAATAATTACTTATTAAATTCAAAGTAAAGCATAATTTATATTGGTGGAAAGATGAGAATCTCCTTTGAAAACCCTTTTCATTTCATCAATTTTGGGTAACAAAAAGACTCATCAGGTACCCCCTGTGCAAAAGGAGGTGGTTGATTCAGATCCAAATCTAGTCCTAGCCACAGAGATTGTGGAGGAGGCAGGTGCTTATTACATGTAGCATACACATGTTATATAGGCAGCTGAATGGAACGCTATCAATAGGAATGCATAATAAGTTGTTTGAATGACTGGAAGTGCCCCAGACTGTTATTTCTGCAAGGGTATTTTATCTCCCATCCCACTCGAAGTTCAGTCCCTTGCAGCGAAGCTGGGCCCCACTGTAACTACCTTAGAATAGCTAAACTAACTAAATTTTAGTTGGCTAAACTAACTAACTAAATTCCCCAATAGCTCTTTCCACTTTGGATGCTAGTATACCCCCCCCCCCCACCCACCCAACCTTCTTTTCCCTCCCAGGGGTGGGTGGGTGGATAGTTGGACGTCAGCCACATACCCATCATATTGCCACTTTTTGGCCCATCATGATCCTGCACATACCCAAGAGGTGGGAAGGCTTGTTGATGGATAGATGGAAAATATTGCAAGGTCAACTTTGGAACACACCTTGAAGGGTGGTGGAGTGATGGAGGAAAAATGAATTTGGAAGGTGAGAGGTTTTTAGATGGAGGATTGGAGGAAGCTTTTGGTTCAACAAATTTGGATGCCAATTTAGATTTTATTGCTTCTATGAGACTTTTAGGAATCCACATGATTTTTGACTTTGATATTTGCTTTGTGGGCCTTTGTGGCCTTGAAATTTTTTCTTTATGCTTTGATGGGCCTTTGCGGCCTTTTGAAATTTCCTTTTGATTTATGGACCTTTGTGGTCTTGAAAATTTTTCTTTTCTTTTGATTGTGGATCAAATTTTCTTTTATTTTTGCATGCCTCTTTGAGGAGACATGTTGATCCTTTGACACATGTGGATTTTGATAAGGAAGATTTTAACATTTGGCACCCAAATTGATTCCAAGCACAATGGGAGGGGTGAGTTGAGATGAATGGTATGGAGGTATCATAGATGAGTGAGTGTAGGTAGAATTTTGAAAGGGCATCAAGGATGTGTTCCTTTGTTGTTCTTGAGGACTAGGATATGGACCTAGGATAGATGCAAGGTTTAATTAACTAGAATTAGGACCTAGGATAGATGGTAGGTTTGATGGAATAGGACACTTAGGTGTATAACCAAGGCCATGATAATATGGATTTTGTTGGATATAAAGGGGTTATAGGATACCTTGTTCATGAAGGTCTAATCCTTTTACTTTGTAGTTCATAATTTGACACATTCATTTACCAATGGGATATGTATTGTTTCTGAAACAACATGTAAGTCCATTTTGGGGAGGATATGATATGGATGAAAGGATGGGTGTCAGAAGTAAACGAGATCGAATAAAGGTGGAGGATCCCAATTTTTAGGTGTGGGGTTCATGAATAGCTTGTATAGGCATGATAGGATCTTGACATGGGGATGATGGGGTGTTTTTATCTTGACTTGGAAAAGGATCATGAGGTGTAGGAGATGGAGTAGCTTTCTCTTTATTAGATATGAAATCATTGTGAAGTGGTATGAAAGGAATATCTTGATCTTGAGAAGGATGAACATCCTCATGGGATGAAATGGTATCCTTGCATAGAATAATATCTTGATCTTGATGAGGAAGGGAATCATGAGAATTTGTAGAAAGTTTATCTTGATCATTAGATGGTAGGACATCATTAGATAGGATGGAAGAATTATCATGCTTTTGGGATGCAATGGAATCTTGAGATGGTATGGATTCATCAGATGGAGTGGAAGGAGGACTTGGAAGGATAATTTTCTCTTGAGATGGAAGGGAATCCTTGTGGATGAAAAGTGAAACAAGGGGATCACCATAAAATTCTTGAGAGATGGGTTCTTGGTCAAAGATTGGAATAAATTGTGGATTTTTTGTATCATTGGATGGAGTGGAAAGAATACTTTGATCTTGAGGCGTAGAGGAGTCTATGATAGCATGGTTTAGACTAAGAGATTGACATGAATAATTGGATATAGAAGATATGATAGAAGAAGGTGGTTGGATGGAATTGTTAACTTGGGTGAAATAATCATGAGGTATATTTTGGCTTCTGGGAGATGAAGATAGATGCATGTCATGGTAAGATTGTTCGATATCCTTTGTGTTTGAGGACTAAGATTTGGGCTTCTCATTTAACTTTCTCAAGAATTTAAAGAAATTGAAATTGGATGATGTAGTTGTTGGTGAAGAAGGTGTCATGTTTGTATTTTTGTCAGATGAATAAGAATAGATGTCTGACAATAAATACCTTTTTGTGTTTGTTTCCCTTGTCATATCCCATATTTTTTGTTGAAGGTTTTTCATTTGATGAGCTAAAGCATTCAATTGATCCTCATCTATTTCAGGTTGATACAATCTATGAAGGGGATATTCTTTTGTCTCAACCATGATGGTTTTGCATCACTATTTTGAGTTTCAATGTTTTGAGTCTCAATGATTGGAGTTTAAATGGTTGGAGTTTCAATGTTTGGAGTTCCAATGGTTGAAGTTTCAATGTTTGGCTCTTTAACATTTTGATTTTTGAGTCCTTTTTCCTTGAGCTTTTGTTTTTGTAACCTTGTTTGAATGGGCATTCAAGTGTTATAGTTTAGACTAAACTTTTATCTAAGTTTTGGAAAAGTACCAAGGATTACAACTAATTCAAATAGAATGACAAATTATAATGAGACTAAGTTTGAATTGAATATATTTAGCTTCATTTCGTGATGAAAGGATGACAAATCCTAATGATGAAACTAGGCTTAATAATCAAGGATATGCAAATTTTGATGATTTAGGCACTTTGAGATGGTAGATCTTGGTTTAGGTTGGAAAATTTCACTTGTAGAGGTCAATTTTAACAAGCTTCAACTCTCTGGTACCTAAGGAATGATTCTGGACTTGAGAAAATTCTAAAATTTTGGTTCAAACTATGAAACTGAAGACAAATTTTCTTCCTATACGATATACTCAAATCTTTGTAAAAGTATTGGATTTTGACAATAGTAAAATGAGTAAAAGTTGGGATTGATCTTTGAAGATCTTTTGTAGAAATTGAAGACCAACCTCTCTCTAAATTCGTAGAGTGTTGAGAGACATTTTTGATGTTCTCTTGGACTAAGAACTTTGGATTTGGGTTTCTGGATTCTAATCTTTCATGAAATCATTTGATAAGGCATATGTTCAGACTTTGTTTTACCTAGAAGGAATGGTTGAACATTACTGAGGATTCCTAGGATGAGACTAACTGTCAGATAGGAGATGAACCTAGGTCACTTGTTTTGTGGTCTACAAAATGCACCAAAAAAAGACAAAATGCGCTTGAGAAAGTGCAAAATGCATGAGAGAAAGTGCAAAATGAACCAAAACAGGTGCAAAATGCACCAAAACTATTGCAAACTATGCCAAAATAGGTGCAAAATGCACCAAAACTAGTGCAAATTGCACCAAAACTATTGCAAATTGTGCCAAAACTATTGCAAACTATGCCAAAACTATTGCAAACTGCACCAAAATTATTATAAATTGTGCCAAAACTATTGCAAACTATGCCAAAACTATTGCAAACTATTCCAAAAGTATTGCAAACTGCACCAAAACTATTGCAAACTATGCCAAAACAGGTGCAAAATGTGCCAAAAAGTTTACAAGATGCACCAAACTAGGAGAATAACGCCATTTCTTTTAAGTTTGTTTGATTCTTCAAATTTTCCAGTTAGAGACTTGGTTGTTTTGATGATTTTTTTTCTGAATCATAGTTTTCACTTTCAACATGTGATGTTAGTGATGGAAATTGGTTAAAAAACACATTGGTAAAGACACATCAAACATGTACAACTTAGGTTGTGTAGGACTATATTTGTTGAATTCCCACTTGGATTTTACTCTAGTTGTGCTTAATTATAGTGGATGATTAGATGCTTGACCCCACTAGCTCCCCTCCATGACACTCGCTTCTATGGGGCATCCAAGCAACAATACTCATGAATCTCCCATGGCATATTTTTCATCTCTACTAAAAGCCACAAGAATGTGGGATGACTTCAAAACAACCATTCTTGCACCAACAAATAGATAAAGTTTTTTGGCCAAACTACACAAAAGGGTTTTAATAAAGGCATTTTTTTCACGGGGGATAATCCATGCAGTGAGAGACCATTGTTTCCCTTCTTGTCGAAACTATCCTTGTGATAATTTCCTTTGTTCAAGTACCCACATTTATATCCTGGTTGGAAGTCGCTTGGTCTTAGCATGTTACCGGTTGGGTCATTCCCTTGGGTGATTAATTTTTCCCACAAGGCAGGCCCTCTAAGATAAACAAAAGAAAACAAGTATACCCATAGTTCAATCAATCTTTATTTTTGAAAACAAAGAGAGAACACATGCGATATACTCAAGTCACACTTGCACACCAAAAGTGAATGAGTCTAGCTTTTTGGTCATTTCCTACCATTCATCAAGCATGATAGACATGGTGTTCATTAACCTTTTAATTAAGCTATGTTCCTAACTTAAGAAAAAGGAAACAATTATATCACTTCCAACCCTTGCAATATGTCAGTAGTTTATGTTTGATTCTTTGACAAGTAATCTGGGAAACCTGTAAAACAAAAACATAGAGTATTAACCTTTGGATTTGGTGAAAAATAAGGAAACTACAAAATGTGCTAGAACAGAGACAAAATGTGCTAATCTAGAAGTAAAATGCACCAAAACACATGCAAATTGTGCCACAAAAACAACAAAATGCACCAAAACTCATGCAAAATGCACTAAAACTCAAAAAGCCATGTTTTCAAACCCTAATGAACTTTTCTAGAAACTTGCAAAATGTATCATTTCTCATGCAAAATGTGCCAAAACTCATGCAAACTGCGCCAAAATAGGTGCAAGCTATGCCAAAATAGGTGCAAACTGTGCCAAAACTATTGCAAAGAGTGTCACAGAAACAACAAAATGTGCCAAAACTCATACAAACTGCACCAAAATAGGTGAAAACTATGCCAAAAATATTGCAAATTGCACCACAAAAACAACAAAATGTGCCACAGAAATAGAAAAATGCAGCAAAACTCTCACGTCCAAACCTATGAACATAAATTTTCTAGAATGTTAAGAAAAAAGGTGCAAGGCCCCACGGTGGGAACCATTTTGTGTGTGTGTGAAATATGGAAAGTTAGTATCAACACAAACCTTAATGAAATGAATTATATCAAAGATTGAAAGAAAAGAATCTACTCTAAATTTCCACAAAATAAATATTTTAAGAATGTCTCATTTTCCTCTATTCTTAAAGATTCTTTTAACCCTTTGGCCCTCAGATTTCTATGTGCACAAAACCTATTAGAATGACACTTAAGAAACGAGATTAGTATTCAACATGCAAGAAAACTAAATTCCTACATGTAACTATACGATGGAAAGGATAATGGATGCTATGATGAATGGATGACTATGATTATGATGAATGGACAAATAGTGGTGGATACTATGGTAGTGATCTATATGATTATGCATATGCTCAAATGCAAACTATGGAAAACTAAAATGATACTCCATATGCTCAAATGCCAACTATGAATATGCTAATCTAAAATGCAACTATGAAGAAAAGTGTTAGTCTAAGATTTAACTATGATGTAAAACATGATATAAAATGTAACTATAATATTTCATAATGCTCCCAAGATTGAATGATATTTCTGCATGATAACTCTATTCAAAATTGGATGCAAAATACAGTGCCCAAGGGTTGTATTTATAGCTTTTTCCAAGCATATAGTGAGAAGGCAATAATCGACGAACTAGATTCAAACAAGAAGATAGATGGTGGAGATGGAGAGAATCAAGATGTTGTCCCCTTGACCAAAGACAACATGCCATTTGGATGGAAGAATCTCTTGACCAATGGGCAACATGCCAAATGGATGGAAGACTCAAGTGTGGGAAGAAAAGACCATATGTTCGAAAATTGGTGGAAGTGTTTGGAATAAGCCATGTGATTTTAAAAATGAGTTGAAGATAATTCTAATTAAAAATTAGAGTTATTTAATTTCATGTGGCCTTGGCGAGGTGGCACAAAAAGTTGTAGACATGTGCTCAAATTCCTAATCGAGAATAGTGAAGATTAATTGAATAAAACAAGCTTATGGAAATTTGTTTATTTAATTAATTTAGAAGAATATCTTTTAGATTTGGAGAATTTAGAAAATGAAAAATATAAATAAATTTGAGAATGTATTTATACATAGTAAAAATATTAATTAAATGGCTAGTATTTAATTAATTAAATGTGATGATTGATTTTGGGTGTATACAACTTGTATTTATATTCAATTTTTTGAATTTCTTGAAAATGAAGTGCTAATGGCCAAAAATTAAAATTGGAAATTGAGAAAAAAATTGTTGACGCAGACATATTCAAATTTGGGGCTAGATTAGGTGGTCTAGGGCATAGTGTGCCTTAAACTAGATCCACCTTTCTCAAGGTCTAAAAGTGTCAAGGGAGAATATTAAATGCATAATTTGATTTCCCATGTTTGATTTTCCGTTTATAAAATGGGTAATTAATGTATATTTAGGTTCAAGCACATAGGGTGGAGCAAATCCTAGTGTGAAAATTGTCAAGGGTGACAATTTTCAATGCTACAAAAAAGGGAAAGAATGAATCCTATCATAGGAGCTAATTATATATTGAATCATTATTGAATGAAAATTAGGGAAAAAAGAAATAGGGCACCTCAAGTCTAGTAGAGTGAAATTATTTTTATTTGATATAGATTTTCAATTGATTTGATATGGATCTCAAGCACATCTCTCTAGATTTGTTTACATTTTTTACTTTGATTTTTTTCAAACTTTTATCTTTTCTTTTATCTTTTTCCTTTTTAACATCATCCCCATGATCTAACTATATGCAATGAGCACAATGCAAGTATTCATCACAAAATAATTGACCAAGTCATTATGAACATTTTTCTTTTGTGCACATTCTTATGCTTCTTGTCACTCAATACCCAATTGAAGAAGGATATAGGATAAGGAACTGTATTAAGGAGAAATTTTCAGTTTAGATTGCAAATAGCATAAAACTAAATCCCTAATCAGCAATAGAGCACAATGAAAACAAGAAGCATAAAATAATGAAACAACATCACCTAGTCTTCAAGTCTCCATTGATTCACCTCCATTGGCCTTCTCCATCTTGCTGAAAACTTGTATAATTGCCCTCAGAATTGAAGTGCAACTATAACCTATGCCAAAGACAAGCATAATATTGAAGTAATGTGTATGCTCAAGCACTCAAAAGCTCTCAAGCATGTTGTGTATATCTTGTGTGTGTAAAATGACTTGAAGGAGGGCCTTTTAAAGAATTCCAAATTGAGAATGTATGGCCAAGATTAAAATTTGGTGAAGCCCTAAGATCAAAGGCCAAGAATCAATGTCATAAGGAGGATCAGGGTTAGGGCAACATTAGGTCAAAGTTAGGGCAAGCCTTGAAGTGAAGGGTTGAGATTTAACTGGAGATAATCAAATCAATGGTGGAGAAAAATAGGTAGTTGGAATAATAGAAATTATTTAATTTATGGAGGAATGTTGACTAATGAATTAAATAATGGTTTAATTCATAAATGGGAATGAGACAAAAGACTTGATATTTATAATTATTTTAATTATTTATTTGGTGGGATGGAAAGTGGGATAAATAAATAAGTTTATTTAATGGAAAGAAAAATGGTAATATTGGTAATCATAAATTTATTTAATTATTAGAGGGAATAAGAACTAATTAGTGACGTGTTTAAATAAATAAATGTAATTTATTTATTTAAATAATCATGGAGGAATAATTATGACATTAGGATGTGATTAAATAATTGAATTATTTGAGGGAGAAGCATGGTCATTGTCGAAAGTATGTTTTGCAATTCGAGACCATTTGTATGTGTCTACATTTTGCCCCTCTTTGACATGATGCAATTTATCGCATTGTGTCAAAGAACAAGTAAAAAATAATTTCCCCAGTGTAAAAGTGAGGAGAGGAAGGATGACGAGGAGGTAGTGGTATGCCCCCTCGAGAGGACAGGTGAGTTGAAAGAACATGAGTGTGCTCTCGAAACAGATGAGAGGACTAGAGGATGAAGGAATAGAAGAAATGTTAGCATCGAAATCATGGATGTGAGGATGAAAAATGAATACTTCAATATTTTTCCAAATAACATCATAGGCATTGCATAATCATCATTGGGCGGTAAAATGTGACAAATGGACAACAAACACCATGATATGATATAGACCAAGGTGTGCAAGGTCATCCACTTGCAAAAAATAGACAGCCATAGACAAGGAATGTCCTAACTCATACTAAAGGCCAAGTTGCCCCAATCTTTTTGTCAAGACACACCAAAGACAACAATCAAGGAAAAATAGGTCATGAGACGTCATCGCACCTCTAAATCCTTCATGGGACATCCTTGAGGTAGCTAGTAACATGAAAAAGTGACCAAACAATAAAAAGATAAAAAAAAATAGACCAATAAACTCAATAGCTATTCAATATGTTTGCCAAGATTTGTGTGTCGAAGGTTGATTGTGCGATAGTTTGACAATTTGACGATTTGATAGTTGAACAGTATTGACATTTTGATGATGCCTGTCATCAGGAAGGACACATCCTGAAAAGGCTAATGAATATGTGATGAATCCTGTCGTCAAGAAAGACACATCTTGAAAAGGAAAATGACATTTTGACAGGGTCCAATTCCAAGAAGGACACATCTTGAAGCGGACCATAAAGTGACTAGGTTGACATTGTGCTGGCAATTTGACTAATATTTGGTTTGATGACTGACTGGACTATGTTGTCTATTGGTTTGCAATTTGAATGTTGGAATTTTGATTGTTGTCTGGTGTTTGAGTGTGACTATGTCTGACTTATTTGACCGACATGAGGGACCCTAAAGGACTGACCTAGGTGGCCTCAGGGGCTCATCGACAGATGGCCTTGCCTACGTCATGCACTCAGAGACCTCATAGTTCGACAAGGATGGACAAACATATTGAAGACAGAGTGACATGTTTTGACTTGACTTGACAAACCCTAAGGGACTGAACCTAGGGGGCCTCGGGGGCACATTGACAGATGGCCTTGCCTATGTAGCAAATGCATAGAGACCTCATAGTTCAACTATTGAAAAAGACTACCATGACTGACATGACTAACTTTGACTCTATTTTTGGAATTTTTGATGTTATTTGGATGCTTTTGTCTTTTCTTTAGGACATTTTTTTGATTTTTAGGTCTTTTTTTAGGACTTTTTATTATTTTTAGGATTTTTTCAGGACTTTTTAGGATTTTTAGGATTTGTTTCAGGACTTTTTATGATTTTTATGATTTTTTTAGGACTTTTAATGCTTTTCAAGACCATGTGTGATACCCACTATAGTTCCATGTTAAAATATTGCCCCTAGTCAAGCTGACGGAAAGGATGTGACCGGTATGGACGATAGGCGGTGCACAAGACTTCAATGTCAACCACTGTCGGCCATGGAAAGAAATGTCATGATGTCAAGGTGAAACATTGTGACGAATGTCAGAAAAATGGATGTTTATTATGGACTAAGGTAGATAGAGTGATAGTAGATGTCAAAGCAATGACCGACTACACATGGTGCCTGTTTGCCAGGTTTTCACCATGGTACTTATCCAAAGCACCTATTTACCAGGTTTTCACTATTGGATGAATTATTTCTCTTTATTTTTGTCAATTTTTTCATTTTTTTGGTGTCACCAGGGTGCCTGTTTGCCAGGTTTTCATCTAAGTGATGATATTTTTGTATTTTTCAATTTTTTTTGTATTTTTAATGGTTGTCGGCCAAAATTTATGATGCTATGTATAGAACTTGCATAAATGCAAATTGTTGACTGGCTATGTCAATTGTTCACCATCTGGAGTAGCCAACTGATATGTGCCAGACCCAAATGATGTGGTGATGATGTATGGACCCAGCCAATTGGGCTCAAACTTGCCTGGTTTTTCTTTGTCGGATTGCTTCTTAGGATTCTGCATGAGAACTAGGTCACCAATGTCAAATTTTTAGGTCATCACTCTTTTGTTGTAGCTTCTACAAAGACGATTTTGATATGCCTATAAGTGGTTCAAGGCATTATGTCTGCGTTTGTCTAGCATATCTAATTAATGCAGTTGTGACTATTGATATTCTTCATCAGTGATTAGACCTTTCATAGAGACTTGTAGAGATGGAATTTCGACCTCTATGGGCAAGATGGCTTTGACTCCAAAGACAAGGGAAAATGGAGTGGCTCTAGTGGGAGTATGGATGCTAGTGTGATATGCCCACAAAGCAGGATTGAGTTGTATGTGCCAATCATGACCAGTGTCATTGACGGTCTTCTTAAGAAGTTTGATGATTATTTTATTAGATGCCTTAGCTTGACCATTTCCTTGTGGGTAGTAAGGCATGGAGAAGTGGTGTCAGAATATGGAAGCGTTCACAAAGTTTACGAACATCCTAATTTTTGAAGGGATGACTATTATCTGTGATGATGGATTGTGGAATAACATATCGACAGATGATATAGTTGAGGATAAACTTGGAAATTTGTTTGCTGGTAATGTAAGTGAGTGGGATGGCCTTGATCCACTTAGTAAAGTACTCAGTGGCAGTAATGATGAATTTGTGGCCATTGGACGAGGTAGGATGGATCTTTCCCACAAGGTCAACTCCCCATTGTGCGAAGGGCCAAGGAGAAGTAATCGGCCAAAGTTCCCGTACTGGTGCATGAATCAAGTCACTGTGTATTTGATATTGGCCACAAATTCTGACAAATTCAAGTGCATCTTTCTCAATGGTTGGCTAGTAATAGCCAAGTCTCATTATCTTTTTGGCTAAAGTAGGACGACTCGAATGGGATCCGCATATACCCTCATGTACCTCTCACAAGGTCGTTTGTGCTTCATCAGTGTCAAGACATTGAAGAAGGGAGTTATCAAAGCTATGACAGTATAGGGTATCACTGAGGATGGTGTATTTGGCGGCTTTTCGGATAAAGGAATTTCATTGGTTATTGGATAGGTTGGGGGGAAGGGTTTGAGACTTGAGGTAGTCATAAATGGCTTGATACCATGGAGAATTGGGACCAACAAGCTCACAAACCATCTCTGATTCTGGTATGTCATATGCAGGAACCAAAAGTTGTTCTACCAAAAATTCAAATTGAGGCACATTACTAGGAATGTCTAGGAGAGAGCCAATCGTGGCCATTGCATCTGCTGCCTTATTTTGTGTTCTTGGAACTTGCTTAAAAGTCACCATGTGAAAATATGTTTGAAACCTGTCAACCATTCATTTGTAAGGCATTAATTTCCTGTCCTTAGTGTCATAGTTATCATTGACCTGGTTAATGACCAATTGAGAATTGTCATAGACATGAAGTGTTCTAATTTTCCATTTGATGGCCATTCTGAGTCCTATTACAAGTGCCTCATATTCTGCCACATTATTTGTACATGGAAAAGCAATCCAGAAGGACTTAGGAATGGAGTCTCCTTGAGGGGTGATAAACAATATTCCTGCCCCCGAGCCATGATTAGTATGAGATCCATCAAAATAAAGCCTCCAAGGTGAATTAGGTCCTGTATGAAATATTGACTCATCTGGAAAGTCTACTACTAGTGGATGATCACCCTGTATAGGTGCGTCTTCCATTTGGTTTGCTATCACTTGTCCCTTTATTGCTTTTCTTTCAACATACTGAATATCATACTCACTTAAGATCATTACCCATTTTTCCAGGTGACCTGTCAATGTTGCATGACTTAGGAGATATTTCAAGGGATCAATCTTCGCCACTAAGTGTGTTTGGTGATTCAGCATGTAGTGTCTTAATTTCTGAGCAACAAAGACAACTGCTAGGCAAGCATGTTTAATGGTTGTGTAATTTAGCTCATATTCAACCAGTGTCCTACTGATGTAGTATATGGCCCTTTCCTTTTCTTCATGGTCATTTTGTGCCAGTAATGCCCCCAATGTTGAAGTTATTGTAGAAATGTACAGAATCAAATGTTTCCCTTCAATTGGTGGCATTAACATAGGTGGTGATAGTAGATAATCCTTTATTTGTTGGAAGGCCTCCTGACATTTATCTGTCCACACAAAAGGGATACTTTTGCACAAAAGATACTGAAATGGATGACACTTGTCTACCAATTGTCCTATGAAGCATCAGATAGATTGTAACCTGCCTTGCAATGTTCTAAGTTCACTTATCCCTTTTGGAGGAGGCATGTCTAATATGGCTTTTACCTTGGTAGGATCGACTTCAATGCCTCTACGAGAAACAATGTACCCCAAAAGTTTTCCTGATGTCACGCCAAAGACACATTTCTTTGGATTCAAGTAGACCTTGTATTCTTCCAGTCTCTTGAAAATTTTGTCTAACACCTTCAAGTGGTTTTTTCGTGTCAAAGATTTTACCAAAAGGTCATCTACATAATCTTCCATTATCTTATGCATCATGTCATGGAATATGGCTGTCATGGCTCTCTGATATGTGGCACCTACATTCTTAAGACCAAAAGGCATGACGTTCCAACAATATATGCCCCAAGGACATATGAAGGTTGTTTTGTGTTGATCTTTAGGGGCAATACGAATCTGATTAAATAACTGGAAAAATCATCCATGAGGGACAACATCTCATATCCTACCATAAGGTCCACTATGATATCGATGTTTGGCAAGGGAAAGTCATCCTTTGGACAAGCTTTATTCAAGTCCTGAAAATCTGTGCAAATGCAGATTTGACCGTTTGGCTTTGTGACTGGTACAATATTTGATATCCATTCGAAATAGTCTATGGACCGTATGAATCCCACGTCTAACAATTTCTTAAGTTCTATTTTGACTAACAAGGCGATCTATGGGTGCATCTTTCGCAGCTTTTGTTTCACTGGCTTGGCATCTGGAAATAATGGCAAATGGTGTAAGACAAGTTCTGGATCCAACCCAGGCATATCAACATAAGACCATGCAAAGTTGACCTTACGCTCTGAAAAGAATTTGTGGAACTCAGGTTTCTCTTCCTCTGTCAAAGATGTCGCAAAGAGGACCATCTTAGGATCTTCTACTGTAGATATGTTTACTTCCATAGTGTCCTCTATGAGCATGGTTGATTTTTCTTGAGTTACGGGAAGAAATTCCAGTCCTTCATCCTTAGGTGCCTCAGAGAGGTTGTCCCCTTCGGATATGTCCTTTATTTTTACTTTTTTATTGTCAAAAGGTTCCTTTTGGTTTTCACCTAAAGATGTGTCAAATTTTATTATTTTTTTATTTTCATTTTTGGACTAGAGGATGGAGCAGTCTCCCCAAAGTAAGCGGCACAATCTAGGTTAATGGAAAATCTAGCCTTGTGGTCTCCACTTGGTATACCCTCACGCAGTCCCATGAATTCTGCAATGGCCTCATCATTTTGAAATATGTCCCCATCGAGAGGAAGGATGACGAGGAGGTAGTGGTATGCCCCCTCGAGAGGACAGGTGGGTATAAAGAACATGAGTGTCCTCTCAAAATGGATGAGAGGATTAGAGGATGAAGGATACATGGTGTCATGGACCTACCCAGGTATACTACTCCTTCACTTGAATTTGGATTGAGTATATGGGTCATTGTAATAGGTGTCATGTCATCCTCACTAGGTATCTACAAAGTGTCTAGCTAAACTTTCTCACTGCTAATTTTGGCCAAATGAATCAGAAACACTTTATTTGTTGGTTCATATAACCACTAAAAAAAATAATAATAGCTTTTATCAAAGGTATCCTTGATCGAAGTTATTATTTTAATGTTTTTTAATCTCCCTGAGAGACCTTTGAATGAAGACCTCCTTTGAGGGAACATGCACCTTGTAAAGAAATTTTTTTCGCATCATGCCTTCATTCCAAGATATATCTTTGAATAAAGGTTCTCTAATGAAATTCATTTTCCCACTCCAAAAAAATTCTTGTCCCAAAAGTGAGACATAGTATTGTGATCTCACCTAGCCACATGCAACTAGAAATTGCAGCGCATTCATGCACAAACACATACTCTCTAACATGTTAACATACACATATTTTTCTATCAATTTAATCCTTGAACCCCCTTTAGGTGCAAGTATTAACTAGTATTAACTTTGTTGACTTGCATGTAAAAATCATGTTTCCATTTGCATTCATGACTTAGTTTAGTTTAGTTTAATTCAATTTATATATTAATGTTAATGGATAATTAAAATTAATCTATGAGACTAAAATTAATATGTGTAAAGCAAAGTGTAAGGCATGTTTTAATAAAATGTATAAAAATAAAAAATCTATTCTATTTTAAGTTATATAAAATTTCAAAATGATTTGTGAAGGTGTTAGATAGTGGTTTTACATTTGAGATTATAAAATGGTATATTAGGGTAAGAGGTTAAGGAAGCAATAAGATGTATGACGTCTTGTAGATTTGAAAGATGAATTTTGGAAGTTTGTCAAGGGGCATCTTCTTATTGAAGTGATAGCTAAAAATAACAAGTAATCAACTTATTATGCATCCCTCTGGTAGATGTGCCTCTAGAAAGATTATGGTGTTTATAAACACCTTTGGGGAATCATTCAATGGGAAGAGATTTTCCTCTCAATATTTATAAACGTAGCAAATAACAATCATGTAAGTTTTTTTATTTAACAAATAGATAGAAAATATATGAAATGGAGAATAATACAAATGTATAATTTGAGGGATATGAATTTACATGACTAAAATAAATAATAAATCCATACTTTAATTTGTTCAAGCTATAGAAAAATTTTCATACTTTGAAAGATAAAATGTAGAATAATATTATGGTGGGGGTTTCATGGAATTTGGTTCTAAATGAAAAGAAATTTGTATAAATAATAAATATTTCCAGATAACCCCAAAGGAGAAAAATATCCAACAAGTATTTAGAATCCACAATACAAAATAGTAGACAAACATACTATGAATATGACACAAAATGTACCTTAAAAAACCCTCAAAAGGGAAAACCTATCCCTAAAAAGTGCACACACAGTCAACATATTATCTAATGAATAAATATTACAATACACTTGTAGAATCTCCATGTTAGGCTTCTAAAATATTAAGCTCCCTATTTACACTCCACGTGAACAAGAAAATGAAAAACATGTTACCAAACATCCCAATCCATGATTCCACTCCTCACATGTCCACTAAAGAGCTTCAATATTTTATTTTCCAATGTATGAACTCATTTTATAATATATTAATTGATCTCAATTCATAGTGAATGGTTAAGGATCACAATTAAAAGGTGACTCCAAATATGATAAAAATGTACCTACTATAATGATAATCTAGTATAATATATATAAATATAGGAATGAAATATAAGCATTGGTAGGTATAGAAGTTTTAAACACTAAATAAATGGAATGAACAATGATGTAGGCCTGACATGGCTAAGAGCATATTTGAGAAACATGTTAAAAATAAATATACATTGTTTAAATTAAAATTATATATTTTTATATCCTTGCATAATTTTTTTTGGCCTTTTACTTTAATTGGATTGTAGTGGTAGTGTTAAAAAAATACATATTCAAGGAATTGATAGAAACAAAACATGCATGTTTACCAGCAACCATAGTTATGTTGAATGAAACTTAACAAGATTAGTAACCAGGGCATTTTGAAACTAGTAAGTACTAAATTGATGTAGTAAATTTAGCACTACCAAATCAAAAAATAAATTAAATTGTAAGAAAATCTCAATCTCAAATATAATTTTAATGATAAATGAAATTGGTAAAATATTGCGAGTATGTTGTTGGTGTTGTCATTGATGTTAACAATTGTTGGTGTTGGTCATTTATGTCAACAATATGGAGATGGTTGGTGTTATCAAGTTCTTGTGCTAGTATGGATGTGTTTTGATTTGATAAGAATTTTTTGTGGTAAGCTATAATTAGTGTTTTCATTGATGTCTTGATGGATAAGTGTTACAGTTGCAATTAGTTCACTTGGTTTCCAAGTGCTTTTGAGAAAATTTGAATAAACAAATGCGTAGTATGAAAGAGGTGTATCCATTATTGTGATTCACATTTCTTCATGGTTGAAGATATGCTTGTGTAGTTTGTATATGATGATCAAAGGTGTTTAGAGGTTTTATATCCAAAGTTTTAGGTTCTAGATTGTTCTACAGTGAAAGTTGTGTTTGGCAGTTTATTTGTCTATGTAGAAGGTTGTCTGGGAGAAATGAGATTTCTCCACATTTATCCCCACTAAGGTTTATTGTCTTGTGGATTTACGAATGAGATTATATTGTTTGTAACTTTCACCTTTAATGTTTTAGGTGTTGAGGTGTTCCACAAGGCTACTTAGTGAGTTGTGTTCTATGGCAATGCATTTGGTTGTACAAAATAATGGTGTTCTCAGTTTCAAGTGGTTGTGGCAAAATTGTAGAAAATTATGATGATTCTAGAATATTCTAATAGGTTTTGTGGATTCTATGAAATTTTGTTGTGTGGTTTGCATAGCATAGAGAAATATGTATGATGTCACTTGTAGTGTTAGTTCAAGTTTGGTAGACCTAGTGTGCTAGCACTATTTGTGGAGATATCTCATGGACTGTGAATGTATTGTATAGATTGCTGATGTGGATTTGGATCCTAGTTAACCCTTGGTGTGGTTGTCCTTCATTTCTTTCCATCACGGAGGTTTTTAGTGCCAGCCTATTTTTGTGTCGCGTGTTTTAGGTCCATACATATCATTCAAGCTGATCTAATTGAAATTGTTTAGGTCATGGATGCTATATAAGCAAGGTAAATTATTGGAGATGAGAGTGGATCTATAGAAGGTATGTGAAGGATGTGAATTTGATTGAGTGTGGTGATCTCAATGTGATCCTAATACCTATTGTATATGCATAAAATTGGTCATGTCTATTCATTCCTGACATTTAATTAAATATTTATTATTTAATTAATTTTTCTAAAGTCTTCTATGATGTAATTAAATTTAATCAATTTAATTATATTGTTCATTCATTTTCCTACTATAATCAAATAAATTTATTTTATTTGATTATTTCATATATCTACTTAATTAAATTAAATAAATACATTTTATTTATTTAAGTTAATTATCATCTTTTGAATTTAATTAAATCTTTTTAATTAAATTTAAATATCTATTTTCTTCTATTTTAAACTTTCTTCTAATTAATTAAATAATTTTATTTAATTAATTTCGGAGCACATGTCATTCCTTCAAATTTAATTAAATATTTTATTTAATTAAAGATTTTCTACTTTCTTCAAATCATAATTAGATATTTCATTTGATTATGAAATCTTCTGATTTCCTCAAAATCTTAATTAAATATTTATTTAATTAAGAAAAATCAACATGCACTCATAAATAAATAATTGAATTGGATAATTCATTATTTATCTTCTTAGAATCTTTCCATTTTCTTCTGAAAAAGATGATTTTTAAATCATCTCATCTTATCTCTTCCATGAAAATGGAAAAATCCTGCTTTATTCGATTTCTTCTTTTTTTCTCTGCAGTCTCATACATCTTCGACCATTCGATCTGCCAGGAATTATCACAGTTGTTGACCAACCCAGCCAATCAAAATCCTCGAAAAGCTCTAGAAATACATGTGCAAATTCAAGCATTGGTCACACACAGACATACACCCGATTATGCTTACGCATCTACATCTTTAGCATTTTAGCAATCATCATATCTTAGCAATAATCTCATCATATCATAGCAATAATCTTCCATCTTAGTATAGTATGCATTTTAATTTAAATCTCATTCTCTAGTAGTCCATTTCGTTGAGCTTGGCATTCCAAATCTGAGAGCGACTTGAATCAATGAAACACTAGAGATAGAGAGCAATAGAACGACTTTGAAGAAGCTACCAATAAACAGTTTGTTTATATTTTCTTTTAGCTTCTTTGATCTAATGTTTTATTGATTGTGTCTTTGAATCCTTTGTAATAGGCATATTTTCATACACACATAAAATGGTGCCCACCGTGGGGCACATGCCTCAATTTTAACATTTTCTGTAGCATATTTTGGCAGGTTTCCGCATTTTGGCATTCAGTTTTCTGAAAAATCCTTCGTTTTAGCGCATTTGGGAATATAATTTTTCTATTTTCGTAGGAATTTTAGCACATCTGAGGACTATTTCGGCGCTTCTGAGGGTTCATTTAGCGCATCCAAGGGATAGAATAACACATATAGTCCCATTATACTTAGCATTAAATCTGCATTTAATACAGTAACATATTTAAGGACTGTTTTAGCACATTTAAGAGTTGTATTAGCGCATTTAAGGTAGATCTTAGAGCATTTACTACTAGCATTTAAAGTTAAATCTGCATTTAAATTAAAGTAGTGCAATTAAGAACTGTTGTAGTGCATTTAGGATTTTTTGTAGCGCATTTAAGGACTGTTTTAGTGCATTTAGGATTTTTCTGTAGCGCATTTAGGGTCTATTTTAGCGCAATTACTATCTGTTTCGGTGCATTTATTGTCTGTTTCTGTGCATTTAAGGTCTGTTTCAGTGCATTTAAGGTCTGTTTCAGCGCATTTGGGTTGTAACACAAAAATAGGATTCTGAGTCTAATGCATTCCATAGACAGAATCTTTTCTGGTTTAAAATGAATCAATCTAGGATAGTAACCACACTTTGATCATGTAGTTAAAATGAACCCCATGTTTGTTGTGAAGCAACAGCTTCACTTAGCATAAATCATTGTCATTTGGTGCATTAAAATGAATCTTTTTACTCTACTTGATTGTGCTTGAAAGTGGTAGGCAACTATGCTCTCACCCTGTACAAACTAGGTGATCAGAAAGCCAGACCCACTTTATCCCTGTGTAACCCTCATGATTTGGTATATCGGAGTATCCTCTCCCCTTGCGCATTTGTGAGATCTTGGGTGTAAGAGAAATGGTTACTGACTCTAGAAATTGGGCCTGCTTGGGGATTTCATCACCCCAACGTAACTCAAATTAGCAATGGAGCTAAAGCCAAGCTACCCCCGACTGGTATACAAATGTGAATCTTAAGGGAAAACCTAAGATTATGAGTGCGGATGTGTCATAAGGACGGAGTAGTACTCCCATAAACCTTGTTGAGCTTAACCTCTTCATGCTGGAGAGCCACCTAATCGGTGATTAATCTCTTACCCCATGTATGGCCACTCGAATGGGGGTCTCGAACTAAACACCATTGTATAGTAAACCAAAAACCTTCTATTTTCTAGTACAACACCGGTCAGTGTGAAATCATCCACACTTTTGCAGTCTATAGTAGAGGTGATCAATCTACCATGGGAATTTCATGGGGATTGGAAGCTTGGTTGGCCTAAGAAGAGAATGCACTGTAAGGGGGAGCCCGTGCAACCAAGCTCCTGAATTCACACGCTACCGATATGCGGTTGGGGAAACCCGCGTGGAATCTAGCAAATATTGTCCTGGCTTTACCATAGGATGTACTTGCTTTATCTGTGTTTGGTTACATTCCATTTAATAAAGAGTGTTTGCTATGTTTTCCACATTAATTTAGATAAAAGATCATCCGAAATGAACATGAAAAAAATAAACTAAAAAACATTCAACAACTATTTGAAAAACTTTTTTTTTCTGACATCTTTGGCCCAAGTAACATTTTGATATCTCTCTCATGCTTAGAGAGTGGAAATCAACAAATTTTGTTAGGAAATCAGTTTCCAAAAGAATCAATAAGTCCAAGAAAACTTTAAGGTATAAGAAAAAATTGCAAAAAAGAAAAAATTTGTACAAAATTCGACACGTCTTGCTTCATTAGTACCGTGGATTTCTTCATAGATACCAAGACTTTGTTAGGGGATTCACTGATGAGTATGTTGTAGAACCTTTGGATTCTCGAGCTTATTATCAAAGATTAGCTCTATCTCAACGACATAATATTAACCAACCTCTTGAGTTTGATAATATACCACAACCTTCTATTGAGTATCCTTCACATCCTACTCAAATCCTACATTAATCTTGAAATATTTTCTTCGAATACAAAGATCAAATCTTTAAGAGTGCACCTTCCAAAACAAATTTTTGATTATTGATTCAACTTCCCCAATAGGATTCTGACATCCTTCATCATCAGAATCCATAATAAAAAATTAGGAAACATCTTTGATCATATCATAGGGTTCCCATCTTATCAGATCAAGATATCATCATTGTCGCACTTATCAAAACTATGATCTAAGTTTAGAAGAACTCTTCAAAATCACATGCCTATCTTTACAAGGTCTCAATACAATAAGTCGAAGGACGAGATCCAACAGGAAGGTCATACCCAAAACACTCAAGAAGAAGGTGAAAACATTAATCCCCTTTACAGTATAAGTCGTAATCCACTTTTTAATAACGACATGGATAACAGAGAAAAAAATCCATTCCACAAGTACAAAGCCATAAACAATACTCCTGTAGATAGTGATGATGAACTATAGGATGAACGCCGCCTTAGAGAGGCTGAGCAAGATCCCAAATTTTACAAGGCCATAGAAAAGATCTTGTAATGCGATAAAGAAAAATATTTCCTCTATCTAGCTGATCAAGGAGCCAAATTGCCACATGACTTTGATACTGAGATTTTGAAAAACAAATCTGAAGAAACACCCCTATCTGATCTTAGTGCTTTGACTCAACAAATTAAGGCACTTCAAGGACAAGTTAAAGAGTTGCAAGGGGGAACCACAATAAAGAAATATAATCTTGAGGAAATTTGTCCTTATCCTTTCGATTGAAGTCTCAACATGATTCCATTTCCCAGACATTGTGAAATACCAAAATTTGATTGCTATAATGGGAAATCAGATCCAATCGATCACGTTAGAGACTTCTGAAACATGACTTTAGAGTTTGCTCATGAGGACACTTACTTGATTTGGTTGTTTCCGAGGAGTCTTGGAGCTCACTCTATGGAATGGCTATCAAAAGTTACACCTCCCGTCTAGACATTCGAAGAATTAACCAATCTATTTATATCAAAATATGCTTACAACATCCAACACCAAATCACTATGATAGATCTGTACAAAGTTGCGCAAAAACCTAGTGAATCTTTTATTACTTTTCTTCAGAGATGGAGAAGAATGTTTGCTAGATATCTACATCCTGTTCTTGAAAAGGAAAAGATGGTCACCTTCATTAACAACTTGAATTTAGAAATGAGCTATCATCTGAATTTACATTGCCCACCCTCTTTTGAGAAACTGATTGAAGATTCTATAATCATTGAAAGTGCTTTGGTCAAAAGCAGAATCATAAAACTTGACAAAGATAATTCGGGCTCATACAATCATTATAACAATTAGGACAAGTCCAAATTCTGGACTTGCAACAAGAACATGGTGAATGATGGTGTTGTTGATGAAAATCATGTCTCGACTAAGCCATTTGTCCTTAGTACTCCAAACGCTCCTCGCCATAACAACTATAACAATGTCAATTTTGTCACAAACCAAGGAAACAATCCTCCTCCTCTAAGGAACAATATAAATCATCATTCTACTCCCAATCAAGGGACTACCAACAACCAAGGTTACCGAGGAACCAATAACAATCACAATTCCTTAGGGAACACATCGAATACAAATCCACAAAGATTTTCATTCTTCTCTCATAGAAGAACTTTCACTCCATTGGGTCAATCTGTGGAATCTGCATTCAAAGAGTTGATGGCCAAAAATGTCATTACCTTGCCACCTTAACGAAACTATGAACCTAGTGTGAAGCCTCCATCATGGAATGAGGCATACTATTGTGACTATCATCAGTGCAAAGGCATCGCACGAATAATTGTCAAGCCTTGAAGAATTCCATTTAAGACCTAATTGAAAATGACACCATCACAATAGAAGGACATCAACAATCCAATGAATACCACCAAGCTTTCCACAACCCTTTTCCCAACTATCAAAAGGGTGAGTCTTCGGGAAAAAGTGTGAATCATATTGATGATCTGATAATCAATCATGTCTACACCGATGATGAACGGATCAATGTTATTAAAGTCAACAAGAAGGTGGAATATAGAGAAGTCAATGCAACAACAAGGGTGCAAGCCAAAGTTGTCTTAAAAGGTGCCTCTTCAAAATCCACTAGACCTCCACCTCAACACCAATATGACCTGGTCAACCAACTTCGAAAAATGCCTACTCAAATTTCTATCTTAGAACTCTTGAAGATTTCCCCAGCACATAAGGAAATTCTCGAAAGGGCCGTTGTTGAAACGGCTGTATCCACTAATTTGGATGTGGATCAATTTCAAGCCATGGTAGGACACTTGTCTTCACCCACATGTCTCTCATTTTCTGAGAAAGATGACGCTTCCCTGACTCATCCCCATAATTTATCATTGTATTTAGAAGTCATGATTCACAAGTTTCGTGTCAGACACATCCTAATAGATGGAGGGGTTGGTTTAAACATATGCACCATGAAGTTGGTTCAAGCTTTAGGATTTTCTGAGGACACCATTTATCCCAGAAGAAAGATTACCATCAAAGCCTATGATGATGAGGAAAGAGCATCCAAGGGTCTAATCATGCTACCTATCAGAGTAGGACCTATTATCAAAAATACTTTTGGTCAAGTATTAGACCATGATCTTGCATACATCTTGTTGGGTCATCCTTGGATCCATGAAATGCAAGTTGTCCCATCCACCTAGCATCAATGTCTTAAGTTTCCTTATGATGGATAGGAAATCACAATACCAGCTAATAATTCAAAAATTCAAACTTGTGCCAACATCAAAGCTAGTCAGGACACTTTGGTGCCTAACAATCGAGAAGCTCGTGCTAGTACTTCTCTCAAGATTGACACACAAATCAGTCAGTTGACCAATAGTTTTGACAGGAAACTAAAATTCAAGGACCATGGAGTCAGGGAGTACTCTCTCTGTCTTGCTAATTTATCGACATCACCTCGGTTACATGGACAACCTTCCATAGCACAACATAAGATATCAGTAGCATCAACATCGATGCAACAACCAATAGAGCCAAGCACAAAGTTTAATGGATGATTCATCAAGGAGAAATTCCCCATGGAAAACCTTGAGGATAGAGAAATTCTAAACTGGCTCTATAAAGATGAAGATGAAACAGTTCTTAATGTCAAATTACCAATAGATAGATATGGTAAAGGATATACAATTATGCAGAAGATGGGATATGATGGTAATGGTCCCATCAGGAAGAGAAAAGGAGTAGTTGAACCTATTAATCCTCCAGGACTTGTTGCAAAAGAGAAAACCGGATTAGGTTATGATACTACCTCAAAAGAAAGAACATCCAAACAACCGCATGACACCGTCTTCATGTTAGAAGAAGGTTTAGATTCAAGAGAAGCATGTTTAGCCACAATTCAGAACTTCCTGCATAATAGCTCTGACATAGACTCTGCTGAATATGAATGGGATACCATTTACAATGATGAGTTTTGGAGGGATAAAAAGGTTGATGTGATACACAAGTATACCACTACTCTAATCGAAGGTGAAGGGTTAGGGTCTCGAACATGAGAATCTGAACCACAAAGTGACTATGATTCTAGTAATACTGAGTCAGATTTAAACGAGCAAGACCATCACAAGAATAGTATCATCATTGATCCACCTCATACCTCAGATCCTACGGTCAACTCCGTTATGACCATAACCATAGCTGAACTCACACAACCTAATGACTCACTACCGCTTATTCATCCTAATCTTATTGATTGGGATTCATCTGAACCTATCATTATACCTATGTTTCCAAATGACGAAGCTATCATAAACTTCCTTTCTGCAGATGACATAAATGATTGTTCCACCAGTGATTTTCGGCATAAAGTCTTTAATCAGGAGGGTGTCAAGTCTCCTAGCTACAAAATTCAAAATAAAAAAGAAAGATCTAATGGTGAAAACCAGTATTTGGTAGTGTTAGATCAAACAAAAGAGAAAATAAAGAGCGTATCAGATGGTGAAAACCTTTTTAAGGCACCAAATGATGGGAATCTTGACACTCTCCCAGAGCACTACCATGAGCGATCGCCTATCTTGACTGAGCCTACAAAAGTTTCCACTCTTGAAACATTAGAAAAACCAAAGATTTTACAGTTAGTTGCATCCATGATAGAGAAAGAGGTGCTAGAGTTCATAGAGTTTTTAAGAGCAAATCAAGTCAACTTTGCTTGGTCTTATGCAGACATGCTAGGTCTTGATCCTGATCTGATCATGCATCACTTATCTATCAAACCAAGAGTTAAACCTGTGAACAAAAACTTAGAAAGATGCACCCCCATGTTGCATTACTGGTTAAGGAAGAACTGAGAAAACTCCTTGATGTGGGCTTCATAAGATCAATTGACTACATTTAATGGATCTCTAGCATTGTTCTTGTATCTAAGCCAGATAAAAGTGTCAGAGTGTGCACAGACTTCACAGATCTTAATAAAGCATGTCCTAAGGATGACTTCCCACTTCCCAACATCGACACCATAGTTGACCTAACAGCTGGCCATGCCATGTATTCATTAATGGATGGTTTTTCCAGTTACAACCAAATCAAGATTGCACCTGAAGACCAGGAGAAAACAACTTTCACGTGTCCATGGGGAACTTACTGTTGGAACGTCATGCCTTTCGGTCTAAAAAATGCTTGGGCTACTTATCAAAGAGCCATGACTACAATATTTCATGACATGATGCACACATTCATGGAAGATTATTTAGATGAAATATTGGCGAAGTTATACACCAGAGAAGGACATCTAGAAATATTGTCTAAAATATTTACAAGATTGGAGAAATTCAATCCCAAGAAATGTGTTTTTGGGGTCACATCTAGAAAAGTCTTAGGATACATTGTTTCAGAAAACAGAATTGAAGTAGATCCTGCTAAAGTTCAGGCAATCATGGAAATGCCTCCCCCAAGAAACATTAGTCAATTGAGATCACTACAGGGATGACTTCAATCTATAAGGAGGTTCATTGCACAACTGGCTGACAAAAGTCTACCTTTCACACATCTACTGCATAAAAATGTTCCTTTCAAGTGGGATGACAAGTGTGAATTGGATTCTCAACAAATCAAATAGTACTTAATGACTCCACCAGTCCTAGTACCACCAAATCTAGACAAGCCACTAATCTTTTATATTGTTGCAACAGAGACATCCTTGGGAGCATTGCTAGCACAAGAAGACCACATAGGGAAAGAACGTGCAATTTATTATATCAGCAGAACACTAACAAGCCATGAACTTAATGAAACTTCCATCGAAAAGGCTTGTTTAGCAGTAGTCTTTGCTTCATAGAAATTTTGGCATTACATGTTAACACATACAATCAATCTTGTTTCAAAGACTGATCCACTAAAGTATTTGTTAAGCAAAGCATCGTTGATAGGAAGGCTAGCAAAATGGGTAATGATTATGAGTGAGTTTGACATCCATTATGTTGATCGCAAGGCAATCAAAGGACAAGTTATCACTGATCAACTAGTTGAAGCACCATTACAAATAGACCATCCTCTACACATTGAATTTCCAGATGCTGATGTCTTTTCTGCAGAATCTAAACAACAATGGCCCTTATATTTCAATGGCTCTTTCCCTCAACATGGATCAAGGGTAGGCATACTCTTTGTCACCCCTCAAGGACACACTATTCCTCGATCATACAGGTTGATGTTTCCATGCACCAACAACATAGCCGAATATGAAGCATTAATCACTAGACTCAAAATAGCACTGGAATGGAGGATTACAGAACTACAAGTGTATGGAAACTCATAGCTAGTCATTAATCAGATCAATGATGATTATCAGACCAAAGATGACAAACTATTGCCATATAAAAAGATGGTTGATGATTTCAAGAAGTATTTTGTGGACATCAAATTCATGCAAATTCCAAGGCTTGATAACAAAGTAGTCGACGCCATGGCTACAATCGCATCATTGTTACAACTCACAGAAAATCAGACTCGCTACAAATTTTTGGTGGAATAATCATTTACACCTGCCTATGACACACCCGAAAGCCAAATCATTTGCTACTTGGTAGGATCCGAGTCACCTTAGTATGGCAAGATTTATATCTACATGAAAGACGATATCTTACTGGTCACCTGATTTATCCCATAACCAAAAACAAAATTTCATCCGCCAATCCTCCCGTTAGACTCTTATCATTGAGATCCTTTATCATCGTGGTCTTGATGGTACTTTACTTCGATGTCTTGAACGTGATGAATCTGACAAAGCTTTACAAGAAGTTCACAGTGGCATTTATGGTACTCAGTCGAGTGGACTGACCTTATCCAAAAGGTTGATTAGAATGGGTTATTACTGGCCTACAATGGAGAGGGAATCATTTACTTTTGTGAAAACATGCTCAAAATTCCAAATTCATGGGAATCTCATTCATGCTCCTGCACAAGAACTACAACTGTTCACACTGACTTGGCCATTTTCTCAATGGGGGTTAGATCTAGTGGGTAAGATTCATCCTTCCTCATCAAATGGTCACAAGTTTATCATTACAGCAATGGAATACTTCACCATGTGGATTGAGGAAGTACCTCTCACTAAGGTAACCGACAAACAAATCTCAACTTTTATACTCAACTACCTCGTTTGTCAGTATGGCATTCCCAATTCCATCATCACATATAATGGACGACCATTCAAGAATCAGGATATTGATGAACTTTGTGAAAATTTCCATATTCAACATAGGTACTCAACACCTTATTATCCACAAGGGAATGACCAAACAGAGGCTTCAAACAAAACAATATTGAAAATTTTGAAGAAAATTGTGAATGATGCAGGGAAAGATTGGCATGTTCAACTTAATCCCGCGTTGTAGGCCTACATAACGAGTATCTGAATGCCAATAGGAGCCACACCATTTTCTCTTGTCTATGGAGCGGAGGCCATTTTACCTCTAGAGGTCAAGATTCCATCACTTAGGGTATCATTGAAGGGTCTCATAATAGATGATGAGTACAGAGTTTCCCGATTGCAAGAACTAGAACTTCTTGATGAAAAGTGACAACGAGCAGCTGATCATTTGAAAGCATATCAAAAAATGATGTCTTGCAGCTATAATCATAGAGTCAAGCCATGTACCTTTCAAGTTGGTGATCTTGTTTTGAAATAAAATCCACAGAATCAGCAAGACAGAGAGAAGAAAGGAAAATTTGAACCGAATTGGCTAGGTCCTTATGTGGTTATCACAGTCTATGGTTCAAGCGCATACAAGTTGTCAACACCAGAAGGGAATCTGTTTGATGAACCCATCAACAGAATGCACCTAAAGAAGTATTATGTCTAAAACAGTTATCTTCATCTAGAAAAAATTCCTTAAAAAGTACAAAAATAGCAGAAAAAAGCCCTAAAAAAATACAAAAACTGCAGAAAAAAGTCTTGAAAAAATACAAAAATAGTAGAAAAAAGTCCTGAAAAAATACAAAAATAGCAGAAAAAGTCCTAAGAAAATACAAAAATAGTAGAAAAAAGTCCTGAAGAAATACAAAAACAACAAAAAATATCCTGAAGAAATACAAAAACATCATAAAATATCCTAAAGAAATACAAAAACAGCAAAAAAAGTCCTAAAAAAAATAGTTACCCTGGTGAAAACCTGGCCAACAGGCATCTCGGTAGCACACCAAAAAAAAAAGAAGGGGAAAGTCATAGGGTGAAAACCTGGCAACAGGCAGTTTATTGACATGAAAAATGTAATAAAAACAAATAGTGAAAATCTGGTAAACAGACGCTATTTGTAGCTCTCCATCTATTAGCTCATGTTCTACACTTGGCTTTTCAGCATTCATTTTCATGCATTTGACCTTCATCTTAGGACCATACTAGCATCATGCTCCCATCATTTTCCTAGAGCGATAATGTCTTACCATGGCTTGTTCATTGTGCATATCCATTTCGGCAAAGTTGTGTCCATATTAGGGGCAAAAAAATTGGCATACTTGGGGAAATCAACTTTCAGGTTTTATCGAAACAACTCGACAAGGACATTAAATCAAATCCTGCAAACAAACAATCAAATCCTATGAACAACTATCCAATCATTACTCCATATCACAACAGTTTTCAAGCAAATAACATATCATGACTCATATCAGGATGATCTAAAATCTAAATAATGGTAGGAATAGCAGTATTCTATTTTGAACGATGGTTGTTTAATTTTTGATATCATTTCTCTGGAGCACACTCGATGATGTATTGAACTAGAGTGGCGAGGAAAGAGGATGAATTTTCTTTGTCTGCTGTCTTGAGGGTAACTATTAATTTGATCCAAATCTGTCGAGGGACATGATTCCCAATGCATATCATTGCCAATAGTTCCACGTTTGCATCAGAAAGGTGGTTAATCTTTGTCTGTTTATGCAAGAAATGCTCAGGTCATCTCATTTTAATTATACCTCGATGCTTGTGTTTACTTGCTATATCAAAAATCATGAAAGTTGTACTCAGGTCATCATTGGTGCTAATTTACCCTCTGATGCTTGTACATACTTCCAAAATTTTAAAACACTCTATGATGATTCAGGAAAAATAACAAGCTCAACAAATGGTTTGTTTCATTTCATTGCATTTCATTTTAGGTCATTGTACATATCTGCATACTGGATTTACATAAGAGTTTTTGAAACATCAACGGCTGCCATGTCTCTTTGGACTATTTGTGGAAGACATTCAAACATTTGTTTCATCATCACCTTTCATATTCATTTTTGCATCTCATTTCTTACATTCTATCATTCCATTTTTTACTTCTTATCATTTCACTTATCATTTCTCATTTTATCATTTTCATTTGTTCCATATCATTTCATTTTCATTCATTTCTTATCATTGCATTTATCATCACAACCACTCCACATCACTTTTATCGATTATCTCACTCTCATTTCCATATCATTCCTTTCACTCTTATTATCATTTCATTTTTCTATCACTCTCATTATCATCTTGTTACATATTTTTCACCTCAGCTCAAATGGAGGAGTTGGCTGATTGTTTTCGACAATAAGTGGAATTGCAGATTGTTTCTAAATGTTGTTTCGCATTACTTTGTGCATTTGAGTAACAGTTATGCATTTTTGAAGTTATGAGTTTGTAGAGTGCCATTCAGAAGTTGCAGATTTAAAAGAAAGACATAATTGAGTACATAAGCAAAATAGCATTTCAGATGCTTTTATTCATTTTGAAAAGAGCTCATATTTTACAAGGCTTCATTTGATTTCACAATCAGAATAGTATTACAACATTGCATGAGATACATTTTTTCTTTTCAACTGAAAAGCAAAAATTGAAATCAAGGATCCACCCAAGCCGTGGATATAACTATAACTGTTCCAATACATTTCTAACAACATAATGCACTACTGAAGATGTGAAAGGAGAACATATAAGCAACAACATAGTCATCATTGCCTGTTATCGACGCTTGATGTTGAATGGTGCACCTCGTCATTCCAAGCTTCGTCAACCTGTAAAAGGAAAAGAGGGGTGTCAGTGGCTCCGACTATGACATAACTCATATGATGCACCTACAATAGTACAGTATACTATTAGCAATGCATTGAAACAATAAAAATTCAATCAAATGTAGTATGAAGAAGTGAATTGAAGGAGAAGTAGATCAACATCATAATCAACATGTTCTTTTTTTTGTGCTAACACTATTTGTTTCCTTGTGCAGGTATAGGTTAAGTCATGGAGTTGAACATTATTCAAAGACCAAGCATGTGGAGTAAAATGGGCTCCCACAAGGGTAGAGCCCGACATGCTGCCCGATGCATTAAATGGGCTGATTTTGCAAGATATTTCATCATATACATCAAACAAAATGAAATGCAACTGAAAAGGTAAAATAGAATTATCCATCAAGTAAGGAAACCAACTGTGCATTCATAATGATCAGCATTTCTTTCTGAAGGCTACAGGTGAACAGTGAGTTTAGTTCACTTAAGGAATTTAACAGAATGCATTTGCATCGGAAATTGCTGAATTACTTCATTTTTTGTGCTGATTATAATCATATGTCATTTGAGTTTCAATTCATTAGTTCTCTTTTGGATAGTGAATAGGCATACATATGCCTTAATGTTTTGTTCTAATTTTCATCATCAAAGAGAACAATTTTCGAGAACAGTTTGTGCAGTGAAATATAAAAAATGCATGAAGAGTACCATGTTGCTCATGAATACAAATATAGACCGTGCACCTGAGTGTTAGATGAATTTCTAATTCTGAGTTGAATGGTGAAGAAATACTGCATTATTAATGGTTTTAGTGGTAAAGGGATCATTCCAGGATAATAAGGGAAGAGTAAGTCTTCTTTCCAAAATAAGTTCTAAGTTGTTAAACTATACATATGAGCTAGTGAGCAGCATGTGGTCATGATGTTACAATGATTCTTTTTTTTTTGGTTTCCCTATGGAGTTTCCATGATAAGGATAAGGAGTGTCAGAAGGACATTAAAATACAGGCAGATTGCAAACAGGGAGATCCTTTTCTTCTCAATGAAAAAATACAAATCTTTCTCAGGATCCATGTCATTGACAGTGCTGTAGTAGGAGGTCAGTTGCTCTTACCAAAAGAGGAAAATGATTATGAATCAAGTTTGGGTCTCATACAATTGTCAAAAATGTACAGAAATGCCAAAATGAAAACTAGGAATATGAGTCAAACGAGTATAAACAAACACACAAGTTCTTATTGTCCCATCATGTTCTTATATACACTTCTGAAGGCATTTTTCAATCAGGCAACAGTGATGCACTAAGTGGCTCTCTTTCAAAATGTACAGTGTGCTAATGAGGTTGAAATAAAGACAAACATTCAAGATATCTTTTGTTACAAAGATGAAAGCTGCTACGTTAAAATTAAGGAGGGACAAAGAGAAACAACTGTTGTGTTTACAGTGGGTAAGCATAGATACACTGTATTTAGGAGGTCATTCCCTTCACAATGCATGAGCAAAGCCATGCTGGAGAGAGTTTTAAGTGTTAAGCAACTGAGCTTTCTAGAACATGAAAGAAGGAGCAAGCAGTTTTTGTTAACCATCATGACAGAGAAGGTTTTGAGGTGCCAGTTGTGCTTAAGAACTGAAGACTAGGAGTAGCTGGATACAGTAACAAGCATCAGTGATACAATACTCAAATATGGAGCACTAGTTATTAGGAGATACAACAAAGACAATGAACTCATTTTGATTGCAATGGTGCCTCAAACGGGATCGTGTGTCAATGATTAGTCAAGGACAGGAATCAAATGTGATGTTCTTTCATTTTGTTTCTATGAGTTACAGGTTTCAGGTAAGATGTCACTTGTAATAGGTCAAGCCATGAATTAAATATAACAAATATGCAGGATGTTGATCATTTCCAAATTACTCAGTCAAGGTATTGACAAAACAGTGAGGTAAAGTTTTGTCATATTTACAAGATGAGCACAGAATGCAATAGGAGACCATAATGGATTTTCGGTTTTGAGCTTAATACACATATGAAGTTTTGAATTCAAAATAGATTTTTTTAGATTCTTAGTACCACAAAAGAGATAGCAAGGAAAAGTAATGAAACACAATTTTGTGATAAATTGAGCTCAGGGAAGAAGAAAAATACAATTTTCCTTAAGGATTTCAATTACCCACTTTCAGTTTTGTTTTCAAAATACAGAAAATATAATAACCACGACAACCCATGTCATAATTTCACAACTAAATGATGAAATTATAGTCTTGTCCAAATTTCATAATGCCCACAAGCAAATATACATTCAGAAAGGCATAAAGAGGGGTTTGTTGTTCTGGGTCGAGCCCGAAATTCAAAATAATGCTTTCTATAGTGCGCATTTGGCACGGCCTGAACATGGCCAAAATCTATGTTTCAAGAGGGAGCATCTTAAAGTTTTCAGAGAAGCAAAGAAAGCTGAAGAAGGTTACCAGTTCGAGGCCAAGGTGGATACTTTATCCACGGCCTAAGCTGCAGATAGCTTCCGAATATAGGGATTCAAGTTTCCAAGTGATGGCTGAGCTCTCACTGGTGAATGGAACTCACAATGAAGGTCAGGTTTACACAGCAGCGAGCATTAGAAGCACACAGAAGATTCAGAATAAAGACATCAAAGTGACTTCACCACGGCCTCAAGGCCAAAATGGAGATTACAAAAACCATTAACTAAAGCTTACCTCTGCACAGTGAAGGAGAATAGGAATACAAGTCAAGCTTTCATGAATGGACTGTGGGGGTCGAGCTCGAATCCATAATGGTATGGAGAAGTCAAAAGGAATAGAAGATCAGAAAAAAACTTATGCAGACCATGCCCTTAGGGCTTTTTGATACTCGAGATAATGAAGTGGAAAAGTTATTTCACCATGAAAAAAGACTTACCCACTGGAGATTCGGTCAACTGGAGAGCAGAGGAGGATTTTTGTGCACACGAGTTCGAATCCAACACCATCATAGCAGCATTGTTCATGCAGACAAAAGTTCTTTCTTTCCAAAGTCACGGGTGCGAAATGGTGATAATTAGGGTTTGACCCTATTTTGATCAAATCCCTAATTCGAGCATTATGAAGTTTCTAGAATTTTCATTCAAAATGCACATGTCAAATATTAAATGGTGGCCGAACTCATAATGTTTCCTTTATGATTTATCAAAACCTAAGTTTAAGTCAATATCAAATGAAGGCCGAAATACTATGCTAGAGAGATGTCTTAAGTCTTTAAGGCTTATTGTTTTGCCTTAGAGGTATGGGTTTATGCCTTAAGGTATTATTTTAAATGAAGAGCAATTAGAGAGAATTATGAATACCTTAAGCCTTGGGTCAATGTTTTTAGGGTTTTTATTTTTGATTGATTTTGGAGAAATCAATTTTGGAGATGATAGGAATATGACATTATGTAATGTATTTTTATGATTTTTGAGAAAATCAGAATGATATCTTGGAGAAATAAGCAGTTTTATATTTGCAAAACATTTCCAATATTTGAGTTGCAAAAATAGACAAAATTGAAAAAATCTGCATCTTGTAAAGCAGAAGCATTAAAGTGATATTCTATAAATTGCTTTATGTTTTCTTGCTATTTTTAGCAGATCTTTGACTGACTTTTCTTCTTGGTCAAATTCTAGACTTATCTTGGAGAGATAAGGTGTTTTTTGAACTTTTAAAGCAGGATTTGCCTATTTTTAGGGGCTTGACAGTGTAATCATAAAAGCTTTGTGCTTTTATGCTTTTAAGCAGTTTTTTGAGTTTGTTTGAAGCCTTTTTTCTTGGAGCTTTTTCTGAGCTCAGATTAGGGTTTCCTTGAGAGTTCTTTTGATAGATTTAGTCTTTCAACTCTCCATTCTCAGCAGTTTAGATCAATTTCTTGCCCTTACTCATTTCGGGGAGCTTGTAAACCTTTTGATACTTAGTTTGGTCAGATTGACACTCTTCCAGTTTTAATAGAGCAAAAGATTTCTCCTTCTTATTTTATGTCTCAAGTTTTGTAATAGCAATCTGATGTACTTGTGTTTTCAATTTGAAATCCTTTTATGTCTTGATGTTATAGGTGGTGTTTCAAAATTACATGTTTTAGGTTGCATGTTGTATTTTTTTTCCAAATCTTCATGTGAATCACTGATGGGATGTGTGCCAATGAGATTGTGAGGATTACTGCAATAGAGAAGTTGTTATGAATGGTTAGGTCTGAATTCTTATAAGTTTGGTGAATCATCTTTTAGAAATAGGTTTTTTTGTTCAGTTATTCTTCATCCCTTTCCTCAGAAGTTGTTTTAGAATAGAATTCATCATTCGGAGAACCATCTCACTCTAGAGATTCCTCTTTCACGTAAGATCACCCACATCTGAAATATTTTTCCATGTTTCAGTAGTTTGTTGAATATTGCATTCAGCAGGGTACAAAACTATTGTTAATACATCTCACTTTCAGTTTCACGTTATCATTTCATTATCATTATCATTTCATTTTCACATTATCATTTCATTATCATTAATTTCACTTATCATTCTCATTATCATCTCACTTTAGTTTCACATTATCATTTCATTTTCACATTATCATTATCATTTCATATCACGTTCATTTAATTATCATTTATTCCATTATCATTCATTTCACTTATCATTCTCATTATCATCTCACTTTTAGTTTCACATTATCATTTCATTTTCACATTATCATTATCATTTCATATCATGTTCATTTCATTATCATTTATTCCATTATCATTCATTTCACTTATCATTTCATTATCATTATCATTTCAATTTCACATTATCATTTCATTATCATTAATTTCACTTATCATTTTCATTATCATCTCAATTTAGTTTCACATTATCGTTTCATTTTCACATTATCATTATCATTTCATATCACGTTCATTTAATTATCGTTTATTCCATTATCATTCATTTCACTTATCATTCTCATTATCATCTCACTTTTAGTTTCACATTATCATTTCATTTTCACATTATCATTATCATTTCATATCACGTTCATTTCATTATCATTTATTCCATTATCATTCATTTCACTTATCATTTCATTATCATTATCATTTCAGTTTCACATTATCATTTCTTTATCATTATCATTATCATTTTAGTTTCACATTATCATTATCATTTCATTATCCTTATCATTTCATTATCCTTATCATTTCATTATCCTTATCATTCCATTATCATTTCATTTTCACATTATCATTCATTTCACTTATCACTTATCATTCCATTTTCAGTCATTTCATTATCATATCATTTTATCATTTGCATTTAATCATCATTACCATACATTCCATTTCATTACGTATCATTTATCATTTTATCATACATCACATTATTATTTATTATTTCATATCATTGGTCACATTACATTCATATCATCTCATTAATCATCTTCTCATTTTTTTCATATTTAATCATATGACGAATTCATGATGCATATCATAATCACAAACATTCATTTTCCATCATATTATCATTTTACATTTGAAAATCTAAAAACAAATATTCCATACATGCATATTCATATCATTTGCCAAAAATAACATATTTCATAAAACATATCACATATTCCATGACATATTTTCATAATTATTTCATAAGTCATCCACCTGCATGACATCATTAGTATGCATCATCAATCATTTTTCATCATCATAAAAACATTATATCCTTGATCATCCTGCATATCAGGTTAGTCATTAAATTATTCCCATGCATATCAAAATACCATAACATATAGAAATAAATGCACATCACATCATCAAAAATCATTGCCGCTGCATATCATCACTCATCATAAATAATACAAATGTCCAATGTCCAATGAAACTGAAAAGTCCAAAGAGAGATACATGGGATATGATCAAAATCAAATATACATGCTCCAAAAATAATATACAAGTGTGAAATACATCTGCATCAGTTGGTCGATGCCCCTGATGGAGTTGGTCCGAAAGGAGGTTGTCTACCACTGGTACCTACGTCAGGATCCCGCTGAGGCCCGGTAAACCCTTGGCTCTATGTACGTGTCCATGACCTGCTCCTGGTCCTAGTGTGGGACCACAGGAATGACTCTCTATGCTCTAGAGGACACAGCTCCTCGTATCTGACATGGTAATACTCTACCTCCCTCGCCATCTCCATGCCCTTGACAATCGCCTCTCGCAAGGATGCACTCTCGACGGTACCCATAAGCCTCTAAGCAACCCCCTCAGCCTCCACTGCCCTCTGTCTGAATGCATCCCTCTCTGCCATCAACTGGGCTACCTGTGGGTCTAGGGTAGGTGCCTGTACCTATGCCTATGACTGAGCCTATACCTGTGCCTGAGCCTGAGCCTGAGCCTATTCCAACTATGACTATAGTTGTGCTATCACGCTTTGTTCTTGACCTAGCTAACCCTGAATAGTCTATACCTAGGCCTGGAGAGTGGCTATCTATGTTTTCTATGAAGAGGAGGACATCCTGATGATAGTCTGTGGTCTGTCCCCAGACCTAGGCCTCTGTACAATCGGCGCACTGGCTAGGCTGTCCATCCTCTACCTCACTGCTCTCCCCTCCTCCCCTCCATCATCTCCCCCGTCATCCCCATCATCCGAGCTATCATCTTTGCTGCCCTCCTCCTCCTCATCTCTACCATCCTCCTCCTCACCTCCACCCTCCTCTGCCTGCTCTCCGCTGGTGACACCCTCCTGTCTCTCCATCTCGGGTTGTTCTACTACTACGATGGGCCCTGGCTCATCGAGGCATGTAAACCGTGGCAACCGATGTGTATGAAAGTACTCTAAGTACTCATCTAACATCCCTACATCTGTAATCTCTGGCCTGTATACCCATACCTCAGCCTGCAAGCCCGTATACTCTGTATAGGCCACCTGGTATGTGATGCATCGACCCCATCCTAGATCATCCTTGTGCCACCCATAGTGAGCAATGCCTTGAGGCATCCCCTGCGTGAATCCATACTGTCTCTGAACCCGTAGTGCCAAAAATTGTTCAATAATGAACGGGATGCATCCTATCAAATACCAGGGTATGTAGACAAATGGCATCTCCAAATGATCTGTGTCCCAAGTATCGCAATCTACATATGACCTTCATATCACTGCGTCTACATCATCAAGCACACATCGCCAGTACTCCAACTTGTCCAGCTTCGACTGGACAAGTGCACCTAAATATGCATATATGTATGGCCTACCTGGTGGCCTTGCCCGGGCACATGCTGGCCTCGTAACTACAATATGCTCCCATTCCCAGGTCTGAAGTAGCGTCACACCACTGGCCAAACTTGTCGACCCTCGGTAGACTGCCTGATGTAGATCATGGTATAAATGAGCCAAAATGTAGCTCCCCTAGGAATACCTCCATGGCTTAGTCACCATCCACTCCAACATCCTACCCCATCCAACTAAAAAATCCCTTCGACCGATGGTCTGGTCCAAGGAACCCTCCAATAAACGCAACCAATACAACAACTAAGGTTGGATGTCTACTGAAATCCACCCAAGGCACCCAATATCCTGATATGGACATGTCACCGCAGATCCTCCTCAATGCATCTGTCCCTCCTAGGTATCTCCTTGTGGTTATAAACCACAAGGGCACCTACCATAGGAATCCCTAGAATCTTGTACACATCCTTAGGTGTCACGGTCATCTCACCTGTCAGCAAATGAAAGGTGTTATGATCCGAATGCCACCTCTCAGCCAATGCAATCAACAACCCTTTGTTGACTCGAATCCCTCATGGGATAGTCAACAATGATCCCAGTCCACATGCACCTATCCACTGTACCTCTGCAGGAGTCAGCTCTCCTAGATCTGATCCCAACATATCGGGAACCACTCTCTAATCTGGAGGTTATCGAAAACCTCCTATTTTTGGTCATCATAAGGAAAATTAATCAGACTCGTACCAATGACTCATATCATGTTCTCTATCTATCAAGCAAACCATATCAATGACCCATATCAGTGACCCATATAAAGTGACCCATAACAGTGACCCATATTAGTGACCCATAATAGTGACCCATATTAGTGATCCATATCAAGTGACCCATATCAAGTGACCCATAACAGTGACCCATATCAGGTGAACCATATCAAGTGCTCTATCTAAGTGAATCCTATCATGAATTCAATGCTACATCTATCTATCTAACTATCACATTTATCAGAAATTTACTCTTTATTTTTCATTCATGGGAAGCAAAGTTATTAGCCAATCATTCAATCAATCAATCTGCTTTGGGGAAACAAAGTTATCAGTTAATCATCTCATTTCTACTCATATTAGCATGATGGAAAAATAATTTCTCTATCTATTGACCAAGGAAGAAAATCACACCGTCATTTTTCATCATCAAATGCATTGCCAAAATTTTCCTAGAAGTGCTAATCTGTGCCTCATATGTGCTAAAACTCAAAAGTGCTACAGTTTACCTTAAAAGCGCTAAAACTCATTATGTGGGTTTGTGTTCCCTAAAAGCGCTAAAGTTTCTCCTATATGCACTAAAACCCTATATGTGCTAAGGTACCCCTCATATGCGCTATTTCATCCTCCAGAAGCACTAAACCACCGAATGCGCTAATCTACACATCCTATGCGCTACTTCATACCCTAGATGAGCTAGTTCATCTCTATTATGGCCAACCCTAAATGCATGACTCTGTGCCCTAGATGCGCTAAAATTTTCTAGCTGGTTTTTGACCCTAAAAGCGCTAATCTACACTTCGTATGCGCTAGAACACTTGATTTTATCCTAGAGTGCTAATATAGAACCACAGATGCGCTAAAACATCATTTTTGATCCTAAATCCGTGGAAATAGCTTTAAAAAATGGATCAAAATTGCAAAAAATTGAATCACAAAGGGTTTAATCGACTCACTGGTGGTCCATACACACTTGGTCTCTGAAATCGATGGGCCTGCTCGAATCTGTGTGTGTGATATGGAATCGACATCTCGCTCAGTCATTGTCAAAGCATGAAATTCACTGTAGTAAAAGGGTGCAAATGACTTTTACTTTTACCCCTTTTTACCTTATATGGGTCAATTAAGGAGGGTTTTTGGATGGTCCATTTCTTTTATTTTTCACTAGGGGCATCTTTTACATCAATTATCACCAGCTAAATCACTGAATCACCATCTGAATTTCCTCATCCATTCGAAACTCATATCATCATCTGTGATTTACCTCCCAAGGGGGCATCATCAGCATCAACATCTAAAATGTATCAGGGGAAAAAAGTTTATTTTCTTTGAAGCAATGCGTTTCACACATCACTTCAAAGAGGGGAAAAATGTATATGCATAAAATTGGTCATGTCTATTCATTCCTGACATTTAATTAAATATTTATTATTTAATTAATTTTTCTAAAGTCTTCTACGATGTAATTAAATTTAATCAATTTAATTATATTGTTCATTCATTTTCCTACTATAATCAAATAAATTTATTTTATTTGATTATTTCATATATCTACTTAATTAAATTAAATAAATACATTTTATTTATTTAAGTTAATTATCATCTTTTGAATTTAATTAAATCTTTTAATTAAATTTAAATATCTCTTTTCTTCTATTTTAAACTTTCTTCTAATTAATTAAATACTTTTATTTAATTAATTTTGGAACACATGTCATTCCTTCAAATTTAATTAAATATTTTATTTAATTAAAGATCTTCTGCTTTCTTCAAATCATAATTAGATATTTCATTTAATTATGAAATCTTTTGATTTCCTCAAAATCTTAATTAAATATTTATTTAATTAAGAAAAATCAACATGCACTCATAAATAAATAATTGAATTGGATAATTCATTATTTATCTTCTCAAAATCTTTCCATTTTCTTCTAAAAAAAGATGATTTTTAAATCATCTCATCTTATCTCTTCCATGAAAATGGAAAAATCCTACTTTATTCAATTTCTTCTTTTTTTCTCTGCAGTCTCATACATCTTCGACCGTTCGATCTGTCAAGAATTATCACAGCCGTAGACCAACCCAACCAATCAAAATCCTTGAAAAGCTCTATAAATACATGTGCAAATCCAAGCATTAGTTACACACAGACATACACGCGATTACGCTTACACATCTTTAGCATTTTAGCAATCATCATATCTTAGCAATAATCTCATCATATCATAGCAATAATCTTGCATCTTAGTATAGTATGCATTTTAATTTAAATATCATTCTCTAGTAGTCCATTTCGTTGAGCTTGGCATTCCAAATCTGAGAGCAACTTGAATCAACAAAACGCTAGAGATAAAGAGCAATAGAATGACTTCGAAGAAGCTGCCAATAAATAGTTTGTTTATATTTTCTTTTAGCTTCTTTGATCTAATGTTTTATTGATTGTGTTTTTGAATCCTTTGTAATAGGCATATTTTCATACACACACCTATGACTCCAATGTAGTGAGTGGAATGGCCTACATTTTTAGTGTGCTTAAAGTTACTAGAAGTAGTGAGCTAAAGGTTGTAGATGGCATAAATTTTTAGTGGTAGATTTCTCCTATTTCCTTGAGATTTTGAATCTATTTTTACTAAAAATATTCATCTATATTATTTCTTCTTGGAATTCCACCTTGCTTATTTTTCTAGGCAATGAGCCCTTGGTAGTGAGCCTAATTTTATTCAATGTTGCAATTCATATATGTGAGCTAATCCTCACTGTGGATTTTCCATTCTTGGTTTTTCCATGTAAATATGGTGCTCTTATGTGTTTGGATATGTCCACATTATTTTTTCACATGATAATATTTTTCTAATGCATGATAAGGGTTGAAGGCCTAACAAGGGTTTGAATGATATTGAGGGATTGAATTTTTTAAGTATAAAACTAATTCACCCCCCTCTTAGTTGTCCTATAGATCTAATAATTGGTATCAAATTTGCACTTCATTGGAGAAACTTTAACCACTTAATGTAGATACAAATGGTGCACATAAAGGGTGTTAAAGATCCTACAAATTATGCTTAAACTAGAAAGCTAGGATGGAGCCCTTTCTTGTTTCTATTGGATTTGGAATCTAGTAGTCAATTGAAAAACGATATACTATACCTACTGTTGGTCTCAAAAGTGATGATGAAATCAAGGAATATGAGAGAAATGGTAAATAAATTAATGCTATTCTAAGTGGCCTCTTTGATTCTGAACTTGGAAAGGTGATAAACCTAAAATATGCTAAAGATGTTTGGACAAAGTTTGAGAGCATTTATGAAGGAGATGATAATGTCAAGCAAGAAAATATCTAGAGCTACAAAGACAAATTTGAAACACTAAGGATGTCTTAAGATGAAGATATTATAGCTTGCATGCTCAAAGTTGATGAAGTTTCCAATTCCATTAATGATCTTAATGGAAAACTAGAGGAAAGGAAAGTTGTGAAAAAGGTATTAAAAACTTTGGTTAAATCTTATAGCTCTAAATTGTCTACTATTGAGGAAGCTCAAAATTTGGATAATTTCTCTAGAGATCATATGTTTGGTGCTTTAACTTCTTTTGAAATGAGAGATTTTGGAAAAGATGCTACAAGTAAAGAAATTGCCTTTAAAGTTTGCAAAGTAGAAACAAATGATGAATCAGATCTAGAAGATCTTGATGAGATGGAAGAAAATTTTGTAAGGAGACTAAAAAAGGGCATTGGGAAATATAGAGGTAATTTACCCTTTAAGTGTTTCAATTATGGAAAGATAGGTCATTATGCTTCTAAATGTCCAATCAAAGTTTCAAATGACAAAACTAAGGATCATACAAGAAAAATTTTCAAGAAGAGTTATTATGTTGAAACAAACAATGGTGTGTCTGATGATGAAGAATATAACTATCCTAATGAAGATAGTGATGAATGCTTATTCATGGCTCTAAATGTTGAAACTAATTCTACTAATTCTGAAAGATGTGTGAAGGAAAGTTCTTCAATAATAGGTCATAACATTGAAGGAACTATGTCAACTTATTTGCATGCTAGAGAAGAAAGAAATTCCTAGATAATTGATAGTGGATGGTCAAATCATATGATAGGTGATAAAATTAAGTTTTTAAAAATTCAAAGATATGATGGTGGTCTTGTTAATTTTGGTGATGATAAATTTTCTAAGATTTTTGGAAAAGGTTCAATTATTTTTTATGGAAATCAAGAAAAGATGATCTTCTTTATGTCAAGGTTCTTTTGGATAATCTTCTAAGTGTAGGATATATTTGTATCAAATAATATAATCTTGTATTTTAGGATGGTCATTGTGAAATTAGAAAATGAAGCTCTGTTACTTTGGTTACTACTAGAACAAGGAAAAAATGTAATGTTTATCAGCTCAAAGGTAGTGGTGCTAAATGCTTTATGTCTCAAATAAATTAAATTTGGCTATGGAATAGAAGGATAGGTCATATCAATTTTGATAGCCTAATGAATATTCTAGTTCTATTAATATTGTGAGAGATCCACCAAATATTATAAACGCTGTCATTGCAATTTGCAAAGAATGTCATGTGGGAAAGAAAATAAAGAAGAGGTTCAAGACTAAGGAATATTCTACCACAAGTCCTTTGGATTTGGTGCATATAGACCTATGTGGACCTACTAAAATAAGAAGCTCATATGGTGACATGTATTTCATGCTATTGATTTATTATTATTCTAGAATGACTTGGGTAACATTTCTTAAAGAGAAACCATAAGCCCTAGATAAGTTCAAGGAATTTAAATCTATGGTAGTGAATGAAATGGGTGTGAAAATAAAGTGCTTGAGATTTGATAGAGGTGGTGAGTTTACCTCCAATTATTTTAATAGTTTTTGTGAAGATCATGGAATAAAACAACATTTATTAGCCCCTAGAACTCCTCAGTCGAATGGAGTTGTGGAGAGTAAGAATAAAATAATTCAAGAAGCAACTAGGATAATGATGAAGGAGAAAAATCTATTGGATTTCTATTGGACATAAGCTATTCATACTATAGTCTACATTCTTAAAAAAGGTCAAGCAAGAGTGAAGAGTTCAAATACTCCCTATGAGTTATGCTATGTAAAATATTTCAAAGTTTTTGGAAGAAAATGCTATATTAGAAGAGATGAAGAAAACTTAGGAAATTTTTTAATGCAAGATCTAATGAAGGAATCTTCCTTGGATATTTTACAAGAAGCAAAGATCATTAGTGCTATAATAAAATGTGGAAGAAGTTTGTTGAAAGTGAAATTGTTAAGGTGGGTGAAGAAACATTGTAGATTTCAATACTAATAGAAGTATATTAGTCTTATGTATCCCCTTGGAGTGAAGAAGTAAAGGATTAAGATAAGGAAAAAGAGATGACAATGAAAGAGGAAGAAACTCTGAAAAATATCCCTAAGAATCCTAAGTATGTGCAAAAGAATCATATTGAATATTAGACCATTTGAGATAAGAGAAAATGTGTTTTGACAAGGAAGAAAGAAACTATGACAAAGGAACAAGTAAATTTCTATTTACTTTTAGAGGTGGAACCTAAAATAGTGACTAAGATGCAAAGATGAGAATTGGATCAAGGCTATGAAAGAGGAATTGAAATAGATTTCAAGAAGAAACAAACTTGGGAATTGGTACCAAGACCAACAAATAAGAATCTGATAGGAACTAAATGGGTTTTTAGGAACAAATTGAATGAGGATAAAAATTTTGTCAGAAACAAGGCTAGACTTGTGTGTAAGGGCTACTCACAAGTAGAAGGAATAGATTTTGAGGAGACATTTGCTCCGATAGCAAGGATGGAATCCATTAGAAAAATTTTGGCTTTTGGAACACATAAATGCTTCAAATTATATCAGATGGATGTGAAGTCTACATTCTTCAATTTGGTGAGTAGGAAGAAGAGGTATACATTAAACAAATTGAAGGATTTCAATTATTAGATGATGTTGATATAGTTTGTAGGTTGAAGAAGGCATTGTATGGAATCAAGAAAGCTCCTAGAGCTTGGTATGTAAGGTTAGATAAGTATTTGTTGCAGAAAGGATTTAGAAAAGGTACTCTAAATAGAAATTTGTATTTCAAATTTGAAAGAGAACAAATCCCGATTGTGGTAGTGTATGTGGACAATATTATCTCTAGAGGAAATAAAGGTATGCCCAAGAATTTAGCAGAGGAAATGTAAAAATATTTTGAGATTTCAATGTGTGGGTATGTGCAGGATCATGATGGGCCAAAAAGTGGCAATATGATGGGTTTTTGTAGGGTATGTGGTTGACGACTTTTTTTAACCCAAAATTGATGAAACGAAAAGGGTTTTTTAAGGAAATTTGTTGCTTTCCACCAATATAAATTATGATCTACTTTGAATTTAATAAATAATTATTATTTATTTTCTATTTGAATTACACCTAAATTCCTGATTGATAGGTTGATTGAAAAAAATCTATAGATTTCAAACAGTATCACATTTTTTGAATCTGAAACATGTGTCACATTCTATGCTTCGCATACTAGAGGATTAAAAAATAAATAAATGAATTTCATGAATTTTTGACCAAGTTAAGGTGGTTAGACATACAAGTTTTTATATTTTTTAAAAGTTGTAATAAAAATTCATAATTAATTATTTACTTGGAAAAATTACAAAAATATGCATCACATCAGGACATGAGTCCTATACTTATATCTAAAATATTATAAAAAAATATTATCATTTTATTGTGGTTAGGGTGCTCAGACAGACACCTACTTCTTATTTTTTCCCTAAAATTTAAGTATTATTGCATTGAAATTTCAAATTTTCACCAAATAATTTTAAAAAATAAATAAATAAACTTAGTAGTTTAGAAACTACATTCAATTTGCTACAAATTCTATTTTTACATATTTTTGAAATAATATAGATAACTTATTCAAATTTTTATGTCAAGTTGCCTAACTCTGATTTTTCTGAATTTTTTGCCACTTAAGGGCTTGTTTTTTCCATGATGATCCTACACATACCCATGTGGGGAGATGAATTTCTTCTTTGGATTACAAATCATGCAATCAAAAAAAGGTATTTTTATTTCACAATCAAAGTATGCTAAGGAAATGTTGAAGAAGTTTGGAATGGAGGATTCTAAACCAATGTGTACTCCTATGGTTACTGGCTATAAGTTGAGAAAAAATAATTAATCTCCTATGACTGATCAAAGAAAATATAGATCAATGATTGAAAGAATGCTATAGGGCATGTGCAGGATCATGATTGGCCAAAAAGTAGCAATATGATGGGTATGTGGCTGATGACTATTTTTTTACCCAAAATTGATGAAACGAAAAGGGTTTTTAAAGGAGATTCTTAAATTTCCACCAATATAAATTATGCTTTACTTTGAATTTAATAAGCAATTATTACTCATTTTCTATTCAAATTATGACTAAATTCCTAATTGATAGGTTGATTGAAAAACATCTATAGTTTTTAAATGGTATCACATTTTTTGAATCCAAAACATGGGCTACATTCTATGCTTTGCATACTATAGGATTAAAAATGAAAAATTGAATTTCATGAAATTTTGACCAAGTTAAGATGGTCAAACATACGAGTTTTTATATTTTTTAAAAAGTTGTAATAAAAAAATCATAATTAATTATTTACTTGGAAAAAAATTACAAAAAAATATGCATCACATCAGGGCATGAGTCCTCTACTTACATCTAAAATCTTATAAAAAATTATTATCATTTTATTGTGGTTAGGGTGGGACAAACACCTACTTCTTATTTTTTCCCTGAAATTTAAGTACCACTACATTGAAATTTCAAATTTTCCTGAATAGATTTTTTTTATTTTAAACAAACCTAGTAGTTTAGAAACTACATTCAATTTTCTATAGATTCTATTTTTACATATTTTTGAAATAATAGAGATAACTTATTCAAATTTTTATGTCAAGTTTCCTAACTCTGATTTTTCTGAATTTTTTGCCACTTAAGGGCTTATTTTTTCCATGATGATCCTACACATACCTTATATATCTAACTAATACTAGATTAGATATCATGCATTTAATTTGTCTTATGGCTAGACTTCAAGAAGATCCCTATGAATCCCAAGTTGTAGTAGTGAAGATGATATTGAGATAATTGAAGGGCACTCCATACTTTGGTTTGTGGCATCTTAGGGATACTAGTTTCTTCTTGAGTGCATAAACATATGCAAATTGGGTAGGTTCTACAGATGATAGAATAAGTAAAAGAGGTGGTGCTTTCTTTCTTGGAAGCATATTGGTTTCATGGTTAAATAAAAAGTAGGATTCAGTGTTATTATTTACTGCAAAAGTGGAGTATATTATAGCAGCATCATGTTGCACAGAAGTTTTATGGATGAAGCAAACATTGAAGGATATTAGAGCATCATATGATGAACCTATTTCTTTCTTATGTGATAATACAAGTACTATGAATATCTCAAACAACCCAATAATGCATTCAAGAAAAAAAATATCTCTATCTGGTATCACTTTCTAAAAGAAAAAGTTACAAAGAATGAGGTGAAGCTAGAGTATGTTCCTACAAAATATCAAGTTGCAGATATCTTTACAAAGGATCTTTCAAAAAATGATTTTGATTATCTCTAGAAAAATTTAGGGGTTATTGCCCCTTCTTTCAATTAGATGCATAAGTGTGTGCATCTATTAGGGAAGCATTTCAAGATACATTCTTGGTCCTGGACTGATGTTGAAGGATACCTCTCAAGGGGAGAAGGTAGTGATATTGTTGGTTGATGCAATCATGTGGAGCATATTGTTTGCCCCTAAGGGGGGAGCATAGAAAAGTGAGTGTAGTGAAATTTCTTGTTGGTGTTGCAAGTAGTGTCTAAAGTGGTGTATGTAGATGTCAAAGTGGGAGAACAAGAAAGAAAATTTCTATGTAGATGATGTGTTAAAGGTGCAAGTGTTTCCCTTTGAATGTTTTCAAAGGGGCAGAGTAAGAGAGTTCAATGTTGGAAAGAGAGTTGGATGAGTTTATGGCCCTTTTCCATTGATGTCAAGGGGAGAGAGAATTGGTTGAAAGACCATAGTTCAAAGGAGTATTGCAGGATAAAGCTAGAATTTTTTGGGAGAAAGTTTGTTGAATATGGTTTGAAGACCACTAGGGGGAAGTGTTTAGGAGCAAGACAATAAGAGTATGAAGAGATGCCCCAATGAAGGGGAGTGTTGCTTATTACAGAGTTGATGGTTTCTTTTCTTATTGATGGTTTATAGAGAGATGGTGTTTTTATCATACAAAGGGGAATATTGTTGCAAGTATGCTATAGGTGTTGTCATTGATGTTAATAATTGTTGGTGTTGGTCATTGATGTCAATAGTACAAAGATGGTTAGTTTTTTCAAGTGCTTGTGCTAGTATGAATGTGTTGTGATTTGATAAGAATGTTTTTGATGTTGTCATAAGTGTTGACATTGATGTCTTGATAGATAAGAGTTGGAGTTGTAGTTAGTTCACTTGGTTTCCAAGTTCCTTTGAGAAAAAATGAATAAACAAGTGTGTAGTGTGTTCAGTGTTGTGCAATTCAAATATGGTGATTAGAGGTTTTTAGAGTTTTTATATCCAAAGTTTTAGGTTCTCGAACATTTTGTAATGAAATTTTTTTTTGACAATTTTTCTATCTGTGTAGAAGGTTGTCTAAGAGAAATGAGATTGCTCCACATTTCTTCACAGTAAGGTTTCTTGTCTTATGGATTTACGAATGAGCTTATATTTTCAATAACTTCATTTCCTTAATTTTTCAAGTGATGAGGTGTTCCACAAGGCTAGTTAGTGAGTTGCGTTCTATGGTAGTGTGTTTGGTTGGACAAAACAATGGTACATTCTCAGTTTCAAGTGGTACTGGTAGAATTGCATAATATTCTAATGTTGTTGGAATATTTTGATATGTAGTGTGGATGCTATATGAAGAGTTTTTGTGGGGTCCAAATTATCTATAGAAGTGTGTATTATGTTGCTTGTAGTGTTAGGGGTATGTGCAGGATCATGGTGGGCCAAAAAGTGGCAATATGATGGGTTTGTGGCTGACGACTTTTTTTTACCCAAAATTGATAAAATGAAAAGGGTTTTTAAAGGAGATTCCCAGGTTTCCACCAATATAAATTATGCTTTAATTTGAATTTAATAAGTAATTATTGTTCATTTTCTATTTGAATTATGACTAAAGTCCTGATTGATAGGCTGATTGAAAAACATCTATAGCTTTCAAACGATATCGCATTTTCTAAATCCAAAACATGCATCACATTCTATGCTTCACATAATATAGGAATAAAAAATGAAAAATTGAATTTCATGAAGTTTTGACCAAGTTAACGTGGTCAGACATACGAGTTTTTTATATTTTTTAAAAGTTGTAAGAAAAAATTCATAATTAATTATTTACTTGGAAACAAATTATAAAAAAATATGCATCACATCGAGACATGAGTCCTCTACTTATATGTAAAATATTATAAAAAAATATTATCATTTTATTGTGGTTAGGGTGGTCAGACAGACACCTACTTCTTATTTTTTCCCTGAAATTTAAGTACTACTACATTGAAATTTCAAATTTTCACCGAATACGTTTTATTTTTTTGAAACAAACCTAGTAGTTTAGAAACTACATTCAATTTTCTACAAATTCTATTCTTAGATATTTGTGAAATAATCTATTTAACTTATTTATTTTTTTATGTCAAGTTGCCTTACTCTGATGTTTCTATTTTTTTTGCCACTTAAGGGCCTGTTTTTTCGATGATGATCTTGCACATACCCTTAGTTCAGGTTTGGCCAACTTGGTGTGCTAGCGCTATTTGGGGAGGTATCTCATGGACTATGAATGTATTATGTGGTGTGGTGGTGTGGTTGTCCTTCACTTCTTTCCACCACAGAAGTGTTTGGTGCTGACCTATTTTGGTGTTGCATTTTTTAGGTGCATACATTTCGTTAAGGCTAACCTAATTGAGATTGTTTAAGTCATGGATGGTATATAAACAAGATAAATTATTGAATATGAGAGTGGATCTATAGAATGTATAAGAAGGATGCAAATTTTATTGAGTGTGGTGATCTGAGTGTGATCCTAATGTCTATGACTCCATTGTAGTGAGCATAAGGATCTACATTTTTATTGTGCTTGAAGTTACTAGAAGCAATGAGTCGAATATTGTGGATGGCATAAAATTTCAGTGGTGGATTTCTCCTGTTGCCTTGAGATAGTGAATCTCTTTATAACAGTCTTCCTCTATCTTCTTTCTTCTTAGTATTAAGCCACTCGATAGTGAGCCTTTCTTCTTTTTCAAGGTAGTGAGCCTAATTGTATTTGGTGTTGAAATTCATATATATGTCAGTTAATCCTCACTATGTTTTTTCTCTTCTTGGTTTTTTCACGTAAATTTGGTGTTCTTATGTGTTTGGATTTGTTTGCATTACTGTTTCATATGTTTACATTCTGCTAATGCATTATAAAGGTTTAAGGGCTAACAAGGGTTTGAATGATATTGAGGGATTGAATGTTTTTAAGCATACAACTGATTCACCCCCCCCCCCCTCTCAGTTGACTTATGAATCTAACAACCCTAATATCTATTTATTTCTTTGGTTTGGGTATATAATATTTTTGCATGAACATGAGCCTAACATGGTGGCCATCATTGATATTAAATTCTTCAATCCCTTGAAAGACTATATAAATTCACAAAGTTATAGCTACATCTTGAATCCATGTCCGTGAGCATAAAATAGGTTTTCTAGAGAAATAAAGTGTAGGGTTAGAGAAGAAGGTATCAAAGGAAAATACATTATGCTCAAAGGAAAAAAGAATGGATGATTTTATATTAATCTTTGAAACTATAGACCATAAATTTGTATATGAACATAGTTCCATGCATACAATGCTCCTTTATAAGTAGATTGATTATGAAGATGGTCATGTTCAACTTATCAAGAATGGTAATTTTTCTTCCTTTTTAAGAATTTAAATATTATATTTTTGGATGCTAATTTAATAATGACCTCAATTAGCATTTCAACATTGTTATATACCATATCAATTAAGTTCAACTTGAGTCTAATCATCATCTATGATTTTAATTTTAAATTTTTATTTCCATCATTTAGCAAAATCTTTTAGATTATATTTAATTGGGAGTATATGGAATCACAAATATATGTTTTAACTCTAAAAATGCATTATATGAACACCATGCTAGAAGCATTGAGAAAAAAATATTCAAAACACTACAAAAACTATTCTCTCATCTAGATATGACTAGAATTGATCATTCTTTTATCATGTACCTTCATGAATAATATAAAATACATATAAGAGTTCATGTAGGAAATGGAAATCTTAGACTGCATATTATTTGAATTGTAGAGCTCCTCCATTATGTCATGTCTTCTTGTAGATGGGGAGTTTGATGGTTTATTTTTATTTTAGATCCAACATCCCTTAGAAAATAGTTCAAGTGGTTTATCATGTCCAATTTAAAAATAACATGATTATTAAGTATGAAAAAAACATAAATTTGAAAACAAAATCATGTCAAACTTTGAATGTAAATAACTGATACTCAAAGCATCTTCCCTTTTGTCTCACCTCTAATGAATGTACCTTTCAATTGACTTCAACATTCCAATTTAATGTCATATAAGAATTTTTTTCAAACATTTGAGAGGCTATTCTTAAACATCATCTTGTTCAATAGTGAAGTTCAATAGTGAAGGTGATTTTTTGTCAATAAAAATAGAATAATTATTTACAATATTCTAATATGAATGAAAAGTAAAAATTTAATGAATGTTTAACTATTTAATTAGATGATGATTTAATAAGGAAAATCTCATGCAACCAGATTATCTATCAGCACATGCTCTTGAAATGGGTTTGCTGTTTTCAATGCCACGAGATTATCGTAAGAGTATTTAAATGCTTTTAAAATCATTCTTCTAGAAGATTTGATTTCAACCGCATTACAAATGCATTTGGAAAGTGCAGGCCACGATTTTAGTAGGTGAGCCGATTTTGGGAGCGAGAGAATATTAAAATGAAACCAATTTTAATAATCGCAAGTGACCGGCAACTTTGTTGACTTGATTGAAAAGTAATGTTTACGTTCACATGTGATAAATCCGCTGGTGCGGCCACGATGATCTCTATAAATACCATCCATACCCATTTCGGACAGCAAAGCCGAACGCCACAAGACGAAAGAGAAGAAAAACGAAGCAGAAGAAGAAGAAGCAGAAGATGGTGGTGGGAAGCATCAGTCATGAAATCGAGTCTCCATTGGAGGCGAAGAGACTCTGGAGTGCCTTTGTGAAGGACGGTCATAATCTCCTGCCAAAGCAAGCACCAGAGCTTTTCTCAAGCATCATCTTCCTGCAAGGCGAGGGAGGTGTGGGCAGCATTAGGCAAATAAATTTCACCCCTGGTATGAATCATATCATCTGAATACTCGTTGCTTACAATCAGAACTATCCTTAAGACATAACTTGTTCTTCATTGGCTTTTGTGATGCAGCGAACAAGGATTTCAGTTACGTGAAGGAACGCGTGGAGGAAGTGGACGAGGAGAAGTTTGTATACCGCTACAGCCATGTGGAGGGAGGACTGCTGGGGAAGAAACTAGCTTCTGCCACATACGAATTCAAATACACTCCGAAAGCAGAGGGAGGATGCGTTTGCAGCTGTTCAATCCAGTTTGACAGCCTTCCCGGTGTTCCTCAGGACGAAGGAAAAGTAAAGGAGATTAAAGAAATGAGCACCGCTCTCTTCAGGAAGATTGAGGCTTATCTGGTCGCCAATCCCACTTTGTACTGTTAAGCATTCTCCTTGATATCTATAATGGATGGTTATTGACAAAGTTCCAGCGGTTTCCTTCGTTGTTTCTCTCTCAGGTTTTCTCCACCGAGTTTGAATAAAAATTAAAAAGCACCATTGTGTTCACTGGTTCTGTCGTTATCGTTTGTCGAACATGAATGATCTAAGTTCGAACGGCAATGTCTATGGAGCATACAATCTGGTCATTATTTATTAATTAATTTTTTTTTTAAAATACATTAATTAATTAATAAATACATCAAATGGTCAGATTGTACGCTGCATTGACAATTCCTAAAAATGCATCACTTGTTCTTCAGATTATAAATGGTCATATTTATTATTTATGTTAAGAAAAATAATCTATATCATATTTAATCATTCAATTTTATATATTTTGTTAATTTGAAGGGCCAAGCCTCATTTAAATGGCAATGATCACATATCTAAATATTACTATTTGTATATTTCTTTATATGTTAAATAATTATATTTTAGTAATGATATTATATTTTTATATGATTAATAAACAGATTTTTAATTGTAATGATGATTCTCTTCGTAACATTTGAATTATGTATAGGTTCATTATAATAAATATTGATAATAAAAAAAATGTCCTACATCTAAAGTTAGAGAAAGATGACATTTACACAACTAACATATTATATGCAATTTCTATAATTACATTTTAATAATTATTATTTTTCTATCTCATAAATCAATTCTAACATTACTCCTTATGTATTGATGTTCATACATGCATTATCATTAATATTGAACATCTTATGTTGAGGGTGTTGGAAGGATAACATGCTAGAAAACTATACAACATCATTATAAGAGAAATATAAAAAACAACATTAATATCAATAAAAAAAATAAGATATATGTTCACAGCCAACATTCTTGTTAGAAGGTATTCTTTTTTCATCAATCAAATCCTCATCATTTAATCTATCATGTGGTACCAAATAATTTGAACATGTTTTCCCTTCCTTCTGTATCATACTCTCTTCTCTTTTATCTTGATATATTTCCTTTTCACACCATTTAATATCTATAAGTATATATACATACCAAGAATTTCAAAATGCAAGTAGATTTTTCTTAATGATCAAATTATATCTCCATATTATATTAACTTCTAGAGTTTTGATCCAAGTGGGATATTTAGAAAGCAATTGAATAGATTTACGTCTATCATGACATTGTGCATGCATCTCTACCTCATTGTGGGACCATTTTTTTAATTGAATAATATAGGGGACACACTATTGTGCATTAAGTTGATATATGTGCTGAAAATTTATAATGACAATATGTACAATTATAATTTCAATATGATTGTTCAAAATTAATTTAGCTATGTTCAAGGCATATGAAAATAGTAATTAGTTATGTAGAACAATAAAAAATATATATATTTTATAATACATATCATGTGAAAATATATGCTCTTTATTTTTATACAATTTTAATTAGTCTAGATAATTATCTTAAATTAATAGTATTATTGTCTAACTTCAAATTTTTTGTTTTATGTTTATCATCTTTTAGGATCCAAAGATGTAAAATCACTATTTATCTAATGTTGCTATGTCTTTTATTAGTTTTTCTCCCAACCAAAATTTCTTTGAGGTATTTGTTATAATGTTAGTACATCCTAGTAAAAAAACACATAGATAAAAAAAAGATGTACATTTTGAACTGACTATAAAGAAAACTATATAACATATTATTTGGAGAGACTATTTTGCTTGTAAGTTTATGGGCATCCAGGACAACACTAAACTTGTTTGAATTATGCACCAAAAACATGACACTAATTATTGGATGTTAACATGTATTTGAGACTATAATATGGGAATGGAGATTTATAAGAGATCATTATTTCCAAGTGGGTGAGATTTTCATTAAAGATTTCAATTATGTGTTTGAACGTATCAATTAAATGTCCTAAAATTTCATGTTTGAAATATATCATTAGTACCCCACCCCATTATATTGAGGGCGGAGATTCTAAAAAAGTATAAGAAATACTATAAGTTATTATTCACAATTGTTAGGATTCTGTAAGAAAATCAAATTAGTTTCGTATTCTAGAATATTTGTTGAAACAATTATTTCTAAACATATTCTAATTTCTTAAGACATATGAGTGGAAAAATAAACCTTTATGACATCCAATTAACTATGAAGTATTTACTTTTAATTTTAATCAATGACATCATTATTACACTTAGGAAGGGAGTGACCATCTAAACATTAAAAGAAATTTGATCTATCCCTTCTTTCATGCAAACCAATAGTAAGGTGAAGCTAATCAAGAGAGATCAATTCGATAAAGGATGAAATTGTGGGTCTCACTTAGGATTAAAATGAAAGATAAGGAAATGTCCATGAGTTAAGAGAAGTTATCAAGTCTAATATAAATGTAACTCATAGAATTTGCCTATTATCACAATCTACAAGAAAGTTATTGCTACTAATGATAGACAGATGGAGGTTAAAATTATGGGAATTCTTTTGTCCCTAAATAAATATTTTATTTACCCAATAAAAAATCTTTAATTAATAATAGAATTCAATCTATCCATTTCAAATAATTTGAGAATTGTGATTTAAGTAACTTGGTAAAATTGTAAAAGAAGAAGAGACATATAATTTCATGGAGAGAATACGAAGAGATGAGAAGTTTGGGAGGAAAAGGTAAGAAAATGTAGTAATAAAGTAATGTTGAAGTGGTTTCCTATCTATTTCAACATCAGTGAAATATGGTAATTGTAAGAGAGATAAGATTTTTTTAACAAGGAATGCATGTAAATAAATCATATTTCATATTTACAATTAATTCAACATTAATTATCTATAATTCTAACTCTTGTATCTAAATTCAAGAATTATTCAATTTTTTTAATTAATCTATATTTTATATAGGTTTATTTTCCCATACAAGATTACTAGAGATGTGAAAATACATAAGAGTAAGTCGTATGATTTTAATGGTGAAATTCAAATACACATGTTGATAAATGATGTAATCTTGTGTGATTTCAAGCACTTTCCTTCACATTGTTAATCTTCTATTTACATAAATTCCCACATCATTTACTTATACCTTATCCATTTTTTTCTCACACTCACATGTATTCCTGATTTATTATGCATATTCCAAGATGCATGTGTGTGTAGGATGGTGTTTCGATCTGCAACTACAAGGAGTTGAGCAAGGGCATCCGAGCCCTAGCTTGTGTTTGCTTTCTCTCTTTGTGCGAAGGTTGGGGTGGGCATTTGATTCATTCTGTGGGGGCATTAATCTTTTGCTATGGCTGTCCTTTGAAGCTCTGGCCTGGTTGTGTTTGGCCATTTTTCCTACATGTGAGGGTTTCCTCTGATCTGTTGTGCTTAGGGCTAGATCTTTCTTGTGTTGGTCTATCCCAGGCCTTTTGGTGGCTATGTCTCAGGGTAAGCCATCTAGGGTTGCACCCGACATGGATTTTCGTGCTGCAGTGGGCTTGAAATCACCAAGACAAGGAGCGAGGGTTTTTGAAAACACCCTTTTCTCTCTGAATATAGGGTCTATGGAATCAAATTTGTCTGGTGGATCTCAGATCTCGAAGATTAACAGTTGTCTTGAGCACTGCAAAGATAGACCTAAATTGGTGATTCTGATTGAGATGATTGCTGAGGATATTGAATATTATTCAAAGCATTCTCTGTATTGCAATTTTTTGGGAATGAGAGTGTCTCTACAACTTTTGAAAACTTGGGCTCGGAGGACTTGGGAGCTAGAGGGTGAAATGGAGGTCACGCTGCTCGCAAATAATTTTTTCATGGTCACATTTATCTGCTTGGCTGATCACAATAGGGTTTTTGAGGGGGGGGCCTATTTTCACAACTAGGTTGGGTTGTTCGTCAAGCCATGGCATGCAGGCTTTAATCCCTCTGAGGAGCTTCTGAATCGTGTTTCAGTGTGGGTTCGGTTGCCCATATTTCCAATTGAATGTTGTCATGAGAATGTTCTACACATGCTTGCTTCAATGCTTGGGAAGTTGGTGGAGTCTTTGACACAAACCCTAGGTAAGAAAGTAATGACTTTTGCTCGAATTTGTGTGGAAATTGATTTGAGTAGACCTTTTCCAGATGCTTTGGATATGTGTGTGGGTTCCCATTCTTGGGTGCAACAATTGGATTATGAGACCCTTCCTTTCTGATGTCGCCTCTGTCATGAATATGGTCACCTATTGCGTAGATGCGTAAAGGCTAAGCCTGTGGTGCCTTAGCCTCCACCTCCTCCTCGTAACACCCCTGATGCTGATAAGGGGAAGAATCCTATTTTTGTTGAGGGGACGGATGCTGAGGGTTATGTTCCTATTAAGGCTCGTAACCAGAATAGAGGTCAAAAGAGGACTTTGATGGAGAGACAAGATGAGGATACTTTTAACAGGTTTGAGGTCCTGGATTATTTGGGTCAGCAAGAAGTTAATCCAGGGCTAATAAGTGTAGATTTAGGTGTGGTGGGTTCTGGCCTGGAGGATCACACTTCCATTACTCCTCCCGCTCCACAGGACGAGTCTGCCATGCCTATGGTCACGGATGTGCAGGTTGGGGCTCAGGTGATGTTGGGTCCAAATGTTGAGTTGGGGCAGGGGGATGGAAGCACTTATTTTCCTGCATGGAATGTTGGTTCGGATGTGGCTAAGAGTAGCAAGCCTTCTCCTCAATTAGGCATTCTGCAAAAGGATGGCAAGAAGGAGGGTTCAGAGAAAAGTGTTAAACTTGGCAGGAAGAAAGATTTGGAAAAGATTAAGATGATGGGGGAGACTTTGGTGGAGTCAGGGTTTGTTAAGACCCTGAATTCTCATTTTTTGACTCCTTTGAAATGATCATTATTTCATGGAATGTAAGGGGCTTGAACAGTGGCCCTAGACAAAAAGTTGTTCGTGAGTTGGTAAGAAGTCATTCTCCTAATGTTCTTTTTCTTCAGGAGACCAAGTTATCTATTGAGTGCATGATGGGTTTATCACCTAAGTTGTGGAAGAATGGTCAATGCCAGTGTATTGGGGCTCAGGGATCCTTGGGGGGTGTGGCTTGTTTCTAAAACCCTCAGAAGATTCAACCTTTGTGGTGGTTATCCTTCAAGTCCTCTTTATCCATGGTTTCTTTGTGTCTTGAGTTGGGAGAGTCTATTCTTTTCTCCAATGTCTATGCTCCTATTGAGTTCCAAGGTAAACTTCTTTTATGGACAAATATTCATTTTGTTCATAGCCTATTTCCCTATCTACCATGGATCATTGCAGGTGACTTTAATGACATTACTGAATTAGCTGAGAAACGGGGTGGTATTGCAAGACTAGAGCCTTCTACGTTGTTGTTTCGGGACAATATATCAGCTCTCAATCTTGTGGATATCAAACCTAACAATGGTCAATTTACTTGGAACAACAAAAGGGTGGGAGATAGTTGCATTGTTGAATGACTAGATCGTTTCATGGTCTCCTACTTTTGGGTTGGGGGAATGTGGTCCTCTAGTTCTGAGATATTAGATTGGAGAGGTTCAGATCACTGGCCTATAAAGCTAGTTATCTCTTCTGCTCGGATGCCTCAGATGCCAACCTTCAAATTCCAACTAATGTGGCTGCGGGACCCTGACCTTTATGGATGTGTTGTTGAATGGTGGAGGTATGGTAGACCTACTTATGGTACTGCAATGTATAATTTTTCTAAGCTCCTTCAATATGTTAAGTATCAGCTTAAACGGTGGAACCGACAATGCTTTGGAAACATTTACCATGCGAAGCATGCTGCACAAGGTGAATTGAATGGTATTACCAGGTTGATTAGGGAGGATGGGGTGTCTAAGAATTTGTTGTAGGATGAGGATAGGGCATTGAAAGCTTTGGAGGAGTGGGAGCTGAGGGAGGAAATCTACTGGAAACAAAAAGCTCAGATTGAGTGGCTTCAGGAGGGAGACAAGAATACGACCTTCTTCTTCAATTCGGTGAAGGCCAGACATCATGGTAATTCTATATCAGCTTTGGTGACTGATAGGGGAGAGGTTCTTTCTTCTACTCAGGATATCTCAAATGAAGTTGTGCAGTATTTTGCTTCTTTATTCAGGGAGGACTCACAAGGGGACTCGGTTGAAGAGGCTTAGGTCCTCTCTTGTATTCCTTCTTTGGTCTCTTGGGAGATGAAGGAGCATCTTATGAGTGATATTTCGTTGGATGAGTTGGAGAAGACTGTTTTCCAGATGAAGAAGGGTAAAGCTCTTGGTCCGGATGGTTTCTTGATTGAGTTCTTCCAGGAATTTTGGGAGATTATCAAGTTGGATTTATTGGCAGTCGTTCAAGAGTCTCAAAAGAATAAGCAAATGCTTCGGGCCCTGAATTCTACCTTCCTTACTCTCATCCCCAAGGGTGATGGGGATGATCAGTTAATTCAATTTTGCCCCATTTCTCTTTGCAATGTTATTTATAAAATTATCTCTAAGTTGATTGCTAATAGGTTAAAAAAGTGGCTTACACTATTGATTTCTGAGGAACAGAGTGGTTTTGTGGCGGGCCGCCAGATTTTGGATGGGGTGGTTATTGCTACTGAGACTATTCATTCTATGGCCAACTCCAAAGATAAGGCTATGTTCATCAAGCTGGACATGGCTAAGACTTATGACAGAGTTCGATGGTCCTTCCTCTGAAAGGTTCTGGGGGCCTTTGGTTTTGAGGAGGAGTGGATTCGTTGGGTTACGAGTTGTGTGACTTCAGTTTCTTTCTCTATTTTGATTAATGGGGAGCACTCTGAACTCTTTGGTGCTTCTCGGGGTTTACGGCAAGGTGACCCCCTCTCTCCTTGTTTCTTCTTTTGGTGGAAGGTTTGGGTTGATTGATAAAAAGGAATGTGGAGGGGGGTTTCATTCAGGGATGGCAATGGGGAGGTAGCTTCCCTGTGCAATCTCACTTATAGTTTGTGGATGACACTGCTTTGATGGGCATGGCTACTATTAGGGAGGCTTCAAACATGTGCAAGGTGTTAGGTGTTTATCTTGCTGCATCAGGCCAGTTAATTAATGAGGGCAAGTCTTCCATTTTTTTCTTCAATACTTCATACTCCATTTAGAGGAAAATTGCTCATATTCTCAGATTTCAGATTGGGGATCTCCCGCTGACCTACCTTGGGATTCCTATTTCAGTTGGTAGGTAGTCTAGGGATTCTTGGCAGGCTATTCTAGAAAAAATTGTGTTAAAGTCACTCATTGGACCCTTCGCTGGCTGTCTTTTGCGGGTCGGGTTCAGTTGCTCAAATATGTGGTTCAGGCTCTCCCTCTTTATAGGTGTATGATTCAGGTGGCGCTGATGGGCTTTGTTAGGGATCTTGATTCCTTAGCAAGACAATTTTTATGGGCTGGTAGTTTATTATCTTCCAAGTGGAGCCTTGTTAGATGGGATGTTGTTTGTAGCCCAAAACAATTTGGTGGTCTTGGGTTAAGGCAGGCATTGCTATCTGGTACAGCTCTGGCTACTAAATTATATTGGCATTGGTGTGTGGAACGGGACTGTGTGTGGGCTAGAATTTTGACTCAAAAGTACTTTCCAAGGATTCCTCAGAGTGATATCCCTCGTTATAGCTTGACAGGGAAGGGATCTGTGATTTGGAATACTCTCAAGAAAGGGGTTGCGCTCGTTAAGGGTGGCTTATTCTAGATTTGCAAGAGCGGGTTAGAGGCACATTTTTGGCATGACGCTTGGGATGGTCACCCTCCCATTGTTTCTTAGTATCCTCATTTGCTTACATTGTGCCAGAGGTTCTGTGAAGTAGGATGGTTGAGGGTGTGCGACTTTAAGTCTCTTTCCTTTCAGGGGCAGTTGGTGGAGGCAAGGTGGAAGAATCCAAAGGAATGGCCTGTTGTTGGTATGGAGGAGGAGTGCGCTGAGCTTCATTACATTATTTCTTGTCGAAGTTGTAGCTCCCTCATGGATGAGGATGTGTTGGCTTGGTCTCCTAACCCCAAGGGTGCTTACACTATTTCTTCTGGGTATCAGGAGTTGCTTTCCCAGCAGATTGCGAGGGTGGAGGTTCATTGGTGGAAGAAAGTTTGGAATAAGTTTTCTTGGCCAAAGTGTAATTGCTTTATTTGGACTTTGGCTTGGAATAGGTGTTTGACTTGGGATAATATCCGGAAGAGAGGTTTTTCAGGCCCATCTAGGTGTGTTCTCTGCGGGTGTGGGGAGGACTCTCACTTGTTCTTCCATTGTTCCTTCACCTTATAGCTCTGGCATTTCTAGTGGGGTGTTTGCAAAAGCCCATGCATTCATGCCTCCTCCCTGGTTGAGTTTTGGATTAGTCTAGGGAGGCCCCCCTCCTCGGCCTCTTTCTTGTAGGATGTTTGGTATGTTGGTCCCATCTTTCTGCTTTGGCAAGCTTGGTTAGAAAGGAATCATAGAATCTTTTGGGGTGAAAAATTGGGGATTCAACAGGTTTGGTTTAGAATTGTGGGAATGATCCAGGAGACTATTGAAGCTAAAGGTGAGATTGTGTTGCTGTTAGAGAAAGGAGATGCTGAGATGGTTGATCAGTTGGGAATTCAGGGGCTATCTTTGGCTTCTACTTACGTCAGGAGAGGTAGGCGTGTGAAGCAAAAAGTTCAAAGGGTGGGGAGTTGGTTTCCCCCTCCTGTTGGATTTTTGAAAATTAATACGGATGGCTCATCTAGGGGAAATCCTGGACCCGCTGGGATTGGCGGGGTTGGTAAGGATTCTTCTGGATCAATGGTGTTTATTTTTTTTGCTAATGAAGGGATACATGCTGTCAATAGGATGGAAGGCTTGGCTATCCTCTATGCCTTGAAGCAGGTGTATGCTTTAGGGTGGCATAAGGTTATTTGTGAGTCTGATTCTCAAGTCTTGGTCAATTTACTTCATGAAAAGAAGATTTTTGATGTTAGCTGGCAGTTAGCTATGATGGTGCAACAGATATTACAGGTTAGCTCTTTGATGGAATCGGCGTCTTATGTCCATATTCCAAGGGAATGGAATAGGGCGGCTAATTGTCTGGCCAAATGGGCGTCAGAGAATATAGATGGTGGGAAGATTGATGGGTGGGAGCAGATTTCCCGTGAGTTATGTCAAGATTTGGAGAGGATTCTTGCGGAGGATGGGAGTGGTATTGGGGAAGGGTGATTTTGTTCCTAGCTTTTCTTGTGGTTTCTGTTGGTTCCTGGGGCTTTGGCCCTTTGCTGTTATGTATTGCTTTGTTCTGATTTTCAATAAAGTTTTTACCCCTTTTTATTAAAAAAAAAGAAATAAAAAAAAAGATTTATTATGCATATTCCTTAAAAAATCATCCCCACCTTAACTATTTCATCATTTTGTCTTGATTGAAATTATAAATTTTGAATCATAACTCATATATGTAACTTCTTATATGAAAAAGAAGGACAAGGGTGAATTTAAAATGACATTTCTCCCAATTTTTGATAGATTGAGTTTGCACTCGTTGAAATCCACTCTACAATTTTATATTTGAACCTTGAAATTTTAAAAATAATTCATATTTTTTATGGATTCCACCCATTCATTTCCTACCTATATTTGAATAAATACACATTTGCATGATATCCTACTCTATACTTGTATTTAAGGCATAAAATTACATTCATTTCACCACCCAAAAATTTATTCAAATATCATTCACATTTAATTGTATGGTAAAAGGAATATAGATCTACACAAGCATTCCTAGAAGCATATGCATGACTAAAGAGTGTTATATCCAAAATCTCAAATTTATTTTTTTATTGATTTATGTCCCCTAGTCACATAAAAAAACCCATAGTAAGTTACTTCTATTTATCACCATGCCTTATATATCATTAAGATGTAGAAGAGGCTAAGTCAAATTAGGAAAAGTGAAAAATGAAGTTGATGGATTTATAGTACAAGTTCATAGGAATAGGATAGATTCACAGTTTTCCACTAGGTTCAGCTCCCCCTTATGTGCCTGGATATAATTATGCTTTTAATTTTCCCATTTTATGATCAGATTTGAAAAATTAAAGTTAAATTGGGGATTATCAATTAATAGTCATTTAACAACAGTCAAATCACTAAAATAGGCCTCGACTAGGGTGTTAGTGCTCCTATCCAGCCAATTTTAGCCCCAATTCAAATATGTTGATGTCAACATTTTAACATTGTCAATTGTCGATAATTGATTTTGTTGGAAATTAAATAAATGCATATAAATACAAGTCTTTTTCACCAATTTAAATCCTAACAAGAACTATAATTTTTGAAGTGACAATTGAGCATCCTAAAAAGAAATTAAGATCAGAATTACCATAATTATTGCAATACTATTTTAGTCAAGTAGCATGTTAGAAATGCATCAAGTTTTCATGTGAGTTTGTTTATGTTTCATATCCATTTCTTTTGTGAGAACTAACACTTGTAGGATTTCAAATCAAGCATCCAATTCCTCTTGAAGGTGACAACTGTACAATGACTTCAATCCATCAAGGAATGTATGTCTAAGTGGTAAGTTACAACAATTGTCAATTTATCACTTGTATATCCACTTGCTTCTCCCTGACCTAGGGTAAGCACTCTTTTTAAATTATCACTCATTATAGAGGTAGAAATACCAAAACAGGGTTTGACTTAGAAAATACCTTATATGACACAACCCTTTACCTTCTTCCTTGTGTGCAAGTTATAGATCTAAAAAAAAATGGGAATGTGATGAAGGCCACACCGCCCAAAACCCACAGAAATCACAACAACAGATGCCAACACAAAAGATGTGAGATAGAAAAATGACTCACTTTCAATTATTTTCAGAAAATGAAATTATAGATTCAAAGCTTACATGCTACAACCTCATGGGCTTGATTCATTACAACAAAATTCAACTCTAAAAAGAAAATGTACTATTCAAAGCCACAATCTGCACTATCAGGGCCACCTTCTACAACCCCCACTTAACCCTTTTTATTTTCCCCAATAACCTCCCTAGAATGTTCTAGAAAGATCAAATTTCCAATCTCTTTTTTGGCGCCAAAATTCCCGCCATTTGATTTCTGGCCTAGGAAGATTTTTTTATGAAATTCACTTTTTAGAGGACCAACTTCATGGGGCCATAACTTTTGATCTAGGTGTTTGATTTACTATTATTGCATATCGTTAGAAATCTCTTCATGAGCTCTACAACATGTGAACAACCATATGTTGGTTTGGCCACCTTTTGAGTTGTTTCTGGGCCTCTAGAGTTTTATATCTGAATTTGAAGCTACATTGGAGAAATTTCTCAAGATGAAAACTTTAATTTTTCCCAAATCGTGCAGGGTATTGAGGTGATTCTTTCATGACTAGAATTTTTTTCAACTCTACTCCCCAAGGTAAATTTTTACATCCATACGAGCCCGTTTAGGCCGACTTACTAAAAATAGTAAGTGCATGTTTTTCGCTATTTTTGATGTCTAACTATCTTACACCCCTTAAGTGCCATCATGGGACTCAAAACAGCTAAAGAAAATAAAGAAAACAATTTTTTTTTGGGTGATGCAATATTTCCTACATTGTTGGATGTTCCTACATCAGAAAGAATCAAATTCTTAATTTCTCATTTAAGAGTTCAAGCTACACGAGTCAAAAAATTAGGGAAAGTGGAATTTATCAATGACAAATGAAGTTCCAACACTGAGTACAAAAGGGAAGATCCTACAAACAAGGAACAACTAAGATTTGAATTCTATTTCTAGAGGCTCGTATTCTTAGGTATAGGGTTCCAAAACCCCTATGGGTAAACCCACAAAAGTTGTTTACAATTCGAATGAGGAAGGAAAACTTGCAAAAAAAGACCCCATGCCAAAAAATTCATTCTTGGGGTTTGAACAAACCAAAAGAGGGTTCGGTCAAACCTAGGTTCGAGCGAACCCATTTAATGCATCTTGTCAAAAAACAAAAATGCAAACCCCTTTTGAAAGGGGGTTTGAATGAACTAGGGTTCGAATGAACCCTAGTTTGCTCGAACCCCTGGGGGTTCGCTCGAGTCCCCTCTGGTTTGAGCGAACCCCCCTTTTCCCTAATTCCTGCTCTCTACCACCAAAAAAATCATAATTTTTTCCCTTTGAAGCTTGGGTTGAGGATGAAAATGGAGGATACTTAATGAACCCAACAGGAATTAGGTAGTCCTCAAAATGAGCTATCCAATGACTATAATTTTAAAATGTTTCGGTTTTATTATCTATTTATTTTTTTAGTTTTATTAAACATAGGTTTTTCACCAAAAATGATGCTCTTTGTTCTACACATGTGGAAAAATAGAAGATCATCAAAAAAAAATTGAAAAATATGAGTGCACCAGATATTGAAGTCCTTGATCCAACAAAAAAAAAATTGAATTTCAATACATACAAAAAAAGTTATGCATTATACGGTCCGCCTACATCTGAATTGTAATTGGTTTGACTTTGAAACTTGATTAAGGAAAAAATATTCAATAAAAAGTTATCTAACCAAGTGGAAGCATTGGATATCGGAGTTACAAATCTAAATTTGAAATAATTGGAATTTTATCCTTCATTGGAAAAAAGTTAAGCATTATACGGTGAGCGTCACTCCTTAAAAATGTTGTTTTTTGAAAAAAAACTAGTTTTCGAGGGAGATGGAAAAAGAGGTGCAATTTGATTTAAAAAATTTTGAAAAAAATATATTTAGAATCTACAAACAAAATTTCACGAATCTCTAGTTTGCATCATCTTCAAATTCCTCATGGTTTAGCCGCTATAGGTGCCTGAAAGTGAAGATTTAGTTAGAAAAAATTATTTTAGTGTCTAGTTTGGCCAAAAATTGTAAACCACTATTGTGGGATCACCCCCATTCAAATTTGATCAAGCTCAATTTTACATGCCATGTTATTTTATGTATATACTTTCTTACTATGTACTTTTTTTATTTTTATGTTATGTATTTTCTTGAAATCATAATAATACATTGCATTTTATAGTTGACTTAGGTGCATCTTTACATTATCAAATTAAGTCAATCAACAGTCGATTAGTCAAATATCAAATCATCCCCCAAAGAAAGAACCAAAACCTTGATCCACCATTTTGGCTCTTTCATTAAGGTTAGTAGCCAAGTAGGTGAAATATGATCATTTTGTTTTCCTTCCATTATGATCTAGGGCAAGGTGTGATTTAGACTCTACATCTCTTTTTCCCACATCATATTTTGGGGAATTCGATGTTTACAAGTGCACTTTCAAACAACACTCAAAGCCCCAAAATACATCTAGACTAGAATGCTAGTGCCCCTTTCTAGCCCCTACGACATTTGTGTAATTTCGAACAATACTCAAAGCTCCAAAATAGGTCTGGACTAGAGTGTTAGTGCCCCTGTCCAACATATTTTTGTTCCAATTTAAATAGGTCGATGTTGACATTTTAACATTTAGAAATTTGAATTTAATTATCGAATGATGATAATTATTTTTGCAGTAAATTAAATCAATAGATATAAATACAAGTCTTTTCACCATTTTAAATCGTAACAAGAACTAGCATTTTTGAAGTGACAATTGAGCATCGTAAAAAGTAGTTGAGAGAAGAATTTCTAGAATTAATGCAATACTATTTCATTCAAGCATCTTGTTAGCAATGCACATCAAGTTTTCATGTGAGTTTGTTTATGTTTCATGTACATTTGTTTTGTGAGAACTAACACTTGTAGGACTTCAAATCAAGCATCCAATTCTCCTTGAATGTGACAAGTACAGTGACTTTAGTCTATCAAGGAATATATATTTGAGAGCCAAGTTGCAAAAATTATCAATTTTTCACTTTTTTATCTATTTGCTTCTACCTAACTTAGGGTAAGCACTCTTTTAAAATCATCATAGTCATTGTAGAGGTAAAAATACAAAAATGGGGTTTGAATTAGGCAAGCCCCTATATGACACAATCATTTCCCTTCTTCCTTGTGTGCGGGTTATAAATCTAAAATAAATTGAGAAAGGCTCTAATACTTAATTTCTCATTTAAGTATTCAAGCCACACAAGTCAAAAAATTATGGAAAGTGGAATTTATCAATGATAGATGAAGTTCACAAGCTGGTTAAAAAAGGGAAGAGCCTACAAACAAGGAACAACTAAGATCTGGATTCTACTTCTGAAGGTTTTCATTATTAGGTCTAGGTGTTGTGTAGTCTCACAACACGCCCCACTTTTCCCCTTCTTGGCAAAATGTGGACCCCCTCTTTTCTTCCTTTTCCTTTTTGTTTTGTTGTTTTTGCTCGCTTTGGCATTGTGTTTCTTGGTGTTTGGCCAGTTGTTGGTTGTCCTCTCAGTTTCACTTCGCCTCTTTGTATGATTCCCCTTTTTCTTCCCAGTCTTTGGGTGTTTTGGTATGCTCTTAATGTTTAATTTTGTTACCGGAAACTAGAATTCTAGAATTCTGGAATCCTGCATGAGCCAAAAGAGTTTGTATCTTCAAAATAACTCTAGTTCCACCCGGTATTTCATTGATCGAATTTTATAAACTTGGTAATTTTACCTTTTTACCAAAGTCTGGTGCTTTATTGTTTCTTTGAAGTAAATGTCGAAAACCAAAAAGTCTGCTTTGAAATTTCATCAAGTATATCTTTTAGTTTCGGTTTTTGATCTTTCTCTTGTTCTGGTTTTTTCTTTCTTTTTTCTCTTTCCCAAGAAGTATTTCCTAGATCCCAGTGTTATGTCACTCTCTTTCAAAGGCATTATAAAAAAACCTCAACTTCGGTGGTCATCATTAATTACATATCTTTAATGGAGTATACCTTGTATAGAATCAATGTGACATATAACTGCCACATATAATCATCATGACGTCTTTCCTCTCAAATAATGAGCCAGCTCATAAATCTAGGTATTCATGATTTGAACCATAATCTGTAATAATTACACCTTTATTCTAGGAATTAATGCAAAATAACAGGTAATTAATGAAGGTGGCAAACTACCTATGTACTTGGCATCACCTCGAGTGTGCAATTGCTTTTACAACACTCCACTTCTCATCATATTGAAAATTTTCTAAAGACATTGAATTCACGAAGCTACTTTGGTGCACAAAGAGAGGTAAAATTTTGAAAAAATAAGTCACAGCTACCAAGGGTTTTGAAGTTGTATTATGAAGAATCACCATTTTTAACCAAAACCAGGTATGTTCCAAATAACTAATTTATTGATAAGAGTTTCTCAAGCTTGAAATCTTCGATAATGGTATTTTCTCATTTTGAAATTGGAATGTTAATTTTTCCCTGAGTTGTTAAATTTGATCAAAGAATGAATTGAAATTTTTTTGAAAGTAATTTTTGGTTAAATTTAACCCTAACTCGCACACATAGACAAATATTTTAAAAATTGTAGAGCACATTATATCCAAAATTAGCACTTCTGACACAAGAGCAGAAGATAAATTCAAGTACTACAATTCACAGGAAGTACCCATTAATGTGGTGGTCACAAATACCCACATGGGATGGTCTTTCGACATTGAAATATGTTCACAGTTGTTACAAGAGAATGCTACCCAATGCACCAAAAATGTTGTATCCAATGGGTTACTTCCTACAGGAGGGTTTTCGCCAGCAATGGAAGGTCCAGAATTAGTCATGCAATGCATAAACTATTATAATCCAGTCAAAAGGATTGTTGAAAAGGAAGGAAGAACTTATATAGACTTGTCTTAAAAATAAATTATGTATACATTTGGTCTCCCCTCCTACACACAGATGTTGAATGTTGACCTGAAATCCAAGGCCAAAACATATCCAAGCACTGAAGAGCGTAACAGAGAAATTATGAGCACACAATCATGCCAATAACCAATCACACCATAGACCAAGGTAATTCGGAGGTCTATGTTTAAACAAGAGGTACAAGACATAATAACTTTGCTAAGCAGAGTAGCTAGTTTGAGAGATGCAAGAAAATTTGAACCTTGGATGTTCGTGATAATATCTTGAATGATAGAAGGTCTTGTAGAGTTGCATTGGGTAAAATTGATAAGTGACAGGCTACATGAATAGATTACTACATTCCCCAATACTAGATGCTTCTACATGTCATCATATGTTATTTACTCTTGTGCTATGAGAGCCAATAAACAAGGATTAAAAAAAATTAGTACTCTAGGCACTCAAGTTGGCAATAGTTTGATATATGCACATTTACCCCAAATCACTATTCACGAGTATAAAGGTGATTACAGAAAATTTAAAGATTTTTTATCCATGAAACTGGTGAGAACAATGGAAGGTGACAAATCTAAGAGATTATCCTTCGAAGCACAAAGTGTCATTTGCCCTATGGGAGGCTGGTACATACAGTTCCCAACTTACTCCTACATCAGAGTGGAGGGATTTGTTGGACACCCATTCATGTTGCCTAGGTATCCTACAGATAAAATTATTTTATTGGAATTAGTGAGATAGTTAAAACCATCTCAGGTTCTCTATAGCCTTGCTCCCAAGAAGGCCTCTTTTAAATTTCCCATCACAATAGGGAATTACAAGTGCGGTGCAATCAAAGTAACTAATCTATGTGAGAAGAAACTGAGGACCTATCATTTTGAAGAATTTCCACTCCAAAGAGTGTATTATGATATTGAAGGAAATATTGCTAGAAATATAGTTATTTTTCATGCTCATGTACCTCATTTAGAAGATTATTGGCTTAATTGTGAAGATGAGCATGTGGTCAAAAGGAAAAAGTATGAAAGAATGACTTTAGAGTTTCCCTGAGTGCTCAAGCTCTATGACATCCCAGACCAAGTGGAAGAAGATGATGGTCAGGTGTTGAACCAGTTTTACAATGATGATAGGGTATATGATGAACCCATTCCATACCCAGGTGTTGATGACGAAGACATGACATCAATTGATGATTTTAATAGGCCAATCCTAAGGTATATTGAACACTGGATTGATGATTTTTGCAAAATTTTAAGAGAAAGAGGAATTGAACCCATCTACTTAGAAGATAAAAGAAGAAAATAAAGAGATGAAACTGCTTTTGAAAGTGGAGAGCCTACCAAGAAGAAAAGAAAGACTAGTAAGGTTACTCTAGGTGTTAGAATTGAAGAAAGAACCCTTAAAGCAATAAGACGGGAAGTTCCCAAAAAATTATCAGAAAAATAGAAAGATGCAGAGACAGGTAAAGACAAATCAAAAGCAAGACCTAAAGGTGCATCTTCTTCTACAGCCAGACCCAGAACTAGAATAAATA
>VDFB02256132.1:169222075-169259204 GCA_007258455.2 Sequoia sempervirens | reverse complement strand
AGGAAAAGTGAAAAATGAAGTTGATGGATTTATAGTACAAGTTCATAGGAATAGGATAGATTCACAGTTTTCCACTAGGTTCAGCTCCCCCTTATGTGCCTGGATATAATTATGCTTTTAATTTTCCCATTTTATGATCAGATTTGAAAAATTAAAGTTAAATTGGGGATTATCAATTAATAGTCATTTAACAACAGTCAAATCACTAAAATAGGCCTCGACTAGGGTGTTAGTGCTCCTATCCAGCCAATTTTAGCCCCAATTCAAATATGTTGATGTCAACATTTTAACATTGTCAATTGTCGATAATTGATTTTGTTGGAAATTAAATAAATGCATATAAATACAAGTCTTTTTCACCAATTTAAATCCTAACAAGAACTATAATTTTTGAAGTGACAATTGAGCATCCTAAAAAGAAATTAAGATCAGAATTACCATAATTATTGCAATACTATTTTAGTCAAGTAGCATGTTAGAAATGCATCAAGTTTTCATGTGAGTTTGTTTATGTTTCATATCCATTTCTTTTGTGAGAACTAACACTTGTAGGATTTCAAATCAAGCATCCAATTCCTCTTGAAGGTGACAACTGTACAATGACTTCAATCCATCAAGGAATGTATGTCTAAGTGGTAAGTTACAACAATTGTCAATTTATCACTTGTATATCCACTTGCTTCTCCCTGACCTAGGGTAAGCACTCTTTTTAAATTATCACTCATTATAGAGGTAGAAATACCAAAACAGGGTTTGACTTAGAAAATACCTTATATGACACAACCCTTTACCTTCTTCCTTGTGTGCAAGTTATAGATCTAAAAAAAAATGGGAATGTGATGAAGGCCACACCGCCCAAAACCCACAGAAATCACAACAACAGATGCCAACACAAAAGATGTGAGATAGAAAAATGACTCACTTTCAATTATTTTCAGAAAATGAAATTATAGATTCAAAGCTTACATGCTACAACCTCATGGGCTTGATTCATTACAACAAAATTCAACTCTAAAAAGAAAATGTACTATTCAAAGCCACAATCTGCACTATCAGGGCCACCTTCTACAACCCCCACTTAACCCTTTTTATTTTCCCCAATAACCTCCCTAGAATGTTCTAGAAAGATCAAATTTCCAATCTCTTTTTTGGCGCCAAAATTCCCGCCATTTGATTTCTGGCCTAGGAAGATTTTTTTATGAAATTCACTTTTTAGAGGACCAACTTCATGGGGCCATAACTTTTGATCTAGGTGTTTGATTTACTATTATTGCATATCGTTAGAAATCTCTTCATGAGCTCTACAACATGTGAACAACCATATGTTGGTTTGGCCACCTTTTGAGTTTTATATCTGAATTTGAAGCTACATTGGAGAAATTTCTCAAGATGAAAACTTTAATTTTTCCCAAATCGTGCAGGGTATTGAGGTGATTCTTTCATGACTAGAATTTTTTTCAACTCTACTCCCCAAGGTAAATTTTTACATCCATACGAGCCCGTTTAGGCCGACTTACTAAAAATAGTAAGTGCATGTTTTTCGCTATTTTTGATGTCTAACTATCTTACACCCCTTAAGTGCCATCATGGGACTCAAAACAGCTAAAGAAAATAAAGAAAACAATTTTTTTTTGGGTGATGCAATATTTCCTACATTGTTGGATGTTCCTACATCAGAAAGAATCAAATTCTTAATTTCTCATTTAAGAGTTCAAGCTACACGAGTCAAAAAATTAGGGAAAGTGGAATTTATCAATGACAAATGAAGTTCCAACACTGAGTACAAAAGGGAAGATCCTACAAACAAGGAACAACTAAGATTTGAATTCTATTTCTAGAGGCTCGTATTCTTAGGTATAGGGTTCCAAAACCCCTATGGGTAAACCCACAAAAGTTGTTTACAATTCGAATGAGGAAGGAAAACTTGCAAAAAAAGACCCCATGCCAAAAAATTCATTCTTGGGGTTTGAACAAACCAAAAGAGGGTTCGGTCAAACCTAGGTTCGAGCGAACCCATTTAATGCATCTTGTCAAAAAACAAAAATGCAAACCCCTTTTGAAAGGGGGTTTGAATGAACTAGGGTTCGAATGAACCCTAGTTTGCTCGAACCCCTGGGGGTTCGCTCGAGTCCCCTCTGGTTTGAGCGAACCCCCCTTTTCCCTAATTCCTGCTCTCTACCACCAAAAAAATCATAATTTTTTCCCTTTGAAGCTTGGGTTGAGGATGAAAATGGAGGATACTTAATGAACCCAACAGGAATTAGGTAGTCCTCAAAATGAGCTATCCAATGACTATAATTTTAAAATGTTTCGGTTTTATTATCTATTTATTTTTTTAGTTTTATTAAACATAGGTTTTTCACCAAAAATGATGCTCTTTGTTCTACACATGTGGAAAAATAGAAGATCATCAAAAAAAAATTGAAAAATATGAGTGCACCAGATATTGAAGTCCTTGATCCAACAAAAAAAAAATTGAATTTTGATACATACAAAAAAAGTTATGCATTATACGGTCCACCTACATCTGAATTGTAATTGGTTTGACTTTGAAACTTGATTAAGGAAAAAATATTCAATAAAAAGTTATCTAACCAAGTGGAAGCATTGGATATCGGAGTTACAAATCTAAATTTGAAATAATTGGAATTTTATCCTTCATTGGAAAAAAGTTAAGCATTATACGGTGAGCGTCACTCCTTAAAAATGTTGTTTTTTGAAAAAAAACTAGTTTTCGAGGGAGATGGAAAAAGAGGTGCAATTTGATTTAAAAAATTTTGAAAAAAATATATTTAGAATCTACAAACAAAATTTCACGAATCTCTAGTTTGCATCATCTTCAAATTCCTCATGGTTTAGCCGCTATAGGTGCCTGAAAGTGAAGATTTAGTTAGAAAAAATTATTTTAGTGTCTAGTTTGGCCAAAAATTGTAAACCACTATTGTGGGATCACCCCCATTCAAATTTGATCAAGCTCAATTTTACATGCCATGTTATTTTATGTATATACTTTCTTACTATGTACTTTTTTTATTTTTATGTTATGTATTTTCTTGAAATCATAATAATACATTGCATTTTATAGTTGACTTAGGTGCATCTTTACATTATCAAATTAAGTCAATCAACAGTCGATTAGTCAAATATCAAATCATCCCCCAAAGAAAGAACCAAAACCTTGATCCACCATTTTGGCTCTTTCATTAAGGTTAGTAGCCAAGTAGGTGAAATATGATCATTTTGTTTTCCTTCCATTATGATCTAGGGCAAGGTGTGATTTAGACTCTACATCTCTTTTTCCCACATCATATTTTGGGGAATTCGATGTTTACAAGTGCACTTTCAAACAACACTCAAAGCCCCAAAATACATCTAGACTAGAATGCTAGTGCCCCTTTCTAGCCCCTACGACATTTGTGTAATTTCGAACAATACTCAAAGCTCCAAAATAGGTCTGGACTAGAGTGTTAGTGCCCCTGTCCAACATATTTTTGTTCCAATTTAAATAGGTCGATGTTGACATTTTAACATTTAGAAATTTGAATTTAATTATCGAATGATGATAATTATTTTTGCAGTAAATTAAATCAATAGATATAAATACAAGTCTTTTCACCATTTTAAATCGTAACAAGAACTAGCATTTTTGAAGTGACAATTGAGCATCGTAAAAAGTAGTTGAGAGAAGAATTTCTAGAATTAATGCAATACTATTTCATTCAAGCATCTTGTTAGCAATGCACATCAAGTTTTCATGTGAGTTTGTTTATGTTTCATGTACATTTGTTTTGTGAGAACTAACACTTGTAGGACTTCAAATCAAGCATCCAATTCTCCTTGAATGTGACAAGTACAGTGACTTTAGTCTATCAAGGAATATATATTTGAGAGCCAAGTTGCAAAAATTATCAATTTTTCACTTTTTTATCTATTTGCTTCTACCTAACTTAGGGTAAGCACTCTTTTAAAATCATCATAGTCATTGTAGAGGTAAAAATACAAAAATGGGGTTTGAATTAGGCAAGCCCCTATATGACACAATCATTTCCCTTCTTCCTTGTGTGCGGGTTATAAATCTAAAATAAATTGAGAAAGGCTCTAATACTTAATTTCTCATTTAAGTATTCAAGCCACACAAGTCAAAAAATTATGGAAAGTGGAATTTATCAATGATAGATGAAGTTCACAAGCTGGTTAAAAAAGGGAAGAGCCTACAAACAAGGAACAACTAAGATCTGGATTCTACTTCTGAAGGTTTTCATTATTAGGTCTAGGTGTTGTGTAGTCTCACAACACGCCCCACTTTTCCCCTTCTTGGCAAAATGTGGACCCCCTCTTTTCTTCCTTTTCCTTTTTGTTTTGTTGTTTTTGCTCGCTTTGGCATTGTGTTTCTTGGTGTTTGGCCAGTTGTTGGTTGTCCTCTCAGTTTCACTTCGCCTCTTTGTATGATTCCCCTTTTTCTTCCCAGTCTTTGGGTGTTTTGGTATGCTCTTAATGTTTAATTTTGTTACCGGAAACTAGAATTCTAGAATTCTGGAATCCTGCATGAGCCAAAAGAGTTTGTATCTTCAAAATAACTCTAGTTCCACCCGGTATTTCATTGATCGAATTTTATAAACTTGGTAATTTTACCTTTTTACCAAAGTCTGGTGCTTTATTGTTTCTTTGAAGTAAATGTCGAAAACCAAAAAGTCTGCTTTGAAATTTCATCAAGTATATCTTTTAGTTTCGGTTTTTGATCTTTCTCTTGTTCTGGTTTTTTCTTTCTTTTTTCTCTTTCCCAAGAAGTATTTCCTAGATCCCAGTGTTATGTCACTCTCTTTCAAAGGCATTATAAAAAAACCTCAACTTCGGTGGTCATCATTAATTACATATCTTTAATGGAGTATACCTTGTATAGAATCAATGTGACATATAACTGCCACATATAATCATCATGACGTCTTTCCTCTCAAATAATGAGCCAGCTCATAAATCTAGGTATTCATGATTTGAACCATAATCTGTAATAATTACACCTTTATTCTAGGAATTAATGCAAAATAACAGGTAATTAATGAAGGTGGCAAACTACCTATGTACTTGGCATCACCTCGAGTGTGCAATTGCTTTTACAACACTCCACTTCTCATCATATTGAAAATTTTCTAAAGACATTGAATTCACGAAGCTACTTTGGTGCACAAAGAGAGGTAAAATTTTGAAAAAATAAGTCACAGCTACCAAGGGTTTTGAAGTTGTATTATGAAGAATCACCATTTTTAACCAAAACCAGGTATGTTCCAAATAACTAATTTATTGATAAGAGTTTCTCAAGCTTGAAATCTTCGATAATGGTATTTTCTCATTTTGAAATTGGAATGTTAATTTTTCCCTGAGTTGTTAAATTTGATCAAAGAATGAATTGAAATTTTTTTGAAAGTAATTTTTGGTTAAATTTAACCCTAACTCGCACACATAGACAAATATTTTAAAAATTGTAGAGCACATTATATCCAAAATTAGCACTTCTGACACAAGAGCAGAAGATAAATTCAAGTACTACAATTCACAGGAAGTACCCATTAATGTGGTGGTCACAAATACCCACATGGGATGGTCTTTCGACATTGAAATATGTTCACAGTTGTTACAAGAGAATGCTACCCAATGCACCAAAAATGTTGTATCCAATGGGTTACTTCCTACAGGAGGGTTTTCGCCAGCAATGGAAGGTCCAGAATTAGTCATGCAATGCATAAACTATTATAATCCAGTCAAAAGGATTGTTGAAAAGGAAGGAAGAACTTATATAGACTTGTCTTAAAAATAAATTATGTATACATTTGGTCTCCCCTCCTACACACAGATGTTGAATGTTGACCTGAAATCCAAGGCCAAAACATATCCAAGCACTGAAGAGCGTAACAGAGAAATTATGAGCACACAATCATGCCAATAACCAATCACACCATAGACCAAGGTAATTCGGAGGTCTATGTTTAAACAAGAGGTACAAGACATAATAACTTTGCTAAGCAGAGTAGCTAGTTTGAGAGATGCAAGAAAATTTGAACCTTGGATGTTCGTGATAATATCTTGAATGATAGAAGGTCTTGTAGAGTTGCATTGGGTAAAATTGATAAGTGACAGGCTACATGAATAGATTACTACATTCCCCAATACTAGATGCTTCTACATGTCATCATATGTTATTTACTCTTGTGCTATGAGAGCCAATAAACAAGGATTAAAAAAAATTAGTACTCTAGGCACTCAAGTTGGCAATAGTTTGATATATGCACATTTACCCCAAATCACTATTCACGAGTATAAAGGTGATTACAGAAAATTTAAAGATTTTTTATCCATGAAACTGGTGAGAACAATGGAAGGTGACAAATCTAAGAGATTATCCTTCGAAGCACAAAGTGTCATTTGCCCTATGGGAGGCTGGTACATACAGTTCCCAACTTACTCCTACATCAGAGTGGAGGGATTTGTTGGACACCCATTCATGTTGCCTAGGTATCCTACAGATAAAATTATTTTATTGGAATTAGTGAGATAGTTAAAACCATCTCAGGTTCTCTATAGCCTTGCTCCCAAGAAGGCCTCTTTTAAATTTCCCATCACAATAGGGAATTACAAGTGCGGTGCAATCAAAGTAACTAATCTATGTGAGAAGAAACTGAGGACCTATCATTTTGAAGAATTTCCACTCCAAAGAGTGTATTATGATATTGAAGGAAATATTGCTAGAAATATAGTTATTTTTCATGCTCATGTACCTCATTTAGAAGATTATTGGCTTAATTGTGAAGATGAGCATGTGGTCAAAAGGAAAAAGTATGAAAGAATGACTTTAGAGTTTCCCTGAGTGCTCAAGCTCTATGACATCCCAGACCAAGTGGAAGAAGATGATGGTCAGGTGTTGAACCAGTTTTACAATGATGATAGGGTATATGATGAACCCATTCCATACCCAGGTGTTGATGACGAAGACATGACATCAATTGATGATTTTAATAGGCCAATCCTAAGGTATATTGAACACTGGATTGATGATTTTTGCAAAATTTTAAGAGAAAGAGGAATTGAACCCATCTACTTAGAAGATAAAAGAAGAAAATAAAGAGATGAAACTGCTTTTGAAAGTGGAGAGCCTACCAAGAAGAAAAGAAAGACTAGTAAGGTTACTCTAGGTGTTAGAATTGAAGAAAGAACCCTTAAAGCAATAAGACGGGAAGTTCCCAAAAAATTATCAGAAAAATAGAAAGATGCAGAGACAGGTAAAGACAAATCAAAAGCAAGACCTAAAGGTGCATCTTCTTCTACAGCCAGACCCAGAACTAGAATAAATATTGATGAAGGAACATGATTAATAGGGAATGTCAGTACACAAACCAGGTTTGCATCTCAAAGAGCTACAACATTATTCACTTCTCCCCCTTCTTTTAATATGGCTAGTATGAAGCAAGCACTGGGCGGGACTCCTATGGCTTTAGAGGAAATTTTTGAGGAAGATGAATCCTAAATCAAGGAACAGGTAGATAGATGGGGTGCTATGTGGGAAAAGGTAAAGGAAAAGAAGTCCAAAGACAAGCCCATAGTACACCTAGTGATAGAAGAAATTCTGGATATGAAACCTAACCACATAACTATTGAAGAAGAAGAATTTACTCAAGGGATGCTCAGCTCAGAGGCAGAAAATCCTAGCGTGCTCGAAATGGAAATCGGGGAAGGTGTAGAGAAAAATCCTATTCATGAGAGAGTTTTTGAAGACACTCTTTATTCTCAATTTTCTTTTGAGAATGTGCAAAATGTTAATGAACACTCGCAGGTCTTTGAAGAATCAGATAAGGGCCATGTTGAAATTGAAACTCTAGAAGAAGAAGCTACACAGTTCATAGGATATGGAACTAAAAATGAAGAAAATCTTGGTGTAGCTATAAATGAAGAAGATAAGATTCAGAGAGAAGAACCAGAAAATCTGGATAGACAGGAAAATGTAAGTCTCCAAATAGAGGACGTAGTGCTAAATCCTACCATTCCCAAGTCTATGTCAGATGTTGCTAAAGAAATTCCCATTTCAAAAAACATTGCAAGTCAAAGAGATGAAATTCATGTTCATCAAGTAATAGACAGAGACAAGAAAGAGTTATAGAGGTACAACAAGCTGATGATACACCTGATTGGTTAATCAGGGAATTAGCTTCTCCAATGGAAGTAGAAATATTGCCTCTGAATCTCAATAATTTCATACAGGAAGTAAGTACTCCTAAACCTAGGTGTAGAGAAAAGGAAAAGCGTGTCATACAGAGGAATGCAAATGGTAATAGAACTATCCAGATAGCTACTCCAACAATGACAAGGATAGACATGAGATAATGCCTAAGGAGTATAAAATCAAAAGTATTAATCTTGGACACTCATCTTGGCAGCAAGAACTAGAAGAAATAAAAGTGAATTTAAATGCCAATGTTTCCAGACTACAGAAATATAAACAAAAGAAAAGAGAATTGAAAGAATGAGTTGCTACCTTGGAGCATTTTATCATGTCACTGACTTTATCTGGTCAAGAACAAGTTGAACTACCTCAACATTCGGTGCTAATGTCATAAGAGAAAGTAGATGCCATTACTACAGTTCGTCATAAAATGAATATATTTGAAGAATGGATTGAATACTGGATAAAGCAAGGAGATGATTTTATTACAGATGTAATAAGAATGTACAAGGAAGCATACCACCATTCAAAGAAATTGAAAGATTTGCAGATGAATGTAGACTTCGCCAAGAGCAGGTCATTGATGAAAGGAAAAATAGGGAAATTCTCATACAGACAGATATCCAAGAGTTAATACAAAATAATATAATACCAGAATCTGAAATTTCATTGCCAGGAAAGTGGAAGAAGCAGTTCAAATGGGAAGGTGAAATGTTAGTACAATGTATTGAAGGATTTGAAAGAGTCACCATTGAGTACAGAAGATTGATGAGAGAAAATCAAGAATTTATTGAAGTATTATCACATCAAGGCTTTGATCCCCAAGTATTTCAAGGAATGGATAGAAAGGATAAATAGAGATCCTATTCAATTGTTGATGAGGGAGGTCATCGATGAAATAATACAGTGTAGAAATGTTGTAGCCAAATATGAAGCAGACAAAGCACAGAAAAATGATGTCATACTTCAAGTGACTGAAGAATATACCAGGCTCAAGCTTACTTGGAGAGAAATATGAAGGATTTCAAAGGAATGCATGCATCAAATATTAAGAGCTTTCTGAGGATACCAATTAAAGAAAGGAAGAAGCCCACAACAGGAGCCATAAGTGATTAAAGAAAGAACCAGATACTGGATACCGGAAGTGTAATGGAATTTATTTATTTTTTTAATTTGTAGGTTGATCTTGGTCCCGATAGGTGTTTTTGTTCTGGTATTTCAAAAGGAATCTTGTAGTCTTGATGGAGATAAAGTGTTCATGCTGAAGTATGGAGAAAAGTGTTGTTGTGGACAAAGTCAAAGATTTGACTTATTCTAGAATATTCTTGATGACAGTTGGCACATGCCACGTGACATATTTTAATTTGTTGTTTCTGGTGTCTTTGAGATACTCTTAAGTTGAACTTATGAGTGCCTTGTTTCTATAAAAGGCCATCTTCTCCCACATTTTTATATTTAAGTTTAGAATTTGTGGACATCGAAAGAGAAAAAAATTCTTTTAAGTTTTGTTCTTTTTTCTTATTTTCTGAACCATTACAGCGTGAAACTTTGTATGCACATAGACATTAATTGATATCAGAGCTTTATGGATAGCTACCTATCTAAGTATCTTTTGTAGCTAGTTTTGTAAGTTCAGCTAAACAAGACTATATGCTGCACCATTTAAGGGTGCATACAGAACCTATTCGGTGTCCATAAATGAAACCCCCTCTTTAAAATCTTGCATCATTTTATACGTAGCTATGAAGCAATCTGGTGAAATATAAAGCAGTTTGCTCTATTTTGATTAATTCTTTGGGGCATCCATGGAGAATAACTAGAAGAAACTTTTATTTTTTAGTATTTTTTATGTTTTACTTTAGATTAGATGTTTAATATTTTGAAAATGTTCCAAAAAATATAAGTGAATGGAAATAGTTTTGTTGAAAATATTTTATTTTCCATTGAATTATTGAATGCTTAATGCTAAATATACTTAAGTGATAGCAAGAAATTTTTTATTCATGAAATATTATTCTGAATCTTTTGATTTCATGATGTCATTTGATGATAAAATGAAGTTTTATGTGAAATTTTAGTAATTCTTGGCAAAGCTGGAAATAACTGTAGTCCCCTTGAGATTAGCAGCAAATTGTCACATCCTTTCTGCTCTATTAAAGACCCAATTTTAACTGTTGCTGGTGGTTTGTTTGGTTTTTTGGTTATGTGGCCTTCGTTGGCCTTTTTGGCGGCTGTGGAATTTTCTTATTGTTGTTTTTAGAACCTTTCTTCTTTTGGTATCTTTAATGATCTTATCTTTAGTCTGTAAACTTTGTGGTTTTGGGTCCCCGTAAAACCCATTTTTTCCTCTTTCAAAAATAACAAATTGTCACATCATTACTTGAGAGTGACCCTAGTGCAACCATGACCTGGTTATCGGAGAATTGGGATTAAACGAAAGTCAATCTTTGCTCTGTAAATGAAGAATTCTCTCTTAGGTTGTCTTTGTTTCATATCCTTCAAGAAGGATAGGCTCTTCGCAGTCTTGTCTATGGAGATTTTATTTGATCTATTTATTGCGAGTAAAATCATCATCAACAAGAATTGGCACTAGAAGGAGGGCCTATTGTTGTTATTTTTCATTTTGTTAGGTCTTAAGATTATTTTCGTAGAGCCACTAGATCTCGATCTAGTGATCCTCAGGTGGCCTTAGTTGAGCTTAGTGGCCAAACATCATCCAAACCTCAAAATTCTGCAAGTTCAAGCACAAGTCCAAAGATTCCAACCATTGTCACACCATCACCTCCTATAGTGATGGAATTATTTAATGTAGAATCAGCGATTCAATTTTCTATATATAATGATTTACCCGAGAATCCTGACAAGTTGTTTCCTAAGTATTATTTCCACAAAGATGTTGAAGAACATATCAGTATATTCAAAGATACATGTTTTTGAGCAATAATTCAACATGAAGATGTTGTGTGTCGATTGTTCCCATATACTTTGAGTGATGAAGTTTACCAGTGGTATATTAATTTACCTCGCAATTCCATCAGATCATGGCAAGACATGGAAACTCATTTTTTAGCTAGGTTTAGAACACCTACTAATCTAGCCTTGTTATATCATCAATTCGCTCAAATAAAGAGGTTCGAGGGAGAACCTATAACCGCTTTTAATGACAGATTTCAAAAGGCTTATTCTAGGTTGCAAGCATCTTATATAGTGGATAATTTTTCTGCTATTGCAGTTTATTATACAGCAGTAGATCCTTTGACTACTATGTTTGTGAAGCGAAGAGTTAATCCTCCCACTACTATACCAGAAGCCTATGTTGAATTCATAAGTGTGAATCTAGAAATGAAACATCTTGGAAATGGATTAAGTATTTACCCTACCCAAAATACAAATGGAGTCCTTATATTTCATCCCATGACTCCTAATGGTTATCCTATAGTGGTCCAAAATGGGACATTTCCTCAAAATACTCTTTTTCAACCAAGAAATAGTCAAGCTTTAGTCCCTCACCCTGGTCCAGCTATTATAGTTCTACGTCCTAATGGAAATTGTTTTTTCTCACAAACTCAAGAAAATCAAAATGCCAAAATTTTTGAGGAAAAGGAAGACATGAAAGAAGTTACAGCTCAACTCAAAAGATTGACTATAGAAGTTACACAATTAAGAAATCAAAAATTATATTCTCAAAACAATAATTCGAATTCTCAAAATTGAAGGTATAATGCTCCCAGGCCATCTAGACCATGGAATACATGCCCTAATAATGGGGGAGAGTCAACACCTTTAGATAATCCTGATTCAACTGATGAAAAGTTTACATCAAAAGTGAACTTAGCTAATCTTGCAATGAAAAATTGGTTTAGAATTCATAATACAAATGCTCATTCTGAAGTGGATTGTTCACAATTCAAAATCACTTTAGATATTTTCCTTGCTGCTACTCATTATAATGAGCATTGTGACTCTCAACCTCCTAAAGGAAATGAATTAGTTCTAGTAGGATATGACTCTACCTTAGTCCTAGAAAGTTATGAACATTTCAAATTACCTTCAACTATCACAGGTTATGCTCATAAATATGAAAGTGATGATTCAACTATGACTTTGGAGACATACACTTTCCCTTATCGGGATGAAAATGAGCCTATGCAATAAATGGATGAAATACACGCTTTTCAACAATATTAGAAGGGACATAATTACAACACGAGGAATAACACTAATAGTGGAGGTAAATTCAATGGACCTTTCACAACGTCCATCCTGCTGAATAACTTTAATACTTCACCTGATCACAAATCAAGAAATAATCCTGGGTTACCTAAAGTGACCTATCATTACAATTCATCAAATGTTTCAAAAGGTGAAAAGATTGATCCTGTCGATCAAAACAATTTGACTAATTACTTAGCAGAAGAAATCAAGAAACTAAAGATTAGCCTTTCTTTGTTAGAACTGCTTAAAAAACCTATGATCAAGAAAGTTTTCTTAAATACTTTGGAATATTTTCCCAAAGAAAGTAAATCCAAGGACATTCAAGTGAAATATATTCAAGCTAAAGTGAAAGATACGAACATCATTCCCATAGCTGACACACAAGTAGCCTTTTATAAAGGAAAGCTAGAGTCCCCGCCATTCTTGCTCACTTTGAGAATATTTGGTAAGAACCTTCATAATTGCTTAGTAGACTCTAGAGCTTCTACTAACGTGATGTCGTTATCCATATGTCAAGGGTATATGCAGAATCATCATGGAAAAAATAGGCCCTTAACTGGCAAAAAATTTAGAAAAATCAGAGTTAGGCAACTTCATGTAAAAATTTGAATAAGTTATCTATATTATTTCAAAAATATGTAAGAATAAAATCAGTAGAAAATTTAATTTAGTTTCTAAAATACTAGGTTTGTTTAAAAAAAAACTATTTGAAAAATTTGAAATTTCAATGAAGTGGTACTTAAATTTCAGGAAAAATAAGTAGGTGTTTGTCACCACCCTAACCACAATAAAATGATAATATTTTTATAAGATTTTAGATATAAGTAGAGGACTCCATGCCCGATGTGATGCATTTATTTTGTAATTTTTCCAAGTAAATAATTAATTATGATTTTTTATTACAATTTTTAAAAATATAAAACTTGTATGTCCGACCACCTTAACTTGGTCAAAAATTCATGAAATTCAATTTTTCTTTTTTTAATCCTATATTATGTGAAGCATAGAATGTGACTCATATTTTGGATTCAAAAAATGTGATACCATTTGAAAGCTATAAATGTTTTTCAATCAGCCTATCAATCAGGACTTTAGTCGTAATTTGAATAGAAAATAAATAATAATTACTTATTAAATTCAAAGTAAAGCATAATTTATATTGGTAGAAAGTTGAGAATATCCTTTAAAAACCCTTTTTGTTTCATCAATTTTGGGTAAAAAAATAGTCATCAGCTACATACCCATCATATTGCCACTTTTTGGCCCATCATGATCCTGCACATACCCTCAAACATTGGGGTTAACTCTTGCAAATTATTTAAAGAAATTCACTCAACTTGACAAGACAGAGGTAACTGTGATAGGAGAGTTGACTAATATCTACATGCAATTGGCTTTTGACCCTAGAATCCAATATTACATTGACATTCAAGTCGTGAAGATACCTGATACTTATGGTATACTCTTAAGTAGAGAATGGTCTAAAACGTTAAATGGATATATGTCTACTGACTTCTCGCACATGTGGTTACCATGGAAAGGAGTGCCTAATCAAATTAGGATTGAAAGAGAACCTCGTATGAAATACATGATCACATATTACAATCAGAAAAATGAAGTTCTATATATCGATGTAGAACCAGGAGTTTATAAAATACATAATTCAGGAGTTAAAATTGAAGAAGTTTTCACTTGTGATGTTGAGAAATCTAATGATTTAATCCCTGGAACATATGTTTTAATTGAATCAGATTGTGACTCGGGATCTAAGGAGGAAAATAATCCTTATGATAAATTTCAAAAGAGTATTATTACAAAAGCCCAAGAGAATAATGAAAGTAAAATTTCACTAAAAAATTTGTTATTACAAGACTAGTGCCAATTGCATAATGTTGCACATTTAGAGAGAAACTGTATGATGTTTCTGGATTTAATCCACAGAATTGAGAGCTGATATTGTCCAAGACATGATGATATCACAAGAATAGAACCACAAACGCATAAAAAATGAAGATCAAAACAAACAAAATGAAAAGATTTGTACGACGACATCAAAAAATGGTAAAATATTGAATATAGATGATCAAGCTTGGATCCTCAAATTTGATGGATCAAAATCAAAACAAGGAATTGGAATTGGAGTTGAACTTATCAACCCGCAAGGTAAGTCCTTTCTTGCTGCATATTGATTGTAATTTCAATGTATTAACAATGTGGCAAAATACGAAGCTCTTATACATGGCTTGATCTTGGCAATCAAGAAAAAGGTAAGAATCCTCAAAGTGTTTGGTGATTTAGAATTGGTAGTTAAACAAGTTTGAAAGCAATATATTTTCCACTACAAAAGATTATTTAATTATCGGCATCGAGTGTGGGACCTGATCGAAGAGTTCGACACATTTAATATTACTCATATCCCAAGATTTAATCAGAGAGCCGATGCTCTAGCTACTACTGAGCTAGTACTTTGGAACCTTTGGAGACTTCAAATTTAAAAAGATTCACAATTGAATTGGTACAATTTCCTTTGGTTCTTGATAATGTTACTAATCTACAAGTGTTTGAAGATGACAGACACATATTGGAATTCATTACTAATTCCGATATTTTTGAAGCACAAATTATTGAAGAGATAGATCAACCGGATCTAGCGAAATTCAAGATGAAGAAATGACTCAAATCAAAGATAATAATATTTTGAAAGGAATAATTGAGTTAGAACGATTATTCGATATTGATCAGATAGTCAGACAGAAAGATTTACCTCAAAGTGAAGGAGGATTATCTGAGTTATATAATTGGAATACTAAAGAAGATCCTAAGAATATACTCATAGGGAAGGTTTGTATTGAAGAAGAGAAAAGAAATATTTCTCAGGCACTTAAAGATTATTGTCAAGTCATAGCATGGACATATGAAGATCTGAAAACGTATGGCACTTCCATCATTACACATATTATTCCATTCAAGCCTGATGAGAAACCTTTCCGACATAAACAACGTCCAGTTAATGCACTTTTAAAGCCTTTAATCCAAAAGGAAGTTCAAAAATTGTTGTCAGCCAAGATAATTTTTCCAATCAGACATTCAACTTGGGTGGCAAATTTAGTCCCTATAAGGAAAAAGAATGGAGACATACAATTATGTGTAGATTTCTAGAATCTCAATAGAGTGTCTTAAAAAGACAATTATCCACTACCCTCACTTGAAGAAATGTTAGAGATAGTCAATGGTTCGCAAATGATGTCCTTTTTGGATGGGTTTTCAGGATATAATCAAGTAATGGTAGCGAAGGAGGATCAAATGAAAACAACTTTCACTATTAAGTGGGGGACTTTTGCTTATTGAAGGATGTTGTTTGGATTGATAAACACTAGAGCTACATTCCAAATAGCCATGGACTATGCTTTTCAAGATTTGATAGGAAAATACATCCTCATTTACATGGATGACCTTACAATATTTTCTAAGGACAGAAGAGATCATGCCCAAGATCTTAGAGCAATATTATAGAAGTGTGAAACTTATGGAGTTTCCTTAAATCCTAAAAAATGTATTTTCGAGGTGACTAAAGGAAAGTTATTGGGACATATCATTTCTGAACATGGTATTTCAATCGACCCAGACAGAGTAAATGCACTACTCAAATTACAACCCCTAGGAAGTAGAAAAGAATTGAAGTCATATTTCGGTAAGATTAACTTTGTTCGGAAGTTTATTACAAGATTTGTTGAAATAGTGAAGTCACTCAATGATATGTTAAAGAAAGATGTCAAAATAGAGTGGAGGAATGAAGCCAAGATCACCTTCGATACTATAAAGACTACAATTATAGAAACACCAGTACTGGTAAGTCCAGATTATATTAAACTTTTTTATATTTACTCATTCGCTTCTGGTCATACTTGTGTTGCAGTATTCACACAGGAAGGAAAAAATAAAGAAGAAAAAATAATTGCTTTTATGAGCGCTCTGTTCAAGGAAGCGGAATTGAGATACACAGATGTTGAAAAACAAGCCTTTGCTTTGGTCAAAGCCATAAGTAAGTTCAAACATTATATCCTCAGGAGTATAGTTAAAGCTATTGTCCTAGATTCAGTTGTCAAAATGTTGTTGGTCCACAAAGTGAGCTCAGAGAAAAGAGAGCTAAATGGGCTACCATATTACAAGAATACGATTTAGACATCATACCTGTGAGGCTGGTCTGAGGACAAGCTTTGGTCAAATCTATTGTAGAAATAGATCCTCAAATTTCAAGTCAGCAATACATGTTGGATGAAAAAGATCAAGAAGATTGGTATTCAAACATTTGGCATTATTTGGTCAGCCATACTTTCCCTGATCATATGCAAAGGAGTCAAAGAAGACCCGTCAAGATAAAATCATAGAGTTATATGATTAAGGGAGGGGTTCTATTTAAAATAAATTATGAAGGAATCTATTTAAGATGTTTAAATAGGACAAAAGCTGATAAAGTGTTGCAAGAACTACATGATAGATTTGGTACAGCTCAAGGAGCTCCTTTGGCTATTGCACACCTTATTTTGTGAGCAGGCTACTACTAGCCCAAGATTTTTAAAGATACTTACGAACATGTTAAACACTGTCATACATGTCAAACAACGTCAGATAAAGGAAGATTCAATGCTCAACCGCTAAAGCCGGTGATGGAGATGCGTCCCTTTTCACAATGGGGGTTAGAATTTATTGGAAATATTAATCCTCCATATTTAGCTAGACATAGATTTATATTGACCACTATAGACTACTACACTCAATGGATAGAGGCATGCCCCAACAAACAATGCACTACTAATGTAGACATCAAATTTTTGGAAGAAAACATTATCACCATGTTTGGAACTCCATATGCATTGGTATGTGATAATGGCCATGCTTTTGCTTCATTAAAATTTTCTAATTGGGCATTTGAATATGGCATAACATTAAATTTTTTGTCTAATTATTATCCACAGTGAAATGGATTAGTTGAATCATCAAATAAGAATTTGTTGGATATAATTAAAAAATTGATTGAAAAGGACCCTAGGGAATGGAATTCTTTGTTAAGGTTCGCCCTTTGGGTAGATCGTACTAGGATGAAAGCTACATTAGGGAATTCTCCTTATCATTTGGTCTATGGGGTAGATCCTATACTCCCAATAAACTTAAAAATCCCTACCTGGTAGTTTGCACAAGAATATATTGGATTAGATGATCAAATTGAAGCTCGATTGTTGCAATTGATGCATTTAGATGAGAAATGAACATGAGCCATAGATCATTTCGCTAAGCATCAAATCATAGTGAGAAGATGGTTTGATAAGCATACTAAATTAAAGACTTTTAGAATATCCGATTTGGTCCTATATTGGAATAAAGCCCATGAACTTAAAAATGAACATGGTAAGTTTAACAGATCATGGGTAGGACCATACCAAATTTCTGAAATCTTGGATGATAGTACTTATAGACTAAAGTCCTTGGATAGTGAAGATATCCCATTACCTGTGAATGGGCAGTTTCTAAAGCATTATTTTCAGTCATGAGTAAATAGTTTTGATGTAAATAGCTTTTTTGTAAATAGTTTTTCTGTAAATAGTTTTTTTTTTTTTTTTTTCTAAATAGTTTCTTTTTTGTAAATAGTTTTTTAATTTTTTGTTTTTTTTTGTTTGCTTTTTTTTTGGGTGTTGTGTTGTTTGACTTCACATTGATTAGCAACTTTTGAAGGTTTACAAGTCAATAGAACGTCAACTCCAGAACTTTAATCTCTATTCTGACTTGAATTAGTTTTCCATTTATAAATCTTTCGAGAATTGTTCAATTTTATGTACTCTGATTAGCATGAATTATTCAGTTGATGTTGAGCTACAAATTAACACATTTAAATCATTCTACTGAAATTTGGGATAGTAGTTGTTTGTATTAATTGAAAAATCAGAAGACTACCTTTGCTACCACTCTAATTCCCAACCTAATAGTGGGCTTCAATGCTTGCAAGTTGATAAATGAGCTATTATTGTAATATCAAAATGGAAAAATGGGCTATCATTGCTATATCTTAAAAAAAAAAAAGTGATGTCAACTCTTTAGGCTATCCAAATAACTCTACCGAGGCTATGGACGCCTGACCGGCAGTAGAGCTATGTTTGGGGGGAATTATGAAGATAACCTTGTCGAGGCTATGGATGCTTGACTAGGAACAAGGCTCTATCCTTGGTTGGCTTAAAAGGAATTTTCATATTATGTAGATTAATGTAAACAATTGATATTTCTAAGTTTACTGTAGCGGAAATAATCAGTTGCACACACATGAGCTCAGTAATACTTAATTTTACATGCTAACCAAAGAAAGATTTGGAAATGGAATGAGGATCCCATGATTTACAATTCTAATAATAAAGAAATTTAGAACATTGATGTTAGATTTGGAATTGACCTTCCATTGTTTTGTTTAGTGTTGTGCATATTTTGCACACACACCCTGCCATTGACAAGCACCCCCTCTTTTCGCTCTAGTCAGGTTGTTTCAACCTCGTCTCATTTTTTTTGCGTGCCTTTGTTTCCACACCCAAGTTGGCCATGAGCCTAAGAATGATCCATTTCATATTGGCAAAGATCACCCAGCTAGGTTTCGCTAAGTTATTTTCCCCTTTGTGGGCTAGGTCCTAAAGTATTTTGTTCACTTCTCGCCCGACGTCTATTGACCCTTGCAAACCCACATGCACGGGTCTCCCTTGGGAATTCATTGTTCCACTCTGTCATTTTCCCGCGACCAAGTCCCAACATCCATCCGGTATTCGAGCCCCGCATTCACTGTTGTCGTTGTGTCCATGTTTCGCAAACCCATAGCTGCGAGTCTTCCTGGGTGAGACTTCATCCCCGTTTCACCATTTTTCGGAGCTGACCTTTGACAACTGCCCACATGGTGGGCTCCACGCTTGGCCTTGCCGCCCCTATCCTCGCTATTGCGGGCCAGCCCATGTTGGTCATCGTGGGCAGGAAGTTGTCACCTTATTGCTGTTTGGAACAACAAAACCTCTGTTGCTTCCCCACCATGTGGGCCCATCACCTACCATTTCCATTGCCTCATCTGTGGACCTCGATTAGTCTGTTGTCATTCCCTTGATGACATTCTTTGAATGTCTACCCGATGGTTATCGCCCATTACTACCGAGGTCATGGCGGCTTCTCTCTGGGGCTTCCACCCTCTTTCACCCGCACTTAATACTTGGCATCCTCTTTTGAAGAAAATCTTGTCCTTAATTGATGAAGTCCACAATAATGACCTTGAAGAAATAATATACATATCGAATTCCTCTCTCCCCAATGATCTATAAATCACTGCCTTCCTGGTGGAGCTTGGACGTGTTCAAGGATTGGGCGATGATTATTGGTTCGATAAAGCTGTCTTTTGTATAGGGTTCACTAATAAGCAAGTTCTCATTGTAGCCTATCAATGGTGGTTGGTGAGTGATTTAAATGTTTGGCGGACCTTGTATAAGCAATAACGAAGTAGGCTGGGCCATTTTGTACAAAATATGGGAGCTCGTCATTCATACGGGAGATGGCCCGACCCATGTCTTTTGGCCTTTAGCGTTGTGGTGGGTGGTCTCATCTCAAGTACCATCAGGACTTTGTGAGCGGAACTCCACTTAATGTCGGCCGTCGTTGGAAAACAATTTAATAGCGTCATCCCGCCTCTATCCACCTTGTAGTGATTCTCTAAGCGGGACCTAAAGCTTACATAGTCACTCAAATGGCAATCTCATACGCAGGTTCCGCTTCGGTGGTGGCTGTTGGTCTCTGCCGCTACCGCGGCTATTGCCTCTTTTCCTCCCGCGTGATCATTTATGGTAGTCACAGTAAACGTCATCCCCAACAAAACCTTGACTAAGGAAAACACTGCCATGCTGCTAAAATTGGTTATGTCATAGCCTAAAAACCTGCATCTAAAGCGGTGGTTGATATTGCAACTGAAATTGATACATATATAAATCTGATACTAAAGTACACAACACAAATGATATGAGAGGTTGGCAAGCTTTTCGAACGATATTTCAACATTACCATGAATGAACAAGTGGAATAAATGGGATCATTAGAGCTCTTACATCTTAAATTGTTCGTCTTTGGCCACTCTCATGAAGAGAATCACGAAAAGAGGAGGTGATGCTAGTGCCATTTCTGTGTTTTTTGTAGTTGGGTATGGAGGTATATTTCATGGGGAGTTTGGTGCGGGCTTCCCTTAGCCCACCTTCATCGATCACAATAGTCATCCTATCCCACCTCCCCGCACTCCATCACCCGACGGTGGCCTTGCTCAAGGGGTCTGTGCTTTGGGGGACCGTCCATGTAATGTCATTCCTAAAATGGTGAACTAATGGTAGTTTTCTGTAGGGTGATCCCATAATAGTGGTTTATAATTTTTGGCCAAATTAGACACTAAAATTATTATTTTTAACTAAATCTTCACATTCAGGCACCTATAGCGGCTAAACCGTGAAGAATTTTAAGATGATGCAAACTAGAGTCTCTTCAAATTTTGTCTGTATATAATTTAAAAATATTTTTTTTAAAATTGTTGGAATCAGATTGCACTTCTTTTTCCATCTCCCACGAAAACTGGTTTTTTTCAAAAAACAACATTTTAAAAAAGTGATGCATACCGTATAACACATAAGTTTTTTTCCATGAAGGATAAAATTCTAATTTTTTTGAAGTTAGATTTGTAACTCTGATATCTAGTGCTTCCACTTGGTTAGACAATTTTTATTGAATATTTTTTCTTTAATCAAGTTTTGAAGTCAAACCAATTACAATTCAGACATACAATGACCGTATAATGCATAACTTTTTATGTATATATCAAAATTAAATTTTATTTTTTTTGTTGGATCAAGGATTTCAATATCTAGTGCGCTCTTATTTTTCAAAAAAAATTGATAATCTGCTATTTTTCAACATGTGCAGAACAGAGACCTTCATTTTTGATGAAAAAACTATGTTTAATAAAACTAAAAAACAAATACATAATAAAACCAAAACATATTAAAATTATATTCATTGGATAGCTCGTTCCAAGGACTACCTGATTCCAGTTGGGTTTGTGAAGATTCCTCCATTTTCATCCTCAACCCGAGCTCCGAAGTTCCAAAATTTAGGTTTTTTTGTGTCTCAGGGGGGGATGAGGAATAAGGGGGGTTTGAGCAAACCCCTAGGGGTTCGTTCAAACTAGGGTTCATTCGAACCCCCTTCTATAAGGTGTTTTGTTGGTTTTTTTGGTAGGAAACAATTAAAAGGGTTCGCCCAAACCTAAGTTCTAGCGAACCCCTAATGGGTTTGATCAGACCAATAGGTTCGTACAAACCCCTAAAATCAATTTTTTTTCCATGCATTCATTTTTTGTGAGTTTTCCTTCCTCACTTCAATTGTAAACCACTATTGTGGCTTCACCCCTTGGTGTCCTATTAGCAATACTATTGTGCGACGTAGTTCGAGACTCATGTCATCAAGCGATACACCATTCATCGTGGATCTTGGGTTCTCTAGCTCTCTTCATGATAGTGTTGATAATCAACCCTATATGGATCCTAGTTTGCATACTTCATTCCCCATGAATTCTATGCCTTCAATTACTATATATCCCGTTAGCAACACTATCACTACTATCCCTAGCTCCACTCAAGCTTTGGGATGCTTTCAAAGCCAAGGTCAAACTTCCATTCCTACCTCTACGATACTCGTTTCCATCCCTACCTACACTAGTACTCAACCTACCATATCAATTCAACCTACTAGCAATGTGAACACTTAGGAATTTCCACAGAGAATTCCTATAGTTATGTTCCTTCAACTACATTATCTCGTCAAACCTCCTCCATCCCAATTTTATAGTTCACTTGTTCTCCGCATACCTACCCTACACCACCTTATACCCCTCCACCTTACAACAACAATGATGCTATCATTAACACACTTTTACAAAGCATGGCCCATCACTTCAACAAGTTGCAACCTTAAATCAACCTTTGTAATACATCAAAACCAATCCCTTATCCTTGGAGATATTGAGAGAACAAATGCCACAAGGTGTAGAAGTTCCCTGATTTAAGAAATATGGTGGGAAGGGAGATCTTGTTAACCATGTTTCCACTTTTACCACCCTATGTAGCGATTTCATCTTCGAGGATAAAATTTTGGCTAAACTATTCCCTAGATCCTTGAAAGATACTTCCTTAGAATGGTTTTCCTCATTACCGAACAACTCAATTTGTTCATTCAATGAACTTGTTAAGGCCTTTATTAACCGCTTCCAAGTGCACATGACCCCTAAGATGACCTTGGCTGATTTGATGAGATGTAAGAAAAAAGAGGATGAAAAGGTTAGCGACTTCATTTCGTGCTACCAATTGCTTTATTCCCAAATTGATGTGAAAATTCCTGATCCTCACCTTCAAAGAATGTTCATTGAGAACTTGCAAACTAAGATACAAGATAAACTTGGAACGATGAAATTTTATTCCTTTGTACACTTGTGTAATTCCCTTCATGATTATCACAACTTGGATAGTGGTCGTGAAACAAAATCCACCTCTAAGCATCCTGAAATGTCTGAATCCGCACACCAAAACAATTATCAATCCTTTAGAAAACATAATAAAGGTTTGCTTCAACTAAATCCCCCTCAAACAACTCAACATGTTGATGCCCAAGTGGCTGCTATAAAAAAGACAACTCCTTTGACATTTTGGGATCCTGCTAGGCAATTTACTCCCTTACTTAATACCTTTCATAACACAATGTTGCAACTTTTAGAACAAAAAATGATCACTTTTCCTCCCGTTAGAGCACATGATCCTAGTAAACCTTTATCTCTAAGATTTAGATCGAATACTTATTTCCATTATCATCAATAAAATGGACACAACATGGAACATTGTAAGCATCTTAAACATCTTGTAAAAGACCTTATTGATTCTGGTTAACTTTCAATTGGAGTTGTTAAAGATTGAGGAAATAAGTTTGTTGCCCCTCCTAACCAAAACTTGAAAATCTTTACCTATCCTATTCCAAAACAAAATGTTTGATTTTTCAAAGAATCTAAAAAGAATGATGTGATGAATGTTGATACGAATGATGACACCATGGATATTGCTGAAAAAGATCCTATGGATACTAATGATCAAAGTCCTTGGGATGATATGGTTGGATTGATTGAAATTCAACCTTGTAAGGGATGAACTAAAAATTCTCTTGCAATTGCTTTCTTCTCACAAGATATACATAAACATGCACCCGATGGTCCTCTTTACATAGCCAGCTTAATCTATCGTAAGCCCACTAATGGGATATTAATTGATCCCATCTGTGGAGAGAATGTGATCATCGAGGAATTCTTACTTATGCATGAACTCTATCAAGAAACATATGATAAACCAAAAGCATGGGTAAAGACACATAATTGTTTTTCTTGCCCTATGATGGGATCAATCATTCTTCCTTCAACCGTTGGACTGAAACAATTAGATGTATCATTCTCCATCATCTCGATATTAGACCAATTCCATGTGAAGCCTGGTTATCTATGGCTACGCTCCATGGAAGTCATCCCGTTGATTGTGCATAAATACTTAAACTTTCCCTTTGATAATGACATCTTTACTGTGCAACATAGTGGCTTTAATCCTCTGTCTTCCCATGGAAAATTTTCCTTAGATTTCTTTTGGCCTGAGCTTATGGAACCTATTAAACCTCAAGAAGAATTATTTTTCAAATCCTACCAAAAGTTTAAGGTCAAATGTATAGCGAAACTATCCCTCAGAAACATGCCTTAACCCACGACTGGGCCTCTTATCCTTGATGAAACTATGATTGAACCTAAATACATGCCACATATCCAAGAATAGCCTATAACAACTCCTTCTACGACTTCTTACAAATGACCAAGAGATAAAGAAAACAATCACATTGCACCTCCTAAGATAAAACAAGTTTACAAAGCTACAGAGAAAGCAATTGACAACCTCCTATGGTTCCTTCTTTTCCTCCCCTTTGGGAAGAAAACAAGCCTATGGTTGATGAACCCTCTCCTACACAAACGCAACTTGAAAACTGAACTAAAAGAAATAGAAATGGTATAGAGCATAGGCGTAGATTTCATTCCCTTGCTCGAAGGTTAAATAATTGTTTTGCCTTGCATACACGCCCCAACTTTTGCTTGGAAAAGTTAGGGACCCCCTTTTTCTTTTCCTTCTTTTCATTTTCTTTGTCTCTGTCAAATTTGGATACCGGAACTAGAACAAGAACCTTTCCAAGGTTCTTGTTCCTAGTTCAGTCCCGATCCCGGTTCCCTGCTTCACCTTCAGGTGTCGTTCAGGTTCGCGTCCTGTCTTGTCTCATCTCGTCCTTGTCTTTTTCCTCGACCCATTTATTCTTCATCTCATCCCCATCTTGTTCCCCGACCCATTTTTGCTTCATCTCGTTCGTCATCTTTTCATCGTCATGTCGTTTGTTCATCTTCGTCTTCTTCGTTTCTCCACGTCTAGTTTTATGTTGTTCGTTTTGTTCTTTTGTCTTCCCTTTGTTTTTTCAATTTTTGTGTCTTAGTTGATAAAATAGAAAAACATAGAAAATTTTGAAAAAAAAATAAAAAATAAAAACTTTGAAAAATACAAAAATAGAAAACTTTGAGAAAATACAAAAAATGCAAATAAATAAATAAAATCTTTATTTTAAGAGATTTAAAATGTTAAAGACTTTTTAGATAAATAAATAAATAGAATAAAATCTTTTTGTTTTGAAAAAGATTTAAAATAATAATAATAATAAATAAATCTTTTTAATTCTTAAAAGATTTAAAATAAAAAAATCTTTTAAATTCAAAATTTAAAAGATAAATAAATCTTTTTAAAAAGATAAAAGATAAAAATTTAAAAATTCATAAAAATCATAAAAAAATGAATATAATATCAAGTGAAAGGTGTTTGTCAGATTTTGGTCCTAATGGGACTTTGGAACCTCAAGTGCAAAATCTCCATGTACAAAGGTTAACCCGGTCCTGCCACTGATGGCTGTATTGAAGTAAAATTAAGGGAGGCCATTGCGGGATTTTGGGTCCGAAAGAAACCATGACCCCAAAAATAAAAAGTTCCAAAACTCAAAATGACTCTGGGATCCCGTAGTATTATCAAACCTGGACCCGGATCCACACTCAGACCTGCACTGGAAATAAAAACATTCCTAGTTCTTGCATGGTTTCATCCCCGCTCAAATCTAGCTCCGATTCTGCACTGTTTTCATCTCGCTCCCACCTCCGCATACAAAGACAAATGAAAGGTGTGATAAAGGTTCTAATCCCGCACACGAGGAGCTCTAATCCTGCATAGGCAAGAGAATATGCATAGAAGAGGCATGTGGACCATTTGGCAGAGTGCTTCAAAGGGGTTGTTCTCTAAAAGGTACCGTAATTGCTAGCCATCCACATAATGAATTTGTTGAAAAGGCTTTATAACATTCAAGCAAATGCAATGGTAAGATGTAAATTAATGCCAAGAATAGGAGCTTTGGAGGACTATTTGAGCATCCATCAACACATAAGGGTTGATGTGACAAAATGTTATTGTGGCAACTGCGCTGGTAAACAATGCATGCAAAATGCAAAAGTATAGACGAGGCATCGATTTGTATGACAAAATGCCTCAGAGAAGGGTGGCATGATATGTGAATCTTTAACAGAATGCCTCAAAGAGGTGTCATCTCCTGGAAACTATAAACATGTATGCAAAATGTGCAAGCATAGCAAGTGAAGTGTTCAACAGCATGCCTCAGAGAGAAGTCGTCTCCTGGAATACAATAACTGTTGACTATGTAGAAATTAGAATTTGTGTAGAAGGCATTTAAAAGTTTCCAAACAAATGTTGTTGGCAGTTTCTAAAAGCTAAAATCCACGACTTTGGATAACATGATCCTCCAATGTATGGCGTATGAACTGCTCAACAGAATGCCTCAAAGAAGCACAGTCTCATCTAAAGAAACAATACATAACACACAGATTTACGTGGTTCGGCCGTAGCCTACGTCCACTGGAGAAGGGAGAGAGGATGTTCTTATTCATTTTGTTGTGTTAATGGAGATTACAACAGCTCTTCATATACAAAGATACATCAGCCTTAATTAGAAGGCAAGATTAAGACAAATCCCGCAAACTATGCACTCTCCATAAATAGCAGTCTACAGATAGAAGCAAATCCAGCAAATCCCGTATAGTAGTCTACAGATAGAAGCAAATCCAAAAAATCCTGTAAATCTCTCTCTCTTCTCCAACACTCCCCCTCAAGTTGGTGCGAAAATGTCAATAGAGCCGAACTTGGACAATATTTCTTGAAACTTGAGAGCTGGAAGACCTTTTGTAAATATATCCGCCAATTGCTGAGTTGTAGGGACAAAGGTTGTGTGGATGACATTGGCTTGCACATTCTCTCTAACAAAGTGGCAGTCGACTTCAATATGTTTAGTGCGCTCATGAAACACTGGATTGGAAGCAATATGCATAGCAGCCTGATTATCACAGAATAATTGAGTTGGTAGAGATGAACCATAACCAAGGTCCTGCAATAGAGCTCGAAGCCATATAATTTCACTGGTAGTTGATGCCATCGCTCTATATTCTGCTTCAGCACTTGAACGAGCAACAACACTTTGTTTTTTACTTTTCCATGTGACCAAGTTACCTCCAACAAAGGTACAATATCCAGTTGTAGACCTTCGATCAATGGGAGAGCCTGCCCAATCAGCATCAGTATAGGCAGTAATAGAATTATGACCAGTCTTACGCATCCATATACCTCTGCCTGGGGACCCTTTCAGATACTGTAAAATTCTGGTGACGGCCTGCATATGTTGAGCCTTGGGAGCATGCATGAAACGACTTACCAAACTCACTGCATAAGAAAGGTCAGGTCGAGTAATGGTTAAATAGATTAACCTACCGACCATCCTTTGAAACTGACCAATATCAGACAACAATGCACCAGTATCATCCAATTTTCCTCCACTATCTGTTGGCGTATCTGATGGTTTGATTCCAAATTTACCTGTTTCTTGTAACAAATCCAACACATACTTTCGTTGATTAAGAAAGATGCCATTTTTTGAGTAGGCAACTTCTAATCCTAGAAAATACTTCAAAGTTCCCAAATCTTTAATGGCAAATCTATTGTGTAGCAGAATTTTTAGCTTAGAAATTGAATTTTGATCATCGCCAGTAATGACTATATCATCAACATAAATCAGCACAACAACAATACTGGAGGAACTTATTTTAACAAATAGAGAAGGATCTGCATTACTTCGTTTCAGCCCATTCAGCATAAGGACAGAACTAAGCTTAGCATACCAGGCCCGTGGAGATTGTTTGAGCCCGTAGATTGCCTTTTTTAACTTACACACTAAACCAAACTTGGCCTCTTGCGGATGCCTAGGTGGGATGCTCATGTAAACTTCTTCTTTAAGATCACCATGCAAGAATGCATTTTTGACATCCATTTGAAACAATTTCCAGTCTTGATTGACGGCAAGGAAAATGAGGACCCGAAATGTGTTCATCTTTGCAACAGGCGCAAAAGTTTCCTGGTAATCTACGCCATATGTTTGTGTGAATCCTCTAGCAACAAGTCTTGCCTTATGTCGTTCTAAGGAACCATCACTGTTGTATTTATTTTTGTACACCCAACGACATCCGACAGTTTTCCTTCCTGGAGGCAGCTTAACAATCTCCCATGTGTTATTGTCATCTAAAGCTTGCAACTCGTCTTGCATAGATTTCCTCCAAACTGCAATGGAGTTAGCTTCTCTAAAAGTCTTAGGTTCTTGATTATGATGAACGGTACTCAAGAAAGCTAGGTGAGACTGAGAAATATTATTATAAGACAGGTGTTCCTGTATAGGATAAGATGTAGCATGATAAGTGAAGAAATCTTTCATTCGCTCTGGAGGCCGAGTTGCTCTACTCGATCGTCGAGTAGCTTGAGGAGATGTGGGGATTGGTGTTTCTTCAGGAACTTCTGCATCGGGATCATGAACAACATCCTCATTGGTAATGGTAGGAAGTGAAACCGGGTGAGACACAGACTCCCCCTGTGACTGACTCCTAGATTCAACACAAGCTTTAAAAAAAGATTCAGTCTCCACAAAATGGACATCACGTGAAACAACAATTTTACGAGTGACTGGATCATAACATATGTACCCTTTCTTAGTGGAAGAATACCCAAAAAAAACACACTGAGTAGAGCGAGCTTCTAACTTATCTCTGTGTATTGCTTGCTGGTGCACATAACAGACACATCTGAATACCCTTAAGTGTGAGATGTCAGGTGTCCTATTTTTGAGTATCTCTAATGGTGATTTGAACTTAATAACACGGCTGGGAAGACGGTTGATCAAATATGCAGCGATCAATACACCATGAGACCAATATTGTTTTGGGACCTTTGTTTGAAACATAAGGGCCCGTGCGGTTTCCAGGATGTGTCGATTCTTTCTTTCGACCACCCCATTTTGTTGTGGAGTTCCGACACAACTTGTTTGATGAATAATGCCTTGGCTTTGAAGATATTCTAAAAAAGATCCTTTAACATATTCGGTACCATTATCAGACCTAAAAGTTTTAATTTTAGCATCAAACTAATTAATCATCATAGTATGAAAATCTTTGAAGACAGAAGTCACTTCAGTTTTTGATTTTAACAAGTATAACCAGGTAGCACAAGAAAAATCATCAATGAACAACAAAAAATATTTATATCCATCATAAGAATCAATAGGCGTAGGTCCCCATAAGTCGGAGTGAACTAATTCAAACAACTCAGTAGACATAGAAGACAAATTGACAAAAGGTAAACGCGTTTGTTTAGAAAACTGACAAACATCACAGATATCAGAATCAACAGAAGCAGAGGGACAAAGACTTGACAAGATACGGTTGGATGGATGTCCAAGCTGTTTATGTAAAGTGTGCCTTTCAATTACACCACTGGCATGATACGCCTTATTGAGGGAGTTTAGAAAATAAAGTCCATGTGAATATGTTCCTTTACCAATCGTCTTCTTCGACTTTCGATCCTGAAAGATGACAGATGTTGGAGAAAATATGACATCACAATTTAAAGAATTAGTAATTTTTCCAACAGACATGAGTTGAACAGGAAATGATGGAACAACCAGAGCATCAGATGGAGCATTATGAGAAAAGAAACTAATTTTACCGCTTCCTAAGGCTGAAACAGTAGTTCCATTTGCGACAGAGATGTCATGCTTATCAGTTTTCAGAATAAAATTGGTTACTGAAGAAGGACTATTGGCCATATGATCTGTGGCTCCAGAATCAATAATCCAGGAATTAATTTTGGAATTGGAAGTAAGATAAGCATGAAGATTACCTGACAAGTGAGAGGAAGTGGACGGACTGTTGCCAGAAGAGACAGTCTTACTGAGTTGTTGAAGAAGATGACCCAACTGATTGATTGAAAAAGAAGTCTCGGCTACAGCAGCATGATCCTTCCGACCCTTATATTCAGATTTGAGATGTGGATATAATTCCCAGTAGCGATCCTTGGTATGCCCAGTTTTCTTGTAGTGATCACATTGATAGAGTTCCTTCTTACCCTTGTAGCGAGAAACATTCTTGTTTTTGTCGGAAAAGTGAGGCTTTCTTTTATCATCCTTTTCAGGCAAAAGGACATTAGATTCAATCTTCTCCGTTGAAGTTTTGGATTCTGAGCTCATAGTCTTTCTTCGAGTTTCCTCTCGTTGAATAATAGCACAAACACCAGCAAGAGTGGGTAATGTGGCATCCATCAGAAGATTGCGCCTTATGTATTCATACTCAGGCTTCAGGCTACAAAGTAGTGAGAAAATTTTATCCTCCTCAGCTCGTTTCAAAAGAGTTTGGGCATCAGTGGTATGTGGACGATACAGGTTCAATTCATCCCACAGTTTTTTTAGATTCCCAAGGTGTTCACTAAAGGTTTTCTCACCTTGTTGGGCTGCAGCAATTTCAAGAGTGAGTTCAAAAATACGGGCAGCATTATTTTGGTTCCCATATAATTCAGCGATTGAATCCCATAGTTCTTTTGCTGAATTAGAAAAAGTGAGAATTTCGGCAATATGAGTTTCCATCGAATTGAGTAACCATGATCGAAAAAGCTGATCATTGGATATCCAATCCTCATATCCCGATTTAGTAGTTTGAGGACACTTTTTATCACCATTAACGAAACCAAATTTTTTCTTGCCACCAAGTGACAAAGTAACTGCTCTAGACCATGCTACATAATTGATACCATTTAACAGAACTGATGAAAGTCTCCAACTAGGATTTGAATCGAACTCAGCCATGGAACAAAGCAAGGAAGAAGTCGCAAAAAAAAAAAAACTTACAATGAAAGTCTCCGGGCAGATCGCGAGGGGCAGGATAACCCTCGATCAAAACAGAAACTGATAGCGAATTTGCACTGATTGCATCATTCCCAAGCACAAACAGGGCGCTGAAAAATAAAGCAGAGGTTATTCACCAAGCACGCCTCCAAAGGCAAGCGCTGGAAAAAATAAGAGATCGCCTTGCAAGTTTGAGATGGCGACTTTTCAACAAAACACAGGTTTCAGATTTCACTAGGTCACGGCTGGTAAAAGAAATAGTGCCTCAGTTTTGAAATAGCACCTCAGTTGCTAAAGAAAAAGAACCTGAAATAGCGCCTCAGCTGCTAAAGAAAAAGAACTGCCCCTGCTGCTAGAGACAAAAAATGCTTCTGCAGCAAGCCCAACAGCTTTATCAGATATGCAGAAGGAGAAGAATGCGAATCATAGCAGGAAAAAAATGCCCTTGATTACACAGAAAATGGTGACGAAATCAGATCAAGACTGCTCTGATACCATAAAGAAACAATACATAACACATAGATTTACGTGGTTCGGCTGTAGCCTACGTCCACTGGAGAAGGGAGAGAGGATGTTCTTATTCATTTTGTTGTGTTAATGGAGATTACAACAGCTCTTCATATACAAAGATACATCAGCCTTAATTAGAAGGCAAGATTAAGACAAATCCCGCAAACTATGCACTCTCCATAAATAGCAGTCTACAGATAGAAGCAAATCCAGCAAATCCCGTATAGTAGTCTACAGATAGAAGCAAATCCAGCAAATCTCGTAAATCTCTCTCTCTTCTCCAACATCATCGAATGCCATTGATTGCAGTGTGGGCACTTGATGTTGAAGTCGCCATTGCCTGAGCATGCATGCATTCAAAATGTGGAAGAAGATAGACAAGGCACGCTAATTGTTTTGACAATATACCTCTAAGGGATAAAGGTAGCGAACTATTTGCCAAAATAGCCAAAATAAATGTCATCTTATGGAGTGAAATAAGCACCGAATATGCACGAAATAGATTTGTTGAAAAGGCCTTGGCAATTTTTCAAATGAAATTCAAAAAGAGATGTCATCTCAAGGAATGTTGTAATTGGCGGATCTACACAAAATTGATATGTTTAAAAGGATTCAGAAACCTTCAATGAGATAAATGATTGTAGGGTACGCACATAAAAATGAAGGAAAACTTGGCATCTAAACTAACATTAGCTTATTTGTGGGTTGTGAGAATGACAAGAAGCCTTTTGTTTGGGCCTTCAATTTGCAGGTCCCCAACAAGGACAACCACATCACATTTGCATATTTTACACTTTTGACCCTATTCCCAAGGGATCTCTCATGGATCAATTTATTAAAGGCGATGAAGCAATCAAAAAGCCCCGCCTCAAGCTGATTGCCAATTTTGTTAAAGGACCTTGGATTGTAAGAACGACTGTTGGGGAATAGGCTATCTGCATTCTTGGTAGAGTTGTCTCTTGTAATTTTTCACAAGGAGAAAACTTTATTGAAGTTGATGTGCATTTTGGTGCCTCTATCATTTCCAATGCAATTGTGCATTTTGCATTTGGGTATATGACTAGTTTGACTATTGATTTGGCATTTTTAATAGAAAGTCGGATTGAGGCCAAACATCTTAAGAGGATTTTAGGAGCAGTTAGTTTTTTAGAGCTTGATCTAGCTTCTATCAAGTCTACTGATCATGTTCCATACTCTGATGGTTCCTTAGAGAATGGAGTTTTTCCCTTCCTTCACAGATTTGGTGGAAGTCAATGGGACAAGGATTTTCACAACTTCTACATCCAAATGTTGCTGATAGGACAGATATTGGTTCAACAGATGTTAAGGGGGTTGATTCTTCATATATAAATAAGCTTGATTCTTCCATTATTAATGGGGTGAACCACAGTAAAGAAGATGATAATGAAAAGATGTCCTCAGATTCTTGGTTTGTTAAAGTTTTCTTAATTTTAATACCATTCTGCACTAACTATCTTCAGAAACTGGTGACATTTCCTTCTTGTTTCTGCTTACAAGTGGTGCTGGAAAACGGATTAGAAGAGCACAAGTTGCTTTTCTATAATGGATCAAAGGGAATGGTAAATAGGATGGACTGAGGAGACACTTGGTGTATTCACTTATTTGCAGGATGATGAAGAAGGGGGTTCGATGGCACGAAGAAAGTGGGTTTAACTGGTATCTTCGAGATCAAAGGACAATAAGAACATCATTTTAAATCCTCACAAAATATCATTTTAATGTGTTTTATTTGCTCAGAAGGGGGGTTTAATTTTGTTTCAATTACAGAAATACCAAGTTTATCCACATTTAAATACATTAGATTAATTAATTAATTTCAAAATATAATTATTAATTGATTAATTTTATAAGTTAATTAATGCATTTGGTTATTTTATAGGTTCCTTTAGAAGATATTGGATTGCAATTGATGATTTTAAAATCAAACGTATACAAAGAGGAAAGGTTTTTTGAAAGAATCATCAAACTGGAGAACACTTAATTCTTGGTGGGCCCACTTGATTTTATTTCTGGGAAAGGATATTTCTCTACATTATGCAAAAAGAAGAACTCAGAGTTGTAACTAAAGGATGCAGCTATTAAGTAAAGCCAGACTAGAGAGTGGAGTCTCAAATTGAAATCAACTAAGGGAAAAAAAAAGTTGAAACTAAAAGTTGTCTTGGTGAAGAATTGTATGCACAAAAAGTTACAACTTTTTGATGTCTTAGTTTTGAGAGGAATTTTTTGAATCTTGAGCTATTAATTGTCAAATGAAGCTCATTGTAAGGGGTTAGACACTTAGGAAAATTACTTAGGATTTTTACAGCTTAGCTAATCAAATTTTTACAGTAGGATAGGTGATGCATTTTTTGTTTTTCTTAGTTTAGATGGAGATAATTTGAAGACATGGGTTTCTGTACACTGGTGATCTTTCCTAATTTGTAAATGTTGCTTATCTGTTTCATTGATAATAGAAGTAGCCAGACTTAAACCTGCTTTAAGTTATGCTCTAGAATGGTGTTCGTTGTGTTAATCATTTGATTTGGAAAGCTTTCAAGGAGTGGATTTCTATCTTTTCTTTTGTTCGAATTGTGGTTTGAAATATGCTATTAATATTTGCACTATGAATGAATGGTTGTGTATTGATTACAGGTTAATTTTTTTTGCAGTTCTAGTTTAGGAATTTCTTGGAAGGTAATAGGTCTGATTAACTAGATGAATTAATGTTTCATTTCTTTCTATGTCCCTGATCTATCTTTTGTTCTTTTTTCATACCCCCTATTAGAGTAGGTTTAGATAGAAGTTCGGTCTTACAACAATTAAAAAAAAAGTCTCAAATAACTAGCAGGCCCCTTGAATATTACAATTACATTGACCATGGAGCAATATCAACAAAGTTCGGAACCAACGACTAGGACCTTGGGAGTTAGATTACTATATGTTGTCTTTCTTTTTCAGGAGAAATAGAAAAGAGATATTTTGTTTAATGTTGTGATGTTTTGACCAGCAACAGGTCTGGTGCTAGAAGGAGGGCTTGAGAATTTGCTTTGTTGTATGGGAGTGGGTTGGATATTGGAAAACCTAGCTCTGATGGGAATCCCTTTGTGTATACCTGGATTTATTCATGAAATACCTAATCACATGTATGATAGGATTCCTTTATTTTTCCCTAGCAATGGAAAAAATGCTTCTAAACATGTCAATATTTGTAGGGATTTTGTAATTTTTCTCCAAATTCAGTATGAGGATATCATCTATCAATTGTTCATAAAAAAACTTCAAGGTACAACATGGCAATGGTATGTTAATCTACCACCAAATTCTATTTGTTCATGGATAGAATTAAAAATCCTATTCTTAGATCAATTTGATCCTTATACGCATATGCAAAACCCATCACTTCAATTTGCAATTGTGAAAAGATTACCACATGAATCAATTATGTAGTTCAATCATAGATTCCTTCTTATGTTTAAGTGAGTTATAAATTCAAATCTAGTTATTAATGATTGTGTGGTAAAAGAACATTATTATTGGGGTTTGGATAATTTATTGGTAGCAAGAATTAAATGTTGTGGTAAAGTTACCACTATATGGGGGGTAAGTGCACCAAGATGGTTCCCAAAAAAGGGGCTTAAGTGGCCACTTTTTTTCTGAAATCAGGAAATACTGACCTTGGACGTGAAATTGAGGATAGCTACACTCAAAATTTTTTGATGGAACAAAAACAAGGACCACAGTGCTCTGAGTCTACTTTCTAAACTACTAATTTATTTTGAAAATGGTTGAGATTAAGGGGTTCAAAAGAGGGACACACACAAATTGCTGTTGTTTCTGTCAGAAAAACATAACATAGCAACTCTTGTGTGACCCTAGCATGGTGGACTTTTTTGTAGTATTTTTAAAATCGCTCACAGTCAAAAGTTAGATAATAGTATGTAGTAAGGATGGATATTTTAGATAATTTTTTTAATGAATATTTGATTTTTTATTAATTTTCTAAGTGGGCACTTCCTAAAAGCAGAATTTTGGCCGTGCTCCCCCTCAAATTTTTTGAAACTAATAGATTTTTTTAAAATTTTATTTTTTTAAAATTGTAGAATGGAGTCTAGTTTCTAGAAATATAATTTATTTCAAATTTTGATGAACAATTAATTTATAGTGAAAAAAATACCAAACACTGCTTTTTGAAGAAAAACGGACATACAAACAAAAGAAATTATGGATGAAAGGCTTAACATTGTTAGAAAGTGAAAAAAATTACATCGTTGGAAAGCTAATAAAGAACCTAACATTACCCATGTCTTCAATTTTTTTGATATTGAACCAGATGCAATCTTGATGGTGAGCACGAACTCGATTATGTGAAAATTTGTTGAATTTGGAAAAAACACGTCTCTAGTCTTTGGGAATGCCCTCCAAGCCTTTGGGTTGGTATTCCAAGGCAAATACCAAAGCTAAGGCTCGGGGATTTCCAATGCAAAATATAACGCGTTCGCGTTATTTTTTGCTTTTGACATTTTTCCTCTTCGGGGAGCATTACTATAACGCGTTCGCGTTATGTTTTGCTTTTGACATTTTTCCTCTTCGGGGAGCATTACTAGCAACAAATACCGCGCTCGCGTTATGTCTTCCTTTAGTTAAATTCCACTTTATTGAATGTTTGTTTATATGTTTGTATGTTTGTATGTATATGTATATTGGTGTGTCATGTACGTATGCTTATGGGAGAGAGGGTGGGAGTGGGAGAGGGTTTAGGGTGGTAGAGCATGGGAGAGAGTGGCAGAGTGGGAGATAGGGAGGGAGAGTGTGGGAGACAAGGTTGGAGAGAGTGGGTGAGTAGGAGATAGGGTTGGAGTTGGTTGGAGAGTGTGGGAGAGAGTTGGAGAGAGTTGGAGAGAGGGCTTGAGGGAGTTGGATAGGGGTGGGAGAGAGTGGGATAGGGGTGGGAGAGTGGAAGAGTGTGGGAGATAGTTATTTGAGAGTGGGAGAGGGTCGAAGAGGGTTAGAGAGGTGGTGGGAGAGTGTGGGAGAGAGTTGGAGAGGGTGGGAGAGAAGGTGGTTGAGGGTGGGAGAGAATTGGAGAGAGTGGGAGAGGGTGGAAGAGAGTTACTCAAGAGTGAGAGAGGGTGGGAGGAGAGAGTGGGAGAGTGTGGGAGGAGAGTCAGGAGGAAAAGGCATGGGATAGGGGTAGGATAGAGATTGGGAGAGAGGGTTAGAGAGTGTGGGAGAAGGGTTGGAGAGAAAGGGATTAGAGTGTAGGGAAAGGTGAGAGAGGTGGGATAGGGTTGGAAGGTATTGGGAGAGGGTAGGAGCATTGGGAGAGAGAGTTGGAGAGAATTTGGGAGATGGTGGGAGAGAGTGGGAGAGAAGGTGGGAGGGTGGGAGAGAGTGGGAGAGGTGGGAGAGGGTTGGAGAGGGTGGGAGAGAGTTGGGGAGAGTGGGATGGGGTGGGAGAGGGTTGGAGAGAGTGGGAGAGGGCAGGGAAGGTGGGAGACTGTTGGAGAGAGGGTGGTAGAGGTTGGGTGAGGGTAGGTAAGGTAGGAGAGTGCTTGAGAAATGGTTGGAGAGTGGGAGAGGGTAGGGAGGGTGGGAGAGGGTTGGAGAGGATTGGAAAGAGTGGGAGAGTGTGGGAGAGGGTGGGAGAGATGGTTGGAGACTATGGGAGAGGGCTAGAGAGAGTGGCAAAGGGTGGCAGAGGGTTGGAGAGGGTGGGAGAGTGTGGGAGAGGGTGGCAGAGGGGTTGAGAGAGTGGGA